>PISW01003510.1:0-205014 GCA_004023785.1 Mungos mungo | reverse complement strand
CGCCCCCCCGGGCACTTACACTGCACGTCCAGCACGTACTGCGTCTGCTTGCTGTGTCCGGAGGGCAGCGCCTGGTTCTGCGCCTCGCAGATGACGATACCGCCGTCGTCCTTGCGGTCCACACGAAACCGCACAGTGCTCGCCACGCTCCAGACTTTGCCATTCTCCTGGCCGCTGCTCATACCTGCCAGGCGGGGCCGGGACGCCTTCAGGCCGGGATTCCGGCCCCGCCCACCAGGGTGTACCCCACCCGGAGCCCAAACCAAAGTAGGTTATTTGCCAAGCTCCGCCCCTTGTCCACAGGCGGGGCTTCCAGGCCTCCAAGCGACACCCCTCCCCGAACCCGGCCCGCAGCCCCAGGTGCCTCTTCCCAGAGCTCCTCCCCCTTTCCCTCCCACGCCCTCTCATCCTTCGGTAGCGGCGTCTAGAGTGGCCAGTGTCAGCCAGCAGCTCCCAAGACCCGCCTCCTCTCAGGCCCACCCCCCCGCCGACACCTCCCCGGTGTCCCCCACCCCAGGTAGTACCTTTCAGCTCCTTGCGGTCCCGGTACCAGCGCAGGACAGCGGCAGGGCGGGACCGAGGAACTAGGCAGTTGAGCTCCACCTCGCCTCCCTCCACCGCCTGCTCCCGGACCTCCACCACGGGATTCTCCGGGGCCACTGCAGGGAGAAAGGGGTAAAGGGGGTGGAGGCGGTCGGCGGAGGCACCGAGGTGGACTCAGAGTAACTAGGTGCAACAAGGGTCCTAGGTGGCAGAGGTCAGACACAGGCTAGAAGTCAGGAAGTACGGCCTTGTTTACTGGGGCCAGGTGCCCAGGTTCCAAAATCAGGTCTCCGGATAAAGGATAAGCGGGGGAGAAAGGAGGAGGGGATGGGTTTGAGGAGGGAGAGGCGTTACCCAGTACAGTGAGCGTGGCAATCTGGTGGTGGGTATCCTCCGTGTAGAGCTGGCAGAAGTAGCCCCCCTCGTCCTCCAGGCGGGCATCTGAGAGCCGGATCCGCACGCGGCGCGGGGAGAACTCCTCGAGCTGGAAACGCTCATCCTTCAGGGCTGGGCAGAAGGAACAGGAAGGAGTGAACCAAGGGAAGGAATTCTGGCCCCGCGGGCCTGCCCTTCCTCCAGGAGCTTCGAGTCCTGCGCTCTGCCCCTTTTCTCCATCCAGCCATACCTATCTCTAAGCGGCCTCCCCCCCCCCCCACCTAGTTATGCCGTTGGGGACCCACAATGATCCAGGCCCTCCTGCCCACGTCCCAGTCGTCCAGACCCCTAGCTCCATGCTGTGTCAGGACCCGGCTTCACGTGTCCTTCAAGACTCCGGATTCCCTACCCCAGCACTCACCGCGGGTGCCATTGAAGAAGAGGGTCTGCCGGGCTGGGTTCTGAATGACAACTATGGAGCCATCGTACTGGTGCAGGCGACAGGTTATCTCCGCCACCCCTCCCTCAGCCACGGTCACATTCTCCGTCTGTACTTCCTGTCCAGCCCCTGGAGCAGCAGAGAGACAGAATAGGAGGGCTGCAATTCATTCTTTTCCCTCTCCCCAGTTCCTCCCCCATCCAAACTGCCAATCTCTCTCTCTCTCTCCCCTCATTCAGTTCCTTGCAGGCAACCTTTCCCAAGGGCTGGACTCTGCTCCAGAGCTCAGTCACCATCCAGTGATATGTGCTGTAATGGAGACAGCACAGAGCACACTGGGAGCCCAGAGGAAGGAAAGTGTAAGATTGCCTGGGGAGATGTGGGATCAGAGAAGGTTCTGGAAGAAAGCCCATTGGATCCAGATCTTAGAGTGAGCAGTTCACCAGGTGTGGGAAACTGCTATGTGTTCACCTTTCACACCTGGGCACCCGTTGTAACTTTGTAAGCTGACTTTGCCCCTCCTCTCCTTAAGGAGGCACTCAGACCCTGTGAATCCGGGCAGGCCCTGTGACTTCCTTTGACCACCAGAATTTCCTAAAAGTGATTTTGTGTGAGTTCTGGAGCCTGGCAGTTTCCATGCGTGCCCTCTTGCTGCCCCGAGACCATCAGGTGAAGATGTCTGGACTAGCTTCCTGGAGGGTAAGGGACCATATGAAGAGAGACGTCCAGCCAGTGGCCAGCACCAACTGCTGATCATGTGAACGAGGCCATCCTGGCCCATCCAGCCCCAAGTGACTGCAGCCACATGAGTGACTCCAGCTGAGACTGAGAGATGCGCTCCACCCAACCGATTCAGTCCAGATTGCTGACTCCCACAGTCACAAGCAAATAACTATGATTGTTGTTTAAAGCCGCCGCATTTTTATGGGGCGCCTGGCTGGTGCAGTCGGTTAAGCGTCCGGCTTCAGCTCAGGTCATGATCTCACGGTTCGTGGGTTCGAGCCCCGCATCGGGCTCTAAGCTGACACCTAGCTCAAAGCCTGGAGCCTGCTTTGGATTGTGTCTCTCTCTCTCTGACACTCCCCTGCTGTCTCTCTCTCTCTCTCAAAAATAAATAAAAAACATTAAAAAAAAAACCTAAAAAAAAAAGCCACCGCATTCTGGAGGGTCCATTATGCCACCAAAGTTAACTGCTATGACACATGATTGGGCTACATGTCCTCAGATCCCTTGTACTTAGTGGGACCATGTGGCTGATTTCTGCCCAATGGGGTGTAGGAGGAACAGAAAAACACCTCGTCCAGCCTGGCTCATGTCACTCACAGTCCTTGCTGGCTGGACAGAGAGGACCCCAAGGAGCCTAAAGGAGAACAGGATCACAAGCCGGAAGGAGCCCAGGGCCCTGACCGACTGCCCGCTGTGACCTGCCTGTACAGGACTGTAACACGAATGAGAAATTCCCTTTTTCTTAAGCCACTGGGATTTCGGGGCTCTTGTTACTGCAGTTAACCTACCCCAATTTATCCACCAGAGAAGCAGGGTAGGGGATTAGTAAGGGGGCATTTTCAGCAGAGGCAGCCGCCTAGAGTAAAGCTCGAAGCCGGGATTAATCAGCATCAGCATCAGCATCATCACTGTCATGGTCATTATCAAAATAAAATAACCACAATGGCTACTGTTTATTCGGTACTTGCCATGCTAGGCTCTGTGCCATGGGGGTTACCTATATAATTTCCACTTGATCATCACAATACCCAAATACGTTAAGCACTATTATCAATCCCAGCTTTAACATTTTTCTAATGTTTATTTTTATTTTTGAGAGAGAGAGAAAGAAAACATGAATGGGGGAGGGGCAGGAGAGAGGGAGACACAGATTCCGAAGCAGGCTCCAGGTTCCGAGCTGTCAGCACAGAGCCGGACGCGGGGCTTGAACTCACAAACCCTCATGAGATCATGACCTGAGCTGAAGTCGGACGCCTAACCGACTGAGCCAGCCAGGAGCCTCAATCCCCAGCATTTTAAAATTCCCATTTCATAGATTAGAAGGTTGGTCCAGAGAGAGAAAATGACTTGCTCAAGGTTGTAGTCAGAGCGGCAGTGGAAAAGCCAGGATCTATACCCAGAGCTCTCTTATTCCACATTTGTATCGATATCCACCTCCTGGCTGTCTGGGTGAGATTGTGCAGCCCTGGGGAGGGGGTGTGAGATGTGCTGGTGGAGGGCCACAAATGCCAAGCCCGGAGATTAGCTTTTATCCTGAAGGCCAGTGGAGGTTTTGAAGCAGGAAAGGGCCATGATTAGATCTGGTTATTTACCTTTAAACGTGGGCTAACTCTGGCTTTGTGTCTCTTGCATTCTGTCCCATTCATTCGAGTGTTTCCTGAGCAGTAGGTAGGTGCTTAGGGGCTGGGTGCCCAGAGATGAGTCAGATGAGGTCCCTGCCCTGGAAGGCCTTCAAGATTTACAGGGAGTAGATGACAATCACTGTAATTGCCCATCAGAAGTGTTATGCTCCCTGTGAAAGGGCGAGGCAACCCAGTTTGGATGCTGAGGGGTAGAAAGGATTAATTCTGGAGAATGGAGGCAGAGACAGCTAGCTTTCCACCCAGCATCCATAATCCCCTTTCTTCTTAGTAAAAGAACCCTGATTATATTTATGGTTACCCTATGTCCAGCAGAAAAAGATATTTCCCAGACTCCCTTGCAGCTAAATGAGGCCATGTGATAAAGTGTTGTACAATTTGATATAAGGAAGAGTGATTCTCTGGTAATTCATGTGGTAAGATCAGGAGGACTTCTAAAGAAAGGGAACAAGTCCTTTTTCTTCCAGGTTACCTTTATGCTGCCTGGAACTAGGATGTGATGCCCGGAGTTCTGGCAGCCACTTTGACGAAGAGGACAAGGGCACGAGGGATGGTGGACCTAAGCTGGAAGGTGCCTGAGTCTCTGGGGATGATGTGGACCTGCCTCCAAAGCTCTGGATGCCTACTTCTAGGTTTCTCTTAGGTTTGAATATAAGGCTTTGTGTACTTAAGCCACTCTTAGGGCTTGACTTAGCACTCCCTGGAATTTCAAGCTTAACATGTCCAATCCTGGCCCCAAACATTCCCCTCTCCGTTTTTCTCAATATCCGTAAATATCACAACCATCCACCCAGTTGCTCAAGCCAAAAACCTTTCCCTCTCTCTAATATCCATTCTGTCAGCAAGATCTACCACTAAAGCATATCTCAAGTCAGTTCATCTTTCTACCGCCACCCTAGTCCAATGACACGGTCTCTTACCTTGACCTTCAAAAGCTACTCAGGGGTCCCCCAGCTTCCATGCCTGCATCCCCTCAGGCTATTCTCCACAGGGCAGCCAGATGGAGTTTTCAGTAAGGTAAATCAGATCTCTCTGCTTAAAACCCTCTGCAGGCTGGTGCCTGGGTGGCTCAGTCATCGAACACTTGACTTCAGTTCAGGTCATGATCTCATGGTTCATGAGTTCGAGCCCTGCATCGGGTGAACATGAGCCCCACATAGGGTGAGTTCCGCTTCTCTCTCTCTGCCCCTCCTGGAATTCTCTCTCTCTCTTTCTCTGCCCCTCACTCACTTGTACTCTCTCTTAACAACAACAACAATAACAAAGCAAACAAACAAACAAAAACCTCAGGAGACTGCCCATGGCACTTAGGAAATAAAATCTACACTCTTTCCCGGGGCCTTGAAGGTGCTGTGTGGCCTGGCCCCTCTGACCAGAGTTCCAAGCACCGTCCGGCTGCTCTCTTGACTCCAGGTGCACCGGCCTTGACCTTCCTCAAATTCACTGAACTCCTTCCCACCCCATGGCCCTTGCACTTGCTCTCCCCTCCGCCTGTGATGTTCTTCACTGCCTCCTGTTGTCGTTCGGGTCTCTGCTCACATCCACACATCCTTAGGGACACCTCTGCCCACACTCCGGCCCCTTGCCTCCAGAACACTTTCTGTTCTGGCCCCACTGGTTTTATTTCCTCTACAGAAATGTCACTGAAAGAAATTATTTTGGCAATTTGCTTGCTCGTTTACTGTATTTGTCCCCGGCCACGAGAATATACACCCCATGCAAGCAGGAATGTAAGCCATCGGTTTCACGGCTGTACCCCTCGTCCCCGGAAGTGTCCCTAAGTGTATACCCCTCGTCCCCGGAAGTGTCCCTGATGCTAGATAAGTATCTGGGAGACTGACAGATGAAGAGCTTGTGTTGGGCACAATTTCACTTCAACCTCACGACAACAACTTTGTGACATCATCGTCCTCATGGTAAACACCGGGGTGGATCCCAGCTGGACCACTGGCCACCTCTGTGACCCTGGGCAAATGGCATGACTTTTCTGAGCCTCAGGTGCCCTGTCTGTAAAATGGGGATGATTCCAGTGCCTCTCTCCTAGGGATCAGCCCAGCAAAGCTGCTGTTATTACAACTCCGGAAACATGCCCATGCACATGAAAACTGCCTTGCTGGCACATTCTGGCCCTTAAAAAACAAAACAAACAAAACAAAACAAAAACATCCTGAAGCCTATCCATTGATCCTGGGCCTCAGGGCTAACCCACTGCCAGCCCCCCATTTCACAGATGTGGAGAATGAGGCTCAGGGGTCCCAAGCCTGTCAGTGGCAGAAACTCAGCATCTCCTGGGAGCCATCGGGACCTCTGCCCCCCCGCCCCTGAAAATTATTCCTCTGCTGTCTGCTTGAGGGTGCACATGGGGTGAGGGTGGGGGGCTTTTGTCTTGTTCCCTCCCCCTCCTGAGGAGTCAGTAACCAACAGTGTCTGTGCCTGGAATATTAATGTCCTAGGAGCTTTTGTTTCAGGGTTGGGGAGTTAGGGGGTGGTGAGGCGGGACTTGCTGGTCGGAGAGGGCTAAGCTTTTGGGACTTGGGCACTGGCCCTTTAAACAGTGTTAACACCCTGGAGTCGTCATGGGGATGGTGCCTGGAAGAAGGGATTGGGGAGGGCTTGGGAAAGAGGAGCTGAGCAGGTGATAGGTAGAGAGACCCAGAATCCAGCCCTCTCCTCCCTTAGATCCAGAAATCCAGTTCCTGACTGCCTCTTCTCCCAGGATCCAGGAGTCCAGGCTCCTAGCCCTCTCCTCCAATCAGGATCCAGGAGTCTGGGTTCTCAGCCTCCTCCTCCTTCAAACCCAGAAGTCCTGGGCCCCAGCCTTCTCCCCCTTCAAACCCAGGAGTCTGGGCTTCCAGCCCCCTCCTCCTTCAGGACCCAGGAGCCAGGGGTCCAGAGTACACAGCTGGTGGATGTTTCCACGGAGACTAAACAGGGTGGGGGGAGCACTTCCTGGGTCCTGAGTCAGCGAATACCCAAGGGAGTCTCAAGGTCATGGTTCCGGGAAGGTCACGGCCACCCCCTCCGTATCCGCTCCCCAGGGGGTTCATGGCTTCGTGCCTCCTTCCCCCACTTCCTCCCCTAGGGAGGTGGTACATCCCTGCGTCCTGAATGAACCCCCCCTCAGCCCCCCATCAATGGCGGAGTCCGAACATCCTCGCACAAAGCATCAATTCTTCCCCAGCTCAGCCTTGTGAAGGCGCCTGTATTCGCAGGACCTAGGCGTCAGGGTCCCAGCCCCTCCTCCCTCGGAAACCTGGAGTGGGACCCCCAGTCCCTTCCTCTCCCAGGACTCAGTAGTTTGTACCTCCATTCCTCCCACGAGACCTAGGAGTATGGATCCCCAGCCCTCTTCTCCCCTTCCACCCTGGAGTCCAAGCCCCCAGCCCCCTCCTCCTCCCCAGGACCCTTAGCCCTCTACCTCAGATCCAGGGAGTCTAAAACACTGGCCCCTCCTCCCTCAGACCCAGGAGTCCTGGCCCCCAGCCCCCTTCTCTCCTGGAAACTTGACTCCAGCTCCACAGTCCTCAACCCTCAGAATCACAGTCCTGCTTTCCCCTAGCCCTCTGTCCCCCTCCTATCTGGGGACCAAGCATCAGGTGGGGGCGTAGGGGTGAGTCAGCAGCCTCACACACAAAGTGCCCCCTGTGGCCCCCACGTTCTTGGGATATTCGGAACTCCCTAGATTCCGGGCCTCAGGCCCAGCTGGGGGTGGGAGGTTCCCCCTGGGCGTGGGGTCATGGGGGAATTCCTGCTTCAGGAAGGGCGCAAGCCTGCACTGAGCCCTCAACTGTCCTGCCCTCCACCCCCAGTGCTCTCTGGTCACCCCCTCCCAGGAGAGCCCAGGCCCTGTCACTGCCCTCTGGCCCCACTGAGTTCCTGCAAAGGAGTCTTGGTGCCTGGTCCCCGGAGGACCTACGGGCCTGGGGTCTGCACTGGCAGGAACCAGTGGGTGCTCGGGTCTTAGTGCCACAGGCCATTGGGCGCTGGCGAGTCTGACTGTCTCCAAGCGCCCCCCCACCTCCCCCACCCAGAGAGAGAAAGCTGCCTTTGTGTTCCCCAAGACGGGGACAGGCCAGGCTCGCACGACATTAACCCACCCCAGGCCCCAACCCTGCTGTGTCTAAGGTCTTGGAATCCATTGCTGAACCTGACCCCAGCTCCGGAGACGCAGGCCTCCAGCTCGTGGGTGGGTGGGGGTCAGTGACAGAAGCCACCCAAGACCTGCACCCCAGGGTGACTCATATTGGGGGCAAGGCCCCCCTGCTCTCAGAGTGACCTGTCGGAACTTTAGCAGGGAAAAGTGAGTCACTTGGGAGGAACACACTTGGGAATCAACCAACTCCCCCTCTACAAAGCCCCGTAACTCTTAACGGTCTCTCTGTCTTTTCTTTGTATCTGGCTATGTTTCCTCCGGCCCTTCCTGTTCTATCCGATGCCCCGGCCTGCGGGTCTCGGGTTCTGCCTGCATCTGGGCAGGCGGCGCATCTCTCTCCTTCTCACTTCCTCTCGCCGGCCCACCCTGGCCCTTTCTTTCCTTTGGCATCAACCTCCTCATCCTTCTCTGGTATTCTTGGCAGACGTGTGAGCCGGGAAAAGAGAATTCGGTTTCAGAAGGGCGCAAATGGACCCCCATCTTCCCCCGTCATTCCTGCTGACTGGCCAAAGTGAGAGGAAGGGGGTGACTGAGAGGAAGATGATGGGGGGGGACCATGCGCAGCGCCTGAAATCTGGTGGCCAAGGTCATTCGGAAACATCCAGTGACAAGGAGAGCAGACAGGGCCCTCTGACACCGTGTACCTCAGGCCCGTAGCCCACGCTGTACAGAATGGGGGAAGTGGGGCTTAGAGAAGGGCAGGGGCTGACGTAAAATTATACCAGAGAGGCCCGGGTCCTCAGCTCCCCGTCCAGAGTGTTGCCCGTGACATCCAGCTCTCTCCCAACTTGTAAAGCCCCGTGCCATTTAATTTAGGGAAAGTTTAGAGAAGTAGGATTAGGGTGCCAGGAAGCAGTGACCTGAACATGAACCGAGAACCAAGCCTCTGGAGCTGCCTCCCGGGAGCGCTGGAGAAAAGACTCTCAAACTGGGTGGACGGTCAGTCCTCTTAGGGCATCTTCTGACTCTGAGAGAATCCGTCCCAGGATTCTAAGCTGTCGAGATTCCAGATGTCAGAGGGGTCAAGATTCAGGATCTCCTGGAGGTCAAGATCTCAGGATTTTAAAGCTGTCAAGAGGCTAGAATCCTAACGCTGTCAAGGTTCTAGAATTTGAAAGGTGTCAAGATTCTAAGGACTTGGGGATTCTAGAATCCGAAAGATGCCAATGTTTTAAAATACCCTCAGGTTCTTTGTTTACTGGATTCGTTGGTTCTAGGAGTCTATGAACCTGGTTTGGGGGCCTAAAAAAAGACAGAATAATAAAACTGGAGGGCAGTGTAGCTAAGGTACCAAGGCGCTCACTGGGGGGAGATGGAGGCTTGCCTGCTGCGAAGAAAGGAGAAATGATCAAAGTTCGGAGCAATGGCGGAAGACTTTAGAAGAAAGCAAGGCACAGCGTGAGAGGTCAGCTTTGCCCCTCGCCTTGTCCTGAAGAGAGGGAGGCTCTGCCCCAAAGCCTGCGGTGGGGGTGCATAACCGCACCCAACTTGCCAGAAACCCCTTGGCAACTCTGAGCTGGAGTGCCCTTTCCGGTCACTGAGCTCAACACTTTACAGAAAGGGGAACCGAGGCCGGGAGGGAGGAGGGGGCTTGAGGTGGGCTGCTGGGGCAAATGGCAGGAGGCAGGATGTAAACCCCGGGCCCCCAGCCCTGTGCCATCTGGCTACACGCCTCTCCCAAATCTCTACATAGCATCCCGCCCTCCACTTCTGCCCAGCCACCTCCCAGCCATCCACTCCTCCTAAGAGTGGCCTTACCCGCTGGGGAGGGGGTGACCTGTGGCAGGTTCGAGGCACACACAGTGTGAGAGTGTGTGTGTGTAGGTGACATTTCCTGACCTTGTCCCCAGCCTCAGGGTCACCCTATCTTGGAGGTGTCCGGCTTTTCACAGTGTGCGATGTGGCTCTGTGCATGGCTCCCTGGATGTCCTGGGGGGCGGGGGGCTTCTCTGTAAGTTATGGTCTGGGTGTGTGAATGGGTGGGGAGGGGCAGCATCTGCGAGGCATTTGCTGAATCCACGTGTGTGCCCACATGCCAAGGTTCCTCACACACTTCCCCCCACACATACACACACACATTTCCCTCCAAGGCCCTTCAGGATGCCCTATCTGACTCAATTCCTCTCCAGGGGCACAGAGGGATAAAGGGATGGAGGAATTAAGGATGGGGATCAGGGAGGTGGTAAGAGTAGAGAGGGAGCAGAGACAGGGGACAGGGAGACACTGGGACAGACAGCTGGGGATGGACAGTGGGGGGAATGAGGAAGAGAGGTGACAGCGGGGGCTAGAGAAACAGGCAGGAAAGATAGGGAATAGAGACAAGAGGATGGAACAGATGGGGGACAGAGGAAAAGGGACAGAGAAACAAGGGTGATAGTGAGAGGGGGCAGAGAGGAGGGCAGACAGAGGGACAGAGAAGGAGAGTCGAGAGGATGATGGGGGGACAGAGTGACCCCGTAAAAAAGGGGCAGAGACCAAGGGACAGAGGTGGGGGACAAAGACAGGATGGAGAGGTGGGGGACAGGGCAGCAAGGAGAAAGGGGGACAGACAGGGGGAACAGGACTTCCAGACTGAGGGACAGAGGACAAGGGTAGGGGGACAAGGAGAGAGACTGAGGGACTCACAGACAGGCGGACAGAGGGACGCAGAGACCGAACAGAAGGACAGCGGGACCGGCCCGGAGAAGGCGGGCTTGCGGGGGGGTGGGGGGGAATGGTGGTCTCGGTCCCTTTGTCCCCGCCGGGATCCGGGCCTGTGCGGGGTGGGGGGTGCTGCGGCACAGCGGCCGGGGCCCGCGCCCCCCTCCCCCGCTCGCGGCTCCCAGCTCCCAGCTCCCGGCTCCCGGCCCGCGCTGCGCTTTGTCCCGGGGAGGGGGCCCGGCCCGGCCCCGCGCGCATTGTTCGGCCTCTGCGGCCCCGCGGCAGCCGGGCTGTCACCGCAGCGCGCGCGCCCGCCCCGGCCCGGCCGGCCGACCCCGGCCCCCGACCCTACCTGGCCCCGCCGCGGCCGCCCACAGCAGCAGCAGCGGCCACTGGAAGCGCCGGGCCCGGCCCATGGTGCCGCCGCCACCGCCACCGCTGCCGCCGCCGCCGCCGCCGCCGCCGCCGCTCGCTCCCGGCCCGGCACCTGCACCGCCCGCGTCGCCCGCCCCGCCCCCGAGCCCCGCCCCCTGCCCGCCCGGGGGCGGGGCGCCGGGGCCGGGGCGGGGCCGGGGCGGGGCCCAGGCCGGGACTGGGGTAGGGGGCGGGAGACCCACGGGGCCAAGAAGGGAGGGGGGTGGATGGAGGATAGGGAGAGGGGGTTGCGACCCCCCAAGAACTGGGCAGATGCGGGCGGGGGGCGTGCAGGGGATGCGGGAGAACGGGAGGGTGCTGGGTGAGGGCAGAGGTTGTGGGTGCTGGGTGAGTGTGAGTGTGTTGGTGGAAGGGTGTGCGAAGGTGTTGTGTGCGGGGAAGGAGGTGAGCGGTGCGTGTGAAGGTTTGGGTGTGTGTGGAGGGGAGTGCTGTGTGAGGGTGTGAGCATCGAGGGAGGAGGAGTGTTTTGTGGGAAAGGTGAGTGTGAGAGGTGTTCTGTGGACAAGTGAGTGCAGGCGAAGGTGTCACATGACAGATTGTGAACTTAGCCACCTAGAGCTCCGGGGAGGGCGGTGGAGGGGTGTCTGGGCAGGTCCCGAATCTCCCAGGCAGGGCTGGGTGGGGCTGGGGTCACGTCCCACCCCTCCTACTGTCCAGACCCAAGAATCCAGTGTTTCCACATCATGCATCACTCTCCTGAAAGGGGCCCCTGAAAGTGAACCAAGGAAGGAAGCGTAAGTCCTGAGCCCCAGAGAGGGAGAGGCTCCTGTGGACGCCTCCTACGCCCTAGCGTCCAGCTTTCGCACCCCTGCTTGCTCTGCTCTTCCTGCCCCAGTGTCTATGGGTCCCCCACTTTCTATGTGCCCTTCCCACTTCTCTCCCATCATTGTTGCTGACTCACCCCTCCAGATTTGGGTCCCTTCTCCCTTCTGGGGAGTGGGTCTCCCTGAGCCCACTTCTGTGGGACTTTGTAGACCTGGTACGAGTTTATCACCCTTTGGACCCGGGAAAAGTGAGAAACCAAGGAAGGTAGGTCTCAAGATCTCAACCTCTCAGACCCGTTTGACAGTCAGGTAAACTCTGAACTCCTTGCTCTTTGTCTCCATGACTACCAAAATGTTCTACATCCAGGCCCACCAGGGGACTTCAGCTCCAGATGCCCTTTGCCCTCAATGTCCAGCTCCCAGCATCCTCTCTGTCTTCGGGACCCAGACTCCTATTACTTCTGTGTCCCCAGGACCACACGTCTATGCAACTCCTTTTCTTTTCCGTTCTCAGTTTACCCTTCTATAAATCAGGGAAAGAGGCCTCCTATTCTCTGTCTTAGGATAGGTGGAAGAGAGGTGTCTGACCTGGAGGTGGGCATCTAGGTTAGGGGGGAGGTCGCTAATTGTTGTCTTTCCCCCAAGAAAGGTCCCCTTCCCTGTGGCTCTAACCGATGTCTCCTGCTTTAGATGAAGAACACCCCAGCAAATGTTGGTTTGGTTCCCATCTGCCGCCTTTGGGCCCCACCCTTTCTCCCTTCCAAGGATATGGGGAGAGTGACGGTCCCTTCCACACTCTATGGTACATCAGCATGCTTTATCCATGAGGGTTTTCATACAAGTGACAGCAAATCCAACCCAAGTAGCTTAGAGAAAGAGAATTGGGCCATGTATAAAAAAGTATCAGGTACAGCTGGCTTCAGCATGGTCCGTCTGTCTCTCTGTCCTGAGGGTAAATGACTCCCCTCATGTTGCAAGGTGGCTGGCAAATATGCCTGGGGCCACACCTTTCCTTCTCATCTGGAGAGAGAAAAAAGCAAGACAGATGAAGAGGGAGATAGCCAGACTGAAAGAGATTGGGGGTGGGGGGCGGAGGGAGAAAGAAATGGGGAGAAGAGGTTTAAGAAGCGTCTTCAGCAGAGTGGGGAAGTGTCTCCGGAAGCTCCTAGAAAACCTCTCATTGGGTTACATTGTCCCCGATGATGCCACCTGGCTTACTGAGTCAGTATCAATGGCCAGGAGATGAGACAGCGCTGATTAAATTAAATACGAACCACAGGCTCCCCTCACTGAGGTCAGAGGTGAAATCAGCTTTTTAAAACAGAAACAAGGGGCGCCTGGGTGGCTGAGTCGGTTAAGCGTCCGGCTTCGGCTCAGGTCAAGATCTCATGGTTCGGTTTGTGGGTTCGAGCCTCACGTCGGACTGTGTGCTAACAGCTGGCTCAGAGCCTGGAGCCTGCTTCAGATTCTGTATCTCCTTCTCTCTCTGACCCTCCCCAGCTCACACTGTCTCTCTCTGTCTCTCAAAAATAAAAACATTAAAAAAACAAATGATATTGGGGAGACCACTGCCGTCCCTTCTATGGGGGGGCACACCATGAGTTGACCATTTTTTAATTTTTGAAATGTTGGGATAGTACGGACTTAACAAAGTTTAATTGTTGACTAGATATCATTCTGTGAGATAATAGAAATATATATATGGTCTTTGCCCCTGGTTCCTGGCACAGACCTCCTGAAAGCCATGTAATTTCCTGGGTGATAGGAATGTCTTTTCTTAAATTAAAAAAATTTTTTTAATGTTTTTATTTATATTTGAGAGAGAAAGAGAGAGACAGTGTGAGCAGCGAAGGGTCAAAGAGAGACACACAGAATCCGAAGACAGGCTCCAGGCTCTGAGCTGTCAGCACAGAGCCAGACGCAGGGCTCGAACCCACGAACCGTGAGATCATGACCTGAGCCACAGTTGGACTTGACCTGAGCAGAAGTTGGACACTTAACTGACTGAGTCACCCAGGCACCCTGGAATGTCCTTGGTTTTAACGAGGTGATTCTGGGTGGGCTTCTGGATGGCTCCTAGGAGAGAGCTGATTACTGGGAAGAGCAAGCAAGCCATGACGAGGTGGGAAGCTTGGAATTTCCAGCCCTGCGCCCCGCACCTCCCCCGTCTTTTGAGAAGGGAGAAGGTGAAAAAGGAGATAGAGAATGATCACGCCTATGTGATGAAGCCTCCATAAAACTCCCAAAGTATGAGGTTTGGGGGTCTTCCAGGTTGGTGGACGCGAGAAGGGGTTGGGATAGTGGTGCTTGTGGAGAAGCTGCGCGCCCCTTTCCCGTAAACCCTGCCCTTGAGTCACTTCCATCCGGATGTTCACCTGTTTCCTTTGCTGTATCCTTTTATAACCAGCTGGCAAATGTAAGTAAACGATTTCCTTGAATTCTATGAGCCGCTCTAGCAAATTAACCCACCCTCAAGAGGGGGTCCTGGGAACCTCTTGAGTTTTAACCGGTGGGTCGGAAGCACAGGTGACCCACCACCTGCACTTGTGATCGGCATCCGAAACCACAATCTGAGTGTGGTTGTGGGACTGAGCCCCTAACCCGCGGGATCTGACGCCATCTCCAGGCGGATTGTGCCCGCGTTGAGATCATTTGTAGGACACCCCGACCAGGTCACAGAGAACTGCTTGCTGCGGGGAAGACTCCCCCACATGTGGCGAACAGAAGTGTTGGGAGTGTGGCAGCGGCAGTGTGGCCGTGAGGTGCCAGGAGGCGCACAGGAGAAAGCCGCAGTAGGGAGAACTGGATTTTTCCATCTACAGGAGGAAGACTGGGTGGTTTTTTTTTTCCTTACACAATCCCTCCCCCTTTTTCCTTTTCAAGAGAATCTTGATTTTGTTCAGTCATCCACCTTTCTTTTTTTTCTTTAAAAAAATTTTTTTTAATGTTATTTATTTATTTATTATTTTTTAAATGTTTTATTTATTTTTGATACAGAGAGAGACAGAGCATAAGAGGGGGAGGGGCAGAGAGAGAGGGAGACACAGAACCGGAAGCAGGCTCCAGGCTCTGAGCTAGCTGGCTGCACAGAGCCCGACGCGGGGCTCGAACCCACGAACGCGAGATCTGACCTGAGCCGAAGCCGGAGGCTTAACCGACTGAGCCACCCAGGCGCCCCTGTTTTTTATTTATTTTTGAGAGACACAGAGAGAGAATGCGAACAGGGGAGGGTCAGAGAGAGGGAGATACAAAATCTGAAGCAGGCTCCAGGCTCTGAGCTAGCTGTCAGCACAGAGCCTGATGTGGGGCTCGAACCCACGAACTGTGAGATCATGACCTGAGCTGAAGCTGGATGCTTAATCGGCTGAGCCACCCAGGCGCCCCATCCACCTTTCTTAAATTGCCAGATGATGTGAGGGAAGCCTCAGGAGCATGGTCCAAATATACTTTGCCTAATACTGTGGTTCCATGTCCTCTTCCAGTGATTGTTATAGGCACAGGTGTATAAAACATGTCAGGCAAATAAAACGCAAGGGCAAGTTGCCTTGGGAGTTTTGGGGTTAAGCTTTCTCTGTTTCAAAAGGGAGACCCAAGAAGAGATGGCCTTTTGTTATTGCCTCTGAATGTGGGTGTGATGTCTGGAATGGCAGCGGCCATCTTGAGGCCATGAGGTGGACAAGCCTGAATGGATCTTTTAGGACAAAGCGGAATTAGTCAACTCAGGAACTGCCCTGACTCATGGTCTCTTGTTATGTAAGATAATCAATTTCTTCTTTGTTTCAACCATTCTGAGTTGGGTGTCCTGTTACATACATCCCTGGCCTCCATGTTGCCTCGGATTCATATGGAATATATGGAGGCAGCCCTGCTTACAGATTAAAACATTCCAAGTGATAGTTTTCTTTTTCAGTTGTTCCTCCAACCTGTTCACAACCTGAACAACTGTACACGGTGACTTAGATATGAACTTCTGTGGCTGAAGCAGGGAGGGTCAGAGGCAGAGCCCTGAACCAAACTAGCCCCCATCAGAATCTGCCTGCTACCTAAACTTTTGAAACTGGAATGCAAAGAGTTCTTGGTCCTTGACATTTCAAGGACATACTTGGCTCCTCTGTGTGAAGGAGAAGAAGGTGGTCTGTGGAGAAAAATAAAGCGTAGGCCCCCAAGGGAAACCACACAGTCGGAGAGAGACAGAGAGACAGAGAGATTCTGCAAAAGGGAGCCAGCCTTGATTTCCCGCAGCTTTTCAGTTCTGTTTCTGGTCCCTGGTGAGGCCCTGAGACCTAGCTCTTGTTCGGATTCTAAACTTCCAATAACACTGTCGTTTTGCTTAAGTCAGCTTAAACAGCTTTTATTTCTTGCAACCGAAATCCCTCCACAAAAACCTGGGAGCCATTAACGATGAGGTCCTGATCACAAGCTCCGGGATAGAACCTGATAAGAAATGTATCCCGAGCCTCAATATCTGCTCTTGGCCTTCGTGGGACGAGTATTTCAAATCTCTGATCCTCGCTGGAGGGCAGCCAGGGGATGTAATTCTAGCCTCCAATCTCTGCCCCAGGGTCTCATGGGAGATGCAGTCCTAGCCTTCATTCCTCTCTAAGGCATCATGGGAAATGTATTCCTTCCCCCTCCAATCTCTGCTGTAGGGCATCATGGTGGGTGTAGTTCTAGCCTCCCACCTCTGTGGTAGGGAATCATGGGAAAGGTGAAACTACCCTCAATTTTCATTCTAGGGCATCTCAGAAGATGTGATCTTGGCCTTGTCTCTGCAGTAGGGCATCATGAGAGGATGTAGCCCTAGCCCGGTGTTTGTTATAAGATACCCTAGAAGATGTGATCTTTCCTTCTTTCCTTTCTTTCTTAATTACCTGCCACATTCCAGGCGTTATTCTTCTAGAGACTGCGAATACGGTAGTAGTGAGCCGATAAAGGTCTTGCCCTTTCTGAAGATTGTAGTGGGGAGAGTTAGCAAGAAACCAAACCAATGCCAGTTCCCATGAACCAGGGCAGCATAACAAAATGCCCTAGAACTCAGTGGTGGGAAACCCTCACCTTTCTATTTTGGGATTCCGTGGGTCAGGAATCTGAGCAAGGCACAGCAGGGTCAGTGCACATCTGCTCCACAATGAACTGGGGCCAAAGTGGGCTGGCGTGCACACCCGGGGGGGAGGGGATGGTTCATCTGGGGCTACATATCTCAAACATGGGCCCTGGCTGCGGGCTGGTGTTGTGGACGGAACTGTGTCCCTCTCCCCCGCTGAGAAACACGTTGAAGTTCTCACCCCTAGGATCTACGAATGTGACCTTATTTGCAAATAGGGTCTTTGCAGATGTGATGAAGATGAGGTCACCCTGGATTACGGTGCGCCCCTAAATCCAGTGACCCGGTGTCCTTATAGGGCGAGAGAGATTTGGAGCCACACAGCAGTATTCACTGAGAAGGCCGTGTGATGGCAGAGGCAGGGACTGGAGTCGTGTGGCTGCAAGCCCAGGGACACCCAGGATTGTCAGCAGGCCCCGGAAGCGAGGACGAGGCCAGGAAGGATTCTTCCTGTGACTTTAGAAGGAGCTCCGCGGCTGCCAATGCCTTGATTTCCAACTTCTAGGATCCAGAACTCTCAGAGAATAAATGTCTGTTGCTGGAAGCCACTTGGTTCGAAAGTTTGTAGTTACTCCGGAATAGTCTTAGGAAATGAAACAGCTGGGTTTCCTGATTCTGCTGCACGTTACATCTGCTGGGGTCCCGCCGCCCAGGGTCGCTCCTTCGCCCACTTGTCGGGTGTCTGGGCTGAGCCGGCTGGAACATCTGGGGCTCTCTCCCCATATGGCATCCAGGCATGAGTAGCGTGGGTGTCCCCAGAGCATGGCAGTCTCCTCGTAGGAGGACTTTCACATGGCAGCTGGCTTCCCCAGAGCCAGTTTCTTAAGCCTGGACCCAGAACATGGCATAGCATAGCGTCCAGACCACATTCTATTGGTCGAAGCGACAGTCGCAGAGCCTCTCAAGGTCAAGAGCTGGAGGTGCTGACCCCATCTCTTTAAGCCACCATGATGACCATTGGTGATGTGTGATGTGAGGAGGTCCTAAAAGGGCACCCTGTCCCTTACCTGCCCCCAAATACCGCGGAAGATGTTTTACCTTTTGTTCACTAGCTGTAGGGTCCTGGGAAGCGTAATTTTGTCTCTGTGGGTTTGCCTCGGCAAACATGAGTTCTTCAATATTGTGCCCCCAGAGTGCCATTGAAATGATAGCTCTGTCTTTTTCTCGGTCAGTCTGAAGACGTCCTAGGAAATATAGCCCCGCCTCTATCTCCTGCCACCAGGACATCCGTGGAAATGTAATCCTGTCCTTGTTCCTGGGCGCCTCCAGGGAGCTCTGGCCATCAGATTATCCCTCCCATTCATCTCCTGTCTCAGAGCCCCCCTAGGAAAGGCAGATGCTTCTCCTTAGAACAACAAAGTAGTCTTGACCTTTGGAGCTTGGGAGAAGAAGCTTGGCTGAGCGAGCTGGAGCCCACAAGCAGAAGCGGAGGTGGTTTGGGGTGGAACTCCACATGGGACTGCTCCTAAGGCTGGAGCCTCGAGTGCCTGCGTCCTACGATGTGACCCCTAATTCCCGGGTCCCCCCATTCATCCTCCCAAAGATAGATGCTACGGAGACGGGAAGATCGAGCCTTGTTCAAAGGTACAAAAATCTTTACTTTAGTATAAAATATTAAATAAAACAAATATTAATTAACAATAACAACAATGGTGCAACAATATTAACATAACAAGGCCTCTCCTGCTGGCCTGCAGCCTGTCTCCGCGCTTTTCTCCTCTGGTTCTGCAACTCCGGGAGACAAGTGTCTTGACAGCTCGGATCACTGAGGCCCAGAGAGGGTGGCGCACTGGCCTGAGGTCACACAGCAAGTCTGCAGGGCTGGAAGCCAGGGGAAGGGCAAAGGGCTCCCCTGGATCCCACCAGGGCAGAGGGAATGTGGGGTTCAGGTCCAGAGGAGAGTGCCTCCCCACAGTCTGGCACTTATAAGCAGGGTGACAGTGAGGCTGAGGTGGGCAGGACCCTGGTGGGGGGCTCCACCCGTGCGCGGCTGGCGATCCTGGACTGGATGGTTACAGCCGTTTCCAGTACAGCACGAGACGTTGAGATGGGTCAGGCTGAAGGCCTCGGCCACGTGGAGGCTTTGACACCAGGAGGGCGTTACACAGCCTCTCACTGTGTAGCTAGGGCTGCCCAGGCCTGAGGAAAGAGAAGGCTGTGTGAGCTTCCCCGTGCCTGGGGCTGGGCCCAGAATTCTCACCGGGTGACGTGCCACCTTGTGGTGGATGCCACCCGAAGAAAGCAGCAGTTTTAAGTGCGGCCCCTCAGACCTTTCCAGGGGCAGTGTGAAGTCAAAACTGGACTCATAATAATACTAAACAGCATTTGGCTTTTCTGCTCTTTGAAGTGTACAGCGGGGTTTTCTGGAACCCCTGGGACATGTGATCTTGCAGCCGACTGAATTCATAAGCGGATAGGAGGATCCAGGGGCGTCTGGGGGGCTCAGTCCCTGAAACGTCCGACTTCAGGTCAGGTCATGGTTCCACGGTTCGTGGGTTCGAGTGGCGGGACAGCTCAGACCCTGGAGCCTGCTTCAGATTCTGTGTCTCCCTCTCTCTCTGCCCCTCCTCTGCTCCTGCTCTGTCTCTCGCTGTCTCTCAAACATAAATAAGTTAAAAAAAAATTTAAAAAAAGATAGGAGGATCCAGCTGTCTTCTATTAAGCCAGGCATTAAAGAGATTTGCAAAATGGTAGGACAATGCCAGGCTTCTCATTAAATGTTTTTGTTGTGGAAAATGGCCTTAAATTTTTTTAAAATGAAAATCATGTTCAGAAGGAATGAGGTTTTATTTTAAAATAAATTAATAAATACACCTTTTTTAAAATTTTTTACATTTTATTCATTTTTGAGAGACAGAGAGAGACAGAGCAGGAGCAGGGGACTGGCAGAGAGAGAAAGAGACCCAGAATCCAAAGCAGGATCCAGGCTCTGAGCTGTCAGCACAGAGCCCGACGGGGGGCTTGAACCCACTAACCGTGAGATCATGACCTGAGACCAAGTTGGATGCTTAACCGACTGAGCCACCCAGGCGCCCCTAAATACATCTCTTAAAAGTTCTCAGTTTTCACTTCTAATGCAGTAAATATCTATAGATACCATGGACATAAGCAATAGTTTTTAAGAGCATCAAGGAATTTTGAGATGAAAAACGTGGGGAACCACTGGAATAGAAAGACCAGTCCCAGACTGTACAGGATGAAGTCTGTGATGTCCATAGGAAGTCCCACCCACTTGTGGGAAGCCGCGCCCCCCCAAGAAGCCTACATTTCTGTTGCTGAAACACCCGCTTCCTAATGGAAGCCCTAATTCCTGACTACATTTTGCACCCTCCTGAGGGTAGTCCTACCTTTTCCACGGGAAGACCCACCTCTATTAAGTCGACCTGTAGCCGACAACCCCCCACCCACAAGGATCCTCTCCCAGCCACCTAGAGGGACTCACCATTGGTGCCAGTGGCTTCCAGACATTGATTCATGGGGCCTCGGCAGGCAGTCAGGGAAGTCTCTTCGGAGGAACACCCATGGGTGCTGTTCCCCTCACAGCTGTAACACTGGAGGCCATTCAGAGGCAGGTTTTGAAGCTCCACGACTTGGGAGGAGACAAGGACACAGAAGCCAAGGAAATTAGCAGCGGGGTCTGGGCAGGTGGGGTGGGGGGCGTCCTTCTTTGTATTATTACCTCCCTGTAAGTGTCAGCTCGCAGACTGAGATGTCTTGGAGCCACCTTGTGGTCAGGCATTTGAACGGCACTCTCTTCTGGCGGGTTCTTAACAGAACCTCTGAGAGAAATCCCACCTCCCGGCTCCTCCCCAGCTCCCCCGCCCCCCTCAGTTCCCCATCTGACCAGGCACTGAGCAAACAGCTCAGTCCCTGCCCTAGAGCACTTGCCATTTACAGGGACACTGTCCAGTACGGTAGCCACTAGCCAAGCGTGGTTGTTTACATTGACACTGAGGTTAATTCATATTAACTAAAATTCAAAATTCAGCTCCCATTTCAAGTGCTCAATAGCCAGATGAGGTCGTGACTACCATATTGGAAGGTACAGATACAGAACATTTCCATCACTGTGGAAAGTTCTGTTGGACAGTGCTGGTTTATAGAGACAGAATAACACAAAGGAGCTAGATTATACTGGAGGGGAGGGATGCGGAAAATTTCCCCAAGGACCACACTTTAAAGCTGAGACCTAATGAGAAGTAGCCAGCTAGCCAAACTCCCAGGGGGAGAGGTGTTCCTGGAGGACTGTACTGCATGTGCAAAGGGCCTGAGACAGGAAGGAGTTTGGCAATTGCAGGGGAAAATGTGGACCATGAGGCAGACAGGTGCTGATTACATAGGGCATAGGATGGCCTTTGGATTTTATTCTGAGAGCAAGGGGAAATCGCTGATGCGACTTCAGGAAGGAGGGGGCCATGCTTGCTCTGGTTGACATTTTTAAGAAATCACTCTTGCTGCTGTGTTGGGCATTGACAGGACAGGAAGCCCCAAGGTTACTGTAACAACGTAGGCAAGGGGTCCCGGTGGCTCAGACCAGGGTGCTGAGCATAAAGCACGGGTCTGGGTAAAGGTTTGATGGGCTCATAGAATTCCCCCACACAATTCCTCTTTGAGGAGCAGTGGGAGACCTAGAGAGGAGGCGTGGCCTGTGAGTGAGTGAGTGGCAGCAGGCTGGCCACGCCTCCCCGCTCCGACCCCAGGCCTCACATGGCGGCGTCCCTGGCCCCTCACCTGGGCCCCCGTTGCACTTGGTGGTGTTACAGCACCGCAGGAAGTGGAAGGTGTGGTTGTTGTGGAAGCCGGTGGGGCCTGGGCAGCCAGGAAGGTTGCCACAGCCACGGGTGTGGTGCTCATCCCGTAGACTGCCTGCAGGGGGCAGAGAAGAGAGGTCAGACTACTGGTGAGGGCAGAGACTGGGTTGGCCCATGGCTCCAGTCATCTGTCCATTTCTTGCTTCACTGTTCATCATAGGACCCTCATTTTATTTGGGGCAGCCATTATTTAGCCAAAAGACACATCTTCCACCCGCCATGGGTGCAGTCATGTGACTAAGTTCTGGCCAATGGGATACAAACAGATTTTATGGGACTTTCAGGAAGGAGAACCCTCACAAAAGGAAAAGTGCCTATTTTTTGTCCCTTTTTCTCTTCTTCCTGGAACTTGGACATGAAGCCTGGAGCTCTGGCAGCCATCCTGGACTATGAGGCAATCTTGAGAATGGAAGGAATATATAAGAAATGAGAAGGCATCTGGGTTCCTGGTGACTGTAGAACTATCCTAGTGGCCCCAAAACTTCGTATCATTCGATCTTTGTGTGACAGAATTAACTTTCTGCCTTGCTTAAATGCTTGTTATTCTGGAGGAGGAGCTGCTGGTAGGTTGGGGCTCACCTTCCAGGGTCCGGTGGGTCACCACCTCCAGGCACTGTTCTCCAGGGCTGCGGCATTGCAGGCTCTGGGTCCAGCCTCTCTCACAGCTCAGGTCTGACGAGGCGCAGGAAACACATTCAAGGTAACGGCTTCGGGTTCGAGGAAAGGAGGGAGCCCGACCTGCTTGGGGAGGGTTGGGAGGGTAAGACTCCACGGGAGAGTCCAGGAGATCTAGCTCCCTTGAAGACTCACTTTACCATCAATTCGTTTTCATCTCACCCTTCAGCCAATCATCAAAGCCCTGCCCACCCCACCTCCTGGATCTTTCTAGAATCCAACCCCTCCTTTCCAGCCCCAGGACCAGATCAGACTTCCTTCAATACTGGGTTTCTCTCTGGGTTTGGTTTCCATTCTTGCCTCCCCCACCCAACCCCTCCAAGTGCATCCCCACTTAGCCCTAGAAGGATGCTTTTTTTTTTTTTTTACATTTATTCTTTTTTGAGAGACAGAGTGTGGATGGGGGAGGGGCAGAGAGAGAAGGAGACGCAGAATCTGAAGCAGGCCCCAGGCTCTGAGCTGTCAGCACAGAGCTCTGAAGGAGGCTTCTAACACTCGAATCTGACCCCTCCTCTGCCCTGCTCAAAACCCCTCCAATGGCTCCCAGTGCCCTCAGAATAAAATCCAAGCTACTCAGCATGGCGTTCAAGGCCCTTCAAAGTCTGGGTCCTAGCCACCTCTCCTGCTGCATCGCCCTCCACTAGCCCCTCACGCTCTACCCCTCCACAATTTCCCATAGTCCCTGAATGTACAGGCTGGCTGGCACCCCGCCTTGGCCTAGAGCATGCTTCTTTGCTCCCTCCTTTCCCTGTCTCTTCCTAGTCATTCTTCATGCATCATCTCAAATTTCACCTCCTCTAAGAAGTCCTCCCTCACCTCCCAGGCTGGATCAGGTGCCCCTCTGGGCTTCCCTTCCAGCCACGCCCGCTTTGGGTCCTCCAGGTCTGACTGGACTCTGAGCCCCAGGGGTCGGGCCGGGGCTGTCTACATCATTACCATGTCCCAACACCACCCGGCACAGGGCCAGGGCCAGAGAAGATATACAGTGACTATTCGTGAAACGAATGAATCAACCATTGCTCAAAACCCAGCTATGATTCCCCGTGGTAGCCAGTCTCCAAGAGAGCACCCGACGACCCCCCGGTGTGCACGCCCTTGAATGTGGGCTGGCCTGTATAACTAAGAGGAATACTGCGGAAATGATGGCGTATGACTCCTGTGCTGGATCATAAAAGGCTCTGCCACCCCTTCCTGGGTCTTTGGGTTACGTGGTCTGGAGGGAATCCAGGACACTCAACTGCTCCAAGCACTTGTCCACACGGCGAGGAACTGAGGCCTTTGCCCAGGTCGTGGGATCGGATCGTCCGTGGGAGTGAAGCTCTCTTTGGAGCCAGCAGCCATCTTGACTACAACCTCATGAAAGATCTAGAACCATCTATGCAAGTCACTTCCAGATTCCTGACCTTCAGAAACTTTGTGAAATAAAACACGCTTCGGGTTTTGGGACCATCTGCAATGCAGCCGTGGGTAATTAGTATCCCAGGTGTGTCAGGGATCCAAGCCTCACTTGGTCGAGCTGTGATAACTCTGCCTCTCACCCCTTCTGGTCCGGGCCAGGTGGATGAATTATTTTCCCCTGGAAACACCATAGCCATTCTTCTGCCCAGGCTTTGGCTCACACCATTCCTGAGCCTGGCATGCCCTCCCCTTCCGGACCCCAAATATCCAAGTGGAGTGGGGGCCAGGTCTTCCATAAGAGCGAGGGCTGACTCGGCCACTCTCTCAACTGGCAGGCCGGCCGCTGGAATTAGGTGAATCACTTACATCCAAAGCCAAAGCTTCCCCAACCTTAAAGAAAAATAAATGCCCACATCAACTTCCATGGGAAAAATAAAAAGCACGGCCATCATACTACTCTAGGGCTCCCCGGTGAACTCCTCTGTGTCACTCTTCTAAATGGGGGTGATCCTCAGGGCTCTGTCTTACGCTCTTTTCATTCCCACGGGACACGCTCTCCCATGGGGATGCTATCCATTGACCTGGTTTCATCTCCATGTGTTTCCTGGGAACTCACTCCATCCAGGACTTCTCTCTGAGCTCCGCACCCGTACACCCACCTGCCTCCTGCAGGCCCCTTGACCATCCCTCAAATACCTGAATCAAGCTCTTCATCTTCTCCAAAGCAGTCCTTCTCTCCTGAATTCCACATTTCTGAGGTGGCCCCATTCTTCAGTCCCCCAGGGCAGAAATCTGGCAGGTTCCTGGATCCTCCACATCTAGCGTAAATCTGGATACTTCTAGCTGCCCTGAGTTCTAGTTCTTTAATCCTTTTGCCCCACTGCTTTTGTTCTCTATTAAGCACATCTATTGAGTTCTTCATTTTAGTCACTATTCTGTATTTCCTGTTTGAGTCTTTTAAAAAATGGACCCCACATTTCTGCTAAAACTTACCATTTTCTCTATTTCTTTGATCATGGCTATTGTAAATTTCCCTGCCTAATAACCCCACTGTCTGAATCATTATGGGTCTGTTTCTACTGTTGGATTTTTCTCTTGGTTTCCTGTTAACTGGTCCTTTTTATTTTCTTCGGGGTACCTTGTAAGTTTTGATTAGATGCCAAACATCACAATGAAAATTTGTAAAGGCTCTAAAAAATATTATTTTCTCCCCAAGAGGGTGAGGTTTTCTTCCTGCTGACGATCAGATGTAGTCTATTTCAGTTTTGCCCTTACACCAAGGTGTGGACTGAGAGGAAAGCGTGGGGTGGTTACCAAGGCCTCACTCTCCAACTTGGCAACTTTGGTCTCTCAAGCATCATATGCCTACTGGAATCCTTGCTCGGTTCTGTGGCTTCCCAGATACTATTTTCTGCTGAGTTTCTTGGAGTCTCACCCTATGCACATACAGCTTGCCAATGACTTAAAAGAAATTTACAGATTTGGGGACTCCCTTTTCTGTGTTTCTATGTGTTCCAGGATTTTGCCCCTCATTTTCTAGACACGCTGGCAGCCCCAGACTCTAGCCCTTGCCTTATCAGTCTAGTGATGATCTCCCTTACTTGGGTTCTACTTCCCCTTGACAGCAGTGAATTGGAAAGTGCACTTGAGGAAAAAACCAGCTTGTCTGCATAACTCGACTTCTGCACTTCCCTTATTTCAAGGATTGTAGGGGCGCCTGGGTGGCTCAGTCGGTTAAGTCTCCGACTTTGGCTCAGGTCAGATCTCACGGTCGTGGGTTCGAGCCTCGCGTCAGGCTCTGTGCTGACAGCTAGCTCAGAGCCTGGAGCCTGCTTCCAGTTCTGTGTCTCCTTCTCTCTCTGCCCCTCCCCCTCTCATGCTCTCTCTCTCTCTCTCTCTCTCTCTGTATCAAAAATAAATAAAACACTAAAAAAATTTACAAAGGATTGTAGCATCTCATCTGCCTCCTCTCTTCATTTACTGCTCTCCAGTGACATCAAATAATTATTTATAATTTGTCCAGCTTTTCTGCTTGTCATTGGCAGATTAGTCCAATACATGTGACTCCAACGTGACCAGAACTGCAAACCAACCCCCATGTCTGATCCACTAAGTCCTGCTCATCTACCTGCTAAATAATTCTTTTTAAAAAATATTTATTAATTTTAATGTTTCATGTCTTTATTTTATTTGTTAGAGAGAGACACATACAGAGTGAGCAGGGGAGGGGCAGAGAGAGAGAGGGAGACACAGAATCCAAAGCAGGTTCCAGGCTCCGAGCTGTCAGCACAGAGTCGGATGCAGGGCTCGAACCCACAGACTGTGAGATCATGACCTGAGCTGAAGTCAGATGCCCAACCAACTGAGCCACCCAGGCGCCCCTATTTATTTATTTTCAGAGAGAGACACACACAGACAGACAGCATGAGTGAGGAAGGGACAGAGGAAAGGAGAGGGAGAGAGAAAATCCCAAGCAGGCTCCATGCTGTCAGCACAGACCCTGATGTGGGGCTCAAACTCACAAACCTCAAGATCATGACCTGAGCCAAAACCAAGAGTCAGACGCTCAACCGACTGAGTCACGCAGGCGCCCCATCTGCTCACTAGTCCGTCTGCACTGCTGACATTCCAATCCAGTCACCCTCTTCTTCATCTGGACAACCTCAGCCATCTCCAAGCTGGACTTTCCTCATCTCTCTCCCTCCATCACTGCTTCCCGCTGGGGTGAGAATAATTTGTTTAAAAATCCAAATCCGATGGTGGCATTCTGCTTAAAACCCTTCCATGACCTCCCTCTGTTCCCCAGATGGTCTATATTCCTCCCCACAGCCTAGAAAGCCCTGTGTAATAGGACCCTGCCCGGCTCACCAGTTCCTCTCGCCTGTTGTTTTACTTCCTCCAGCCCTGCTACCTTCTCCCACCTCTGGGCCCAGAAAACCCTTTCCACTGTCTTCTCAACAGTCCAGCTCCTACTCATCCCTCAAGATCCAGCCTAGTTGCTGCTTCCTGTAGGAAGACTTCCCTGACCTGAGCCCAGCATCTCCCCTAGGGTCCCACAGCCCCAGCTCTTCATTCCGCCCAGCCCCGATCACTCTGCCATCTTTTTCCTTTATATCAGCTCTGAAAGTTCTGGACCCTGCTTTCCCATTAAGGCTCTGACTCCTCTGGTCTGTTTCCCCTGTCAGAGTCCTCACCCCCCCGCCTGTGCTTCCCCATCCCGGTGCTCATTAATCTGAGTAGTCACTGTCTGGTTTGGGTCTCTCCGCCCCCATTCCCATCCCACTGGGCTTCCAGCCCAGGCCCAAGACTGTCCTGATCACTTCTGTATCCCCAGTGTCACACAAGTACAGGATGGGGTCTAACCAACTATTTCAGTCACCACATGCGGGATAAAATGGCCTTAGAAATGAGGCTGATATAGTTTTATCACTTATTAAATTTCTGAATTGACAGCTGCTGCTGAAAGCCTGCTGGTGGATCCCTGGCCACTCCCAACTCTGTGCTTATTTACTTTTTAATTTTTGGTAATGTTTACTTATTTTTGAGAGAGACAGGGACAGAGTGAGAGTGAGGGAGCGGCAGAGAGAGAGGGAGACACGGAATCCCAAGCAGGCTTCAGGCTCTGAGCTGTCAGCACAGAGCCCGATGTGGGACTCAAACCCACGAACCATGAGATCATGATGTGAGCTAAAGTCAGATGCTTAACCAACTGAGCCACCCAGGTGCCCCCCCCCCCAACTCTCTCTTTAGAACCCTATGCTCCCAAGATTCATCAGCTAAGGTGGGGGGATGGTGGTGCTCCAGGAGTCTGTTCTGCTTGGTCAGTGCCTTATGCATTGACTGATATTCTTAAATATTTTGTTGAATATTACCTACGATTAGAAGAATTAGCTGAGTCTACTCAATTACTAGTGCTTCCCTGAAGCACATCTAACAGAAAGATGATGTCAGTGTCCCTGCCTTGAAAATGAACATCTGACTCAGTCCGCGCCAACAGAAGACACTTTGAGATCAGGATGGACGAATAGGAAACAGTGCAAACGTAGGCGCTCTGCTTCCTGACGTCACTGTGACTGGTCTGGACTCCACCAGTTTCCTTCCTCACCAGGTCCAGAAAGAGGAACTGGCATGCGTGACCACAACACGGGTCCATTGCTTCCTGACCCTCCTGTGGGAACTTAACCTTGCTAAGTCTTTTTGCTAAATGGGTATTGGCATCGGGGCTGGTGGGGACAGGATCAGGAGAATGAGGAGTTTTGGTCCGAGATGGTGGGGGGGTCAGGGACGGCGAGGGCTGCCCAACTCACCAGCAGGGGGTCGGTTGCACAAGTCAGACCCACACACGGCCTCCGTAAGAGTGATGATCTGCATGCCTGTCCGATAGCTCAGGGTCCTGTTGCTCTTCTCTGGGTGAGCGCAGCCTCTCTCCACCACCTCCAGCTCTTCCCCTCCTGTGAGGAACGTATCTTTATCACCCCAAAGACTCCCCTGTGCCCAACCAGCCACTGATACCCCTGGTCACAGACTCACCCACTTCCGGAGCTGATCCTCGCCAGGCCTCTTCTCTTGGGTCCATCGGTCCCCCCCTCCCCCTCCCACCACAGAGAGCGGACTCTATCTTATTGGCAACACTGTTGCAGAGACCTTCTGGATCCATCTACTCCTGCCCAGCTTAGTGATTTTAGCAGCGAGATGCCTCTAACAGGATTTTTTTTTTAAGTAGGCTCCATGCCCAATGCCGGGTTTGAATTCATGATGCTGAGATCAAGACCTGAGATCAAGAGTCAAATGCTCCACCGACTGAGTCACCAAGGTGCCCCTCTAATAGGAATTTTTCAAGGAAAATGTTACAAGCTTGCCAAATAGTATAAAAGAGCAGTATCATAAATATTGTGTATTTATTGCCAAATTTTATAAAATATTAGCATTTTGCCATATTTTGTTTCAGATATTTTTAAGAAAGAACTTAAATTTAAAAGATACATTAAAATTTTTTAATGTTTTTTATTTATTTTTGAGAGACACACACACACACAGCATGATCAGGGGAGGGTCAGAGAAAGAGGGATACACAGAATCCAAAGACAGGCTCCAGGCTTTGAGCTAGCTGTCAGCACAGAGTCTGACGCCGGGCTCGAACTCACAAACCTCGAGATCATGACCTGAGCCGAAGTCAGACGCTTAACCCACTGAGCCACCCAGATGCCCCTAAAGGTCATGATCTCACGGTTCGTGGGTTCGAGCCCTGCATCGGGCTCTGTGCTGACAGCTAGCTCAGAGCCTGGAACCTGCTTCAGATTCTGTACCTCCCTCTCTCTCTGACCCTCCCCTGCTCGTGCTCTCTGTCTCTCAAAAATAAATTAAAAACACTTAAGAAAAATTTTTTTAAAAGATACATTTAAAGTCTCCTGATCACTCCCCCAAATCCCATTGCCCTTATACCCTGTCCAGAAGCTACTACTAGTATAGACCATTCTTATATTTGGTGTGCCTCACATATTACTGTTGATTTGGATGTTGTTTACTTATTGTATATTGTTACATACTATTTATATTAAAAGTTATACTCTCTAACAGGCTTTTCTCTCAACCTTATTTTTTTGAGATGTATCCATTTTAATGGCTACATCTCTAGTTCCTTCATTTACGCTGCGCCATGCAGCATTCCATTGCATGATTATACCATGTTTCTCCTCTGCTGATGACTAATCCACATCACAAACCTCACTGCTAAGGACTTCTTATACATGTGTCTCTGGGCACACGTGTCCAAGGTTCTTTGGGGTTTCTATACTCCTAGGAGTTGAACTGCTGGCTGTGGGGTATGCCAATATTCATCTGTATGAAATATTGCCAAATTACTCTTTGCAGTAGATGCACCAATTTAGCCCCACTATTAACAGGGTCTGCAGACCGACATTCTCTTCCATCCCAGCTTTGTCAGTTTTTTGAAAGCTCCTCAATCTGGTGGGTGTGAAATGGGGTCTCCTTGTCTTTTTCCTTTGCATTTCCCTGACTACTGATGAAATGAGGTTTCTTGGGATCTCACCTTCCCATATGCGCATGAAGGTGGTCCTGCAGAGGTCCTGGCCCAGGGCACACTCTTCCACCTGGCACTTCTCATTCCTCCCACACACCATGCACTGCAGGCCCCAGGAGGCTGGGGGAAGAGAGAGGAGAGAAGATTGTTATAGCCCCGTGCCAGGGTCCCCCCTTGCCTCTTCATGCCCCAATACCAGGACCAAGCGTCCAGGCCCTGTGCACTCAAGTTCGTGCTCCGCGTTCTGCCCGACCTTTGGTTCCTCTAACACTGGGTTCAGGCCAGCCGTACTTCCAGTCTAGCTCTAGCCCCACGCTGTATCTATGTCCCCCTACCCTAAAGTTCTAGCCCCGCCCACAATATTTCTCTAAAGTCCCGCCCTGGCTCACTTTCCCTTGAATTCTGTACCCACGCAGGCCCAATCCTGAAAATCCAATCCTCACCCTCTGTCCATCCGGACGGTCTAGCCCAACTCCAGTTTAGGTCCTTTCCACCACCTCACCGGCCCTCGGTCTATTCTGCCTCGCAGGCCCTCCCAGGAGCGGTCTACTCTCACCCTACTGCAGCTGATCTTTGTTCTACCCCAGTTCTCCATGCCTCCCACCAACTATCCCCTCATTAACGACCCCAAACTCTACTCCTTTCCTTAGCCTCTCCCCAACGTTCTTTCCCAGACCTTCAGCCCAGGCCAAAGTTCTAACTCTGCCCACCAGCCCTCGGGACTTTCTAACCCCCACTACAGTAGCCTCTGTCCAAGCTCTCTCCCCGCCCACCAGCTCTTCCCCCGAAGTTCTCTCCCCACTTACAGGCTCCTCCCCCGACGCTCTCACCCGCCCACCGGCTCCTCCCTCGAGGTTCTCGCCCCACTCACAGGCTCCTCCCCCGATGTTCTCTCCCCGCCCACCGGCTCCTCCCTCGAAGCGCTCTCCCCACCCACCGGCTCCTCCCCCGAAGCTCTCTCCCCGCCCACCGGCTCCTCCCGAGGTTCTAGCGCCGCCCGAGAGCCAGTCCAGCGGTTATAACTCCGCCCACTAGCCCCGCCCCAACTCCGATCCCCGCCTACCAGGCCTCCCCTACTGGGGTCCCTTACCCACCCCAAATTCTCAGTCCTCTGTAATCATTACTCATTCTTGGCCACGAATGATTCGGAGAGTTTCCCGGGTTATTCATTGTCGAAACACCCCGCAGCCCCCCGCTCCCGCCCCGCCCTGACTCAGTTCCTTCTCAATTTCCTCTCGCTTTTCAACCCTCTCCGGTACATTTCCCGGGAAAAGGAATAGACAGGGTAGCATTGGCTAGGGGATAGTGAAAGCGAAAGGTCCTCGAGGGACAAGCCCTGGATCCCAAGCCGCTGCCTGTGCGACGTTCGGCCTCTCTTTAGACCTGTTGTAAAATGAAGCTCTGACCTCCCTGTCTTTCACGGGGCTGGTCGGTGTCGGTGTCTCTGTGCCTGTTTCCTCCTCTGTGAAGCAAGGCTAACTAAACTAGCTCTGTCCGTCCAGTTTGAAATTCCAAGGAAAGAGCCGAGAAGAGCGCCCGGAATAAAGAACGCACTCATTCAACGGTGGCTGTGGTTAAATGAATGCCTTCGCTCGACTAATATTGCCTGAGCACCTACTGTGGGCCGGGTGCGGTGCCATGTGGGGCTGCAGATAGCAGGAGGACTCTTATTTGAGTGGGGAGGGGGTGCTGGAGACTGAGCCCCCGCCCTCCGACTCCTCAAACTCCGCGCCCCCTGCCCTTCCCCCCTCTTCACTAAATTCAAGCCTCAGCTCCCGGCTCAGACGGCCGGCCTCCAGTCCCTACCTGGAATGCAGGTCTGAACCAGCAGCGGCAGCAGCGGCAGCAGCAGCGGGCGGCCCATGTCTGGAGGCAGCTCCTGTCTGCGGCCTCCCTGCACCTCTCAGTCCGGCCCCGGGGAAGGAGAGTTTTGTGGCCCCAGGGCTCCTCCCAGAGATTTTGCGAAAGAGCGAGTCAGCCCCAGATGCGTGGGTGCCTCCCCCGCCTCCCGCACTCCCCCCCTCCTCAAAAACTTCCTTTGCCAGGGCGCGGCCAGGAGTAGGGGGGCTGGCTCTGCTCTGACTCATGTGGCCGTGGTCACAGCTGTCTTCAGTCGGCCCGAGGTGCAAATTTCAATTCTCCTTCTTCCTGCTGTGGGGCCTTCAGGGAAGGACCTCAGCATGCCTGTTAAAACTTCTACTGATGGGATATTTGATCATCAGTTACTGTTAGGATTTTTGTTAGTTTTGTCAGGAGGGATAATGGTGGTGTGGTTAGTGGGGGAAATGTCCTTATCATAGAGATGCACGCTGGAATATCTGGGAGTGAAATAATGTGTCTAATTTGCCTTGAAATGCTTCAGCCAAAAAAGTAGATCTTGCTGTTATGAAAATGGTTTTGTGGTTATGGAAGAAATTGTTCTTAGTTTTTACAGACACTCACTTAAATATTTAGAGGTGAATGTCACTGATGACTGCATTTACTTTAAAACGCAGTAGAGGGGCGCCTGGGTGGCTGGAGGGTTGAGGTTAGACTTCTGACTTCGGCTCAGGTCATGGTCTCATAGCTGGTGGGTTCGAGCCCCGCGTCCAGCTCTGTGCTGACAGCTCAGAGCCTGGAGCCTGATTCAGATTCTGTGTGTGTGTCTCTCTCTCTACTCCTCCCCTGCTCTCTCTCTCTCACTCTCAAAATAAAAACATTAAATGAATAAAAATATTTTTAAGTACTGTAGGAAAAAAGAACGGCAAAATATTTGTATCAATTACATCAGGGTAATTCTGTGTGTTTGTAATGGTCCCTAATAAGTTTTTTAGAAAAGTAAAATAACACGTAAAAGATAAAACAGTCCAGTCTCTCCGTCTCAGGGTGCTTCTGACCCAGCAGAGCAATTGAATGCAGGAAGGGAAGACTGAAATCATTGCTGGCCCACAGGAGGGCTCAATAAATTCCTTCAACGTTTACCAAGGACCTACTTCGCACCAGGCACTGGTCTGGGAACTGGGGACACAGCAGGAAACAAAGCCAAGTCTCTGCCCTTGTCAATGAAGAATAAATATGTATTATTTAATCCACCACTGTCAGGCAGTGATAAGGAAAATGGAGAACAAACGACGGTGAAGGAAGTGCAAGGACACAAGTGAGACGTGGTTGGTTTTAGGTGGGGTGATGCTGTCGGGCTTCCCTGAGCAGGGGGCATGTGGTGAAGGCAGAAGTTGGGTAGATGGTCCAGGACGAGTTCCAGGGAGGGGTAACAGCCAGTGCAAAGGTCCTGAGGTGGAAGTGTACTGATGAGATCTAGGCACAGCAGAGTGGCCAGTGTGGCTGGAGCAGAATAGGGGAGGGAAAGAGTAGTAGATCATGAGTAAGTAGTACTATTGCTACTGCTATACTCATGGGTATTGTATTATTATTCTTACTAATTCATTGAAGCCTTAAGGTAAAGTAAGAAGAGTCACCCAAAAAGCCTACCTTCGAAGAGGCAGTAGAGCTTAGTGTTGTTGTTGTTTTTAAATTTTTTTTAATGTTTTTTATTTATTTTTGAGAGACAGAGAGAGACAGCGTGAGCAGGGGAGGGTCAGAGAGAGAGGGAGACACAGAATCCGAAGCAGGCTCCAGGCTCTGAGCTGTCAGCACAGAACCCAATGCAGGGCTCAAATTCACGAACCGTGAGATCATGACCTGAGCCGAAGCCGGACGCTTAACTGACTGAGCCACTCAGGTGCCCCTGTTTTGTTTTGTTTTGTTTTGTTTTGTTTTTTAGCCAAGAAAGCCTTTACTGGTATATGCGATTCCCAGGCGAGGTTCCATGACTCCGGGAGTGGGGAGTCAGGGAAGTCGCTTGTTTTTTTTTTTTTTTATGCTTATTTATTTTTGAGAGAGAGAGAGAGACAAAGTCCGAGCGGGGGGAGGGGCAGACAGAATTGGAGACACAGAATCCGAAGCAGGCTCCAGGCTCCGAGCTGACAGCACAGAGCCCGACGCGGGGCTCAAACTCACAGACTACAAAATCATAACCTGAGCCAAAGTCTGCTGCTTAACCAACTGAGCCCCCCAGGTGCCCCTCCATGCCTGCCTTTCCTTCCATCTCTCTCTTTCTCTCTGTGACTCGTTCTCTCTTTCTCAAGTGACACACACCTGTGAGGTCCAGTGACGTGGCATGAGAGGGGGCGGGCAGGAGGCTGGGTCTGTGCACAATCCCAGAGAAACGGCAGGAATGTCAGCTCTTTCCTCCTCCTGACTCACCTGGGCGTCGCCCCTCTCCTCCTCTCCTGCCTGCCTGCTGGGCCCTGAGGGGGGCCCACAGGTTTCGGGGGCTTCCCCGGGCAAAGGAGAGGAGAGTCTCATGCGGAGTCAGAGAGGGAGAGACGGTGAGAGAGAGAGCGCGACAGATGGCGGGGAGGGGAGGAGAGGGGCCGTGGACAGACTGATTCATGGGCAACCAGAGAGGGAGAGAGATCTCTCCACCTGAGAGGACAGAGACAGAGAGAGATAGAGGGACAGAGACAGAGCGGCAGAGATAGAGGCGGAAGCAGAGGGAGTTGGAGAGAAAGACATCTGTTTCCTCCGGAGAGAGCAGTGGAGACACAGAGAGAAACTGCGTGTGTGAGCGCACATCTAGGGGCCCCGCGGTCTGTCGCCACCAGCCTGAAGAGGTGTCCGCCTCTGACCTGGCTGTCAGTGGGGGCAAGGCTGTGGCCATTTCCTCCCCAGCTCCAGGGGACACCAATGTGGCTGTCCCCATCCTGGCCCTGCCGCCTCCCGGATGCGGTGACATCTCCTGTCAGGGCCTCCCTCTGCAAAAATGGGGAACAAAAGAGGAACCTCCTCACCCCTGCCCCAGGAAGTGAAAGAGTGGGGAAACTCCTGAATTCCACATCCCTCGCTCTCCATTTTCCAGGCAGAGAAACCGAGCCCTTAAGGGGAGACTTTATTTATTAAAAAAAATTTTTAATGTTTATTTTAGAGAGAGAGAGAGACAGAGTGTGAGCAGGGGAGGGGTAGAGAGAGGGAGACACAGAATCCGAAGCAGGTTCCAGGCTCTGAGCTGTCACCACAGAGCTCGATGCAGGGCTCGAACTCACAGACTATGAGATCATGACCTGAGCCAAAGTCTGACACTTAACTGACTGAACCTCCCAGAGGCCCCTAAAGGGGAGACTTTAAAAGACACTCCCGCCTTACTTTTATTGAACGCTCATACTATGCCGGGTAATGTTTTGAGTGCCTTATCTTTTTTTCTTTAATGTTTATTTTATTTTTGAAAAAGAGAGAGCACGAGCAGGGGAGGAGGAGAGACGGAGAGGGGAGGCAGAGGATCCAAAGCGGGCTCCATGCTGACAGCAGTGAGCTCAATGCGGGGTTCGAACTCAGGAACCATGAGATCGTCAGCTGAGATGAAGTCAGATGCTCAACCGACTGAGCCATGCAGGCGCCCCACTGAGTGCTTTATCTTTATAACTTGGCAAATCCATGCAGGATCCCGTTTTGTAGTTGAGGGAACTGAAGTTTAAAAAGGCATGATCGTCTGAACAATGGCCCCCACAGATCTCCAAGTCCTAAGCCCTGTGAGTGCTACCGTAGGCGGAAAAGCGGTCTTTGCAGATGTGATTAAGTCAAGGATCTCAAGGTGGGGACATTATCCTGATGTCCCTCATGGGCCCTTGATGTGATCACAAGTGTCCTTACAGAGGGAGGGGAAGAAAGCAGGGTCAGAGAGAGAGGACACTTCGCTGCTGGTATTTATTTATTTATTTATTTATTTACTTATTTACTTATTTATTTATTTAGAGAGCATGAGCAGGGGAGGGGCAGAGGGAGAGGGAGAATCCCAAGCGGGCTCTGCACACCAATGCAGAGCCCAACATGGGGCTCCATCTCATGAACCCGGGAGATCACGACCGGAGTCAAAAATCAAGAGTCGGGCACTTAATTGACAGAGGCACCCGGTGCCCCTTAGTGGCTGGTTTTAAAGGTAGAGGAAGGGGGCTAAGAACAGGATGGGGAGACAAGAGGGCGCCGCTCTAGCTACTGGGAGAGCCAAGGAGACCTTGCCCCCCAAGAGTCTCCGGAGAGAGCGTAGCCCTGTTGGTACCTCGATTCTGGCCCTTTAAGACCGGTTTTAGAGTTCTGATCTCCAGTGCCTTAAGGGAATACATTTCTGTTGTTTTGAGCTGCTAAGTCGATACTAATTTGTTACAGCAACAGCAGGAAACTAATACAAGAGGCTAAGTCACTTGCCTGTGATGGTCTGTGGACACAGAGTCAGGATATGGACCCAAGCTGCCTGGCTGTAGGGCCCACGTGCAAGTCCATCTCCCTGAGTGTCACCCCAGTGTCTCTGCTCTGGGGAGACAAGCCCCAGGAAGCCCCCAGGCTCTTCCCATCCCGTCCTCCACGTCCTCCACGTCCTCCGTGGGAGTTCTTGGCCGCGCCTTCCCCTGGCTTCCTGGGGTAGGGCTGCCCTGGAGAGAGGAGAAAGGATTTTCTGAGTTAGTGCAACGATGAAAAATTTCCCCATCTCTAGCACCTCGCAGCTCAAGTGACACCACTAGGTGCCATAGCAGAAAGAATCCCTGCACTTCAAGGGCTAAAGTTGCTAATAGATAAAGAGCTTCCATTGAGGGTTAATGTGTCTTCCTTCCCCTTCCTGGTCCCCCCTCCCCCCCCACAGAAAGCAAGAGAGCTACTGAAATCCTAACTTCCAGTACTCAGAACCTGACCTTATTTGGACATAGGGCTGTTCCTGATGTAATTGATTAAGAGGATGTCATAGGGGAGTAGGCTGGGCCCCTAATCCAAAGCGTCTGGTGTCTTCGTGAGAAGATGGTCACATGAAGAGGGAGAACAGGGAGAAGGCCATGGGACAGAGGGAGCGGAGACTGGCGTCAGGGAGCTGCAGACCGAGGAACGCCAGAGATTGCCAGCAAACCCGCAGAAGCTGGCAAGAGGCAGGAAGGACTCACCCAACAGGGTTTCAACGTAAGCAGTCCTGTCGACACCTTGGTTTTGGGTTTCCAATTTCCGTTTCCAGCCCCCAGATTGTGAGATAATGCATTTCTGTTGCATTTCTGGTGTCTTTGTTTTTGTTTGTTTGTTTGTTTTCCCCTGAATGAAGAGTAACACCCTCTTCAGCTACAGCAGCTGGTCCTGGCACTTTTTTTTTAACCTTTTTTTTTTTTTTTTGCGAGTCGAGGAAGAGAGAGAGAGAGAGCGAGCAGGGAGAGGGGTTGAGGGAGGCAGGGAGAGCGAGAGAATCCCAAGCGCTGTCAGCACAGAGCCCAATGCGGGGTTCGAACCCACAAACCACGAGGCCATGACCCGAGTGGAAACCAAGAGTCGGACGCTCCAGCGACTGAGCCACCCAGAAGCCCCGTTTTCTGTGGTTCTGAGCCTTCCTGTCTGCGGCATGCTGTGGCGGCAGCCTGGGGACACTAACACGGCTCCTGCGAACCAACAGAAATGAGCAGAGGACCAGAGAGGAAGCGTAAATGTGACCCCAGGATGCTATTTGCATCTGTTAGCTTTCGCTGCGCTCCATCACCCCCAAATGCAACGGCTTAAAACAGCACATATTACACTTCCAGGCTCTGCGGGTTGGCCGGGCCCAGCTGGTCCAGGCTGGCTGGGCTGGGCCTGACCGTCTTGAATGGCCTCACTTGTAGGTCCCGAGGGCCGGGCTGGAGGCCCCAGAGGATGGAGCCTCTGAGTGGTCTCCACCCTTGCAGGAGGGGAGCCCGTTCACCTAGGGGCAAAGGGTGGGGGTCACGGCAGCAAGATGGTGAGAACAGAAGCTGCAGATTCTCCCAGGCCAAGAATCAACTCATGCAACATGACTTCTGCCGTCTTCTCTGGTCAAAGCAAGTTCCGAGATTGGCTCAGAGTGGACAAGAGGCAGATGGACTTCATCTCTCTCTCTCTCTCTCTCTCTCTCTCTCTCTCTCTCTCTCTCTCTTTTTTCAAATTTTAATTTAAATTCCAGTTAGTTAGCATTCAGTAGACTCCATCTCTTTTTCTTTTTTTAATGTTTATTTATTTTTGAGAGTGTGAGCAGGGGAGGGGCAGAGAGAAAGGAGACACAGACTCCGAAGCAGGCTCCAGGCTCCGAGCTGTCAGCACAGAGCCCAACTCAGGGCTCGAACCCATGAATTATGAGATCATGACCCGAGCTGAAGTCAGCCGCTTAACCAACTGAGCCACCTGGGCTCCCCACGTAGACTCCATTGCACAGAGTTCACGGCCATTTGCATCCTACCACGGCCCTCTCCCCTACACACCAGCAAAAACAAAACAGATTGATGACACCCCCAGTTGGTGAATCTGTACGGAAGCAGACACTCCGTTACGCAGCTGGTGTAAGCGTAAATTGGTACAATCCCAGGAAGGCTGATTTTGCAATTGTTCTTAAAATGACAAATGGAGAAAAACCTTCTGACACAGTAAAACCACTTACTGCTAGGCGGAGGGGGGTCTTGGCACATGTGTGAAACAGCCGTGGCTTTACGAAGTTCTTCGCTGCAACAGCGTTTGTCATACCAAACTGTGGGAAGACACAACTGTGCAAAGGTCCCCTTACTGAATGGAAGAAAAAAAGAAAAGAGGAAACTGTCACTCCGGTTACGTTGTTTTCAGGTGCAGAATTTTAGGGATGGGACAAGGCTTTAGTTACCCCTGTGGTTTGTGCATTGAAGGGGGTGTGGGCCCACAGGCTCATACGTGCCCAGCTCCTCCCAGGTCCCCTCGCCTGCGGGTTTCATTTTAAAAAATATATATTTTTCTGTTTCTCTCTGTCTCAATAATAAATAAAACATTTAAAAACATTTTTAAAAAAGGGGCACCTGGGTGGCTCCGTCAGTTAAGTGGCCGACGTCGGCTCAGGTCATGATCTCACGGTTCGTGGGTTGGAGCCCCGCACCTGACAGCTCAGAGTCTGGAGCCTGCTCCGGATTCTGTGTCTCCCTCTCTCTCTCTGACCCTCCCCTGCTCATGCTCTGTTTCTTTCTGTCTCAAAAATAAATAAAACATTAAAAAATTAAAATATATATTTTTAAGTTTATTTATTTATTTTGAGAGAAAGAGAGGGGCGCTGCGTGGCTCAGTTGGTTAAGCATCCAGCTTCGGCTCAGGTCATGATCTCACGGCTGGTGGGTTCGAGCCCTGCGTCGGGCTCTGTGCTGACAGCTAGCTCAGAGCCTGGAGCCTGATTCAAATTCTGTATCTCCCTCTCTCTCTGACCCTCCCCTGCTCGCACTCTCTCTGTCTCTCAAAAGTAAATAAAAATAAATAAATAAATAAATAATTTTTTTTGGAAACAAAAAGAGAGAAAGAGAGAGACAAAGAGAGAGAGAATCCTAAGCAGGCTCTGCATTGGCAATGCAGAGTCCAATGCGGGGCTCGATCCCACACACTGTGAGATCATGACCTGAGCCGAAATCAAGAGTCGGATGCTCAACCAACTGAGCCCCCCAGGCACCCCTCGCCTCCAGGTTTAAAATTAAGGGCAAGAACATGTCCTTTGCCTGCCTCCTGTCCTTCACACACTTTACATCATGTTTGTGCACCTTCAAGCCTGTTTGCTGAGCCTGAGTTATCAGCCAATGTTTGAAGAAATAGGAGATAGGCTTCTAGTCACAAAGCACCTAGCGCCGCTCCCTCCTCCCGGACTCCACACTCCAGACTGGGGCACCTGTTCTCTCTTCTTCTCATTTCTCCAAAGGGCTCCGCGTCCACCGGAGAAGGCGGTGGACCTCCTCCAGAAGCTCCTCCCGGCCACAGCACCCTGTCAGGAAATACAGCCCGCAGACTTCCTCCTCCCTTAGACCCAAGCTTCTTCCTTAAAAAAAAATTTTTTTAAATATTTATTTATTTTTGAGAGACAGACAGAGCATGAGTGGGGGAGGGGCAGAGAGAGAGGGAGACACAGAATCGGAAGCAGGCTCCAGGCTCTGAGCTGTCAGCACAGAGCCCGAAGTAGGGCTCCAACCCACCAGCCGTGAGAGCATGACCTGGGCCGAAGCTGGACGCTTAACCGACTGAGCCACGCAGCGCCCCTCTCTTTCTCTCATCAGAGCCTGATGCGGGGCTCAAACCCATGAGCCGTGAACCGACTGAGCCACCCTGGTGCCCTTCAATTTCTTGATCGTACCGGCTGATTGAGGGCCCCACCTGGAGTCTGAGAAGCCCAGCAGCCTTGTGACTGACCTTGGACTGTCCCCTTCTCTTGTTTGGCATCTCTCCTCTGAGCAAGGAGAGAGGCCAGCGCCAGCTTTGCAGGGCCTGCTGCTAAATGCTGACAACACACGGAGCCTACTGTCCTCAGTGTCCTACAGACAGTGACTCATTTAGTCCCTTGTGGCAGGCTTTGACATGGGTCCTCTACCTCCACTCTTTTTTTTTAAAATGTTTATTTATTTATTTTGAAAGAGAGAGCGTGTGAGCAGAGGAAGAGCAGAGAGAGAGGGAGAGAGAGAGAATCCCAAGCAGGCTCCGAGCTGTCAGCGCAGAGCGCGACGTGGGGCTCGATCCCACAATGAGATCATGACGTGAGCCGAGATCAAGAGTCAGATGTCCCACTGACTGAGCCCCCCAAGCGCCCCTCTCCTCTCCTGGTCTGACCAATGAGGAGCTGAAGCTCTGGGAGGCAGCACGGCTTGCCCGAGGCCACTGAGCTGGAAGCCCCAGAACCAGAGCTTGACCCCAGGCCGTCTGGAAGCCGGTGTGGTTTCCTTCGTGATGCCGGAGCATCGCTAGCAGAGTGTATGTGGCCTTAGCAGGGGAGCACGGAGTGCGCCAATTTAGCAGATGGACACACTGAGGACTGAAACCAGGGACAGGATATCCCCAGAGCTATACCTCGAAGGAGAGGCAGGTGGGGAGGCAAAGCAATGAAGAGGCAACTCTTCCGGAGACCAAGCACTGGGGCTGGGCGCTCCTTGTGGGGTCCTTGAGATCAACTTCATTCCCATTAAACAGATGTGCAAATCAAGGTTGCCCAGTCAGAGGCAGGGGAGAAGAGAAACGCAGGCCTCATCCGGCTGCGGCAGGCCATTTTCTAGTGAGGTTGGGAGGCTGTCTTCCCCTCTTCCGTCTCGGTGAGAGCCAGCAGTCAAGTCAGAGAGGCCCGTGTTCAAATCCTGGTTATGCCAATGTCCTTACTTGGTGGCTTTTGGAGAAGGGCCTTAATGTCTCTGAGACTTAGTTTCTTTTTCTACAAATTGCGGGAAATTCGGGGCTCGTTTACACTGTACCACCTATTAAAATGTTGAAATACTTCCAGGGCGCCTGGGTGGCTCAGTAGGTTAAGTGTCCGACTTCGGCTCAGGTCATGATCTCACAGTTCGTGGGTTCAAGCCCCGCATCGGGCTCTGTGCTGACAGCTCAGAGCCTGGAGCCTACTTCGGATTCTGTGTCTCCCTCTCTCTCTGCCCCTCCCCTGCTTGTGCTCCGTCTCTCAAAAATACATAAGTGTTAAAAAATATTTTTTTTAATACTGAATACTTCCAGTTTTGGTTGGTAGAACTCTGCTATCTCGACACCCTCAGCGCCCGCCCTCCGTGGATGCCTGTGTCCTCCCAGGCAGGCACCTCCATGTTCTAGCAACTAAAAGTTCAACACCAGGTCTGGGGAGAAGTCGGGTAGGGTGATTACCGTCACAGAGCCCGGCCCGTACGGATGGACGGAATACTGGAATACTGGCTCCCTTCTAGGATTTAGGGTAACGGCTTGTAGGACTACTGCAGGGGCTTGGGGAGTTAGCATCTGTATGGAATGACCGGGAACTTGTTAGTAACAGCTATGGTGGTACCGGCATGACCTTCTGTCTTTCTTTAGCCTCGTGACTCTTTCTCCCACTTGCTTCTCAGGACTCAGTTTCCCCATCTCCATGCTCCTCCCTGAGCCCCTGCCCCCCCACCCAACAGGCGTCCCAGCAGCCAGGAGGGTGGGTGGGGCCACTCTCTCCCTCACCTGTTTGCTCTCTCTCTTCTAGGTCTGCTAGTCTAGCCCTTGAATAAAAGGCCAGGTCGCCTGCGTCCTGCTTCTTCCCCTCCGGCCCGGGTCATGCTCCAGCTGCTCGCCAGTCTGGCGCTCTTGGGGGCGCTGGCCTCCCCAGCAGGTAGGCCCCTTGCGTATGGTCCCCGGGAGCAGGAACGAGAGCAAGGGAGAGAGAAGGTCCATGTTCACACGTGGGTGCAAATCCAGCTTCAGAATCTGGGGTCCAGCTCCCTCTCCCTCACTTTCTGTGTACAGAGGCAGCTGATCTGCGCTTGAGAACATGGTTCTGGAATCAGCCCGCCAGGGTTGAAATCTTGGCTCCGCCACTTCTTAGCCGTGCGACCTTAATTCAGTGTGTCTGTTTCTTTCTTTTTTCTTTTTTTTAGTTTATTTATCTTAGCTTTGGGAGCTTAATTCTCTGTTTCTTTTTTTTTTTTTTTTAGTTTATTTGTTTTGAGAGCGGGGCTAGGGGCAGAGAGAGAGAGAGGGAGACAGAGAATCCTAAGCAGGCTCCGCACTGTCTGATGCGGGGCTCGAGCTCATGAATCGTGAGATCATGACCTGAGCCGAAACCCAGAGTCAGACGCTTGACTGGCTGGTCCACCCAGGCGCCTCTTAGCTTTGTGACCCTAAGCAAGTCATTTAACCTCTCTGTGCTTCCGTTTCCCCATCTGTGAAATGAGGGTGATGATGACGCTGCCTCAGAAAGCTGCGAGGGGCCCCGGGGGGCTCAGTCAGCGAAGTGTCTGACTCTGGATTTCAGCTTCGGTCGTGATCTCGCGGTTCATGGATCCAAGCCCCATGTCAGGCTCTCTGCTGAAAGCACAAGGCCTGCTTGGGATTCTCTCTCTCCCTCTCTCTCTGCCCCTCCCCTGCACGCTCTCTCTCTGTTTCTTTCTGTCTCAAAAAACAAAAAAAATTTTTTTAAAAGTTGATGGGGGAAATAAAAAGCTTCTGGGGGCATTGACGGAATTAATATGTTTGAAGAGCTTCTTAAGAGTTTAGAACAGGATCAGGTCATAAGTAGCCCCTGTCTGAAGGGACTCAGTGATCGCCAGGAGCAGTTATTATTATTATTTTAAAGTTTATTTATTTATTTTGAGAGAAAGACAGAAGGAGTGAGCAGGGGAGGGGCAGAGAGAGAGGGAGACAGAGAATGCCAAGCAGGGTCCATGCTGTCAGTGCAGAGCCCAACGTGGGGCTCGAACCTACAAACTGTGAGATCATGACCTGAATTGAAACCAAGTGTCAGACGCTCAACCGCCTAAGCCACCCAGGCGCCCCAGGAACAGTTATTCTGCCTTTACCTGGTCTGCCTATCTCCCCTTTGGTTCTAATCCTGCTCCCTGGGTCCAGGTCAGGGATTAAGTGGCCCGGCACTTAGCCAGGATCTCACTGTGTGATTCCGAGCGAGATTCTAAATCCATCACGTTCAGTCTCGTCTCGCATTCATCTGTAAGAGGCGGGCACAGACAGGATTTGCAGTCTCCAGACTGTGCTGCTTCGAGCCTGTGGGTTCTCGGAAGAGCCTCTCTGCAGGTGAAGAAGGAGGCTGCCAGGGGCACCTGGGTGGCTCAGTCGGTTGAGTGTCTGACTTCAGCTCAGGTCATGGTATCTTGGGTACATGCATTTGAGCCCCGCGTCGGGCTCTGTGCTGACAGCTGGGAACCTGGAGCCTGCTTCCGATTCTGTGTGTGTCTCTCTCTGCCCCCCGCCCTGCTTGTGCTGTCTCTCTCTCTCTCTCTCAAAAATAAATAACCATAGAAGAAGAAGAAGGAGAAGAAGAAGTCTGGTCTGCATGGACGGACACAATTCTCCCCAGCCTAGCCTAAGAAGGGACATTTCACTTTTTAAAATAATTTTTTAAAGTTTATTTACTTTGAGAGACTGAGAGAGCACGAGTGGGAAAGGGCAGAGAGAGAGGGAGAGAGAGAATCCTAATCCCACACTGTCAGTGTGGAACCCGATTCGGGGCTCGAACCCGTGAACCGTGAGATCATGACATAAACCAAAACGAAGAGTCAGATGCTTAACCGACGGAGCCACCCAAGCGCCCTACGGGACATTCTACTTTTTCTATTTTTTATTTTTTTTAATGTTTATTTATTCTTTGAGAGAGTGGGAGAGAGAGAGAGCACGAGCAAGGGAGGGGCAGAGAGAGGGAGACACAGAATCCGAAGCAGGCTCCAGGCTCTGAGCTGTCAGCACAGAGCCTGACGTGGGGCTCAAACCCACACACCCCGAGATCATGACCTGAGCTGAAGTCGGAGGCCACTGACTGAGCCACAGGAACCCCAGGACATTCTACTTTTATACGTTTAACCTTGGGCTCCCGAGGGAGGTGTTAGGAGCAAGTTCCCTGGCAAGAACTGGTGGATTAGCCAGAGGTCAGCAGCAGCTCCGGCTTGGAGATGCTGACTCCTGCCTCCGAACCTTTTGCCACCTCATCCCCCTGAACGCCAGTCACATGCCTCCGGAATATGTTCCTTGATCTCCCAATAGCCGTCCCACCCCCAGTCCTTAATCCAATTCTTTTTTTTTAAGTTTATTTATTTGTAAGTAGGGAGGCCAAGAGGCGGAGAGAGAGGGAGAGAGAGACTCACAAGAAGGCTTTGCACTGTCAGCACAGAGCCTGACATGGGGCTCAAACTCACAAACCGGGAGATCATGACCTGAGCCCAAATCCAGAGTCAGAGCCTGAGCCACCCAGGTGCCCCCCTTAATCCTATTCTTGAATCCTGTGTGTGCGCACACGCCTGTGTTTTCTCCTCAAATTGCAGGGTCTGATCACTCCTCTCTCCCCACAGGGACCTCCAAAATGTGTCCAGTTTGCTCTTTGCAAGGAAACTGCACCGAGATGACCTGTCCTCCCACCAAGGATGCCTGCGTGTTTGGCCAGATGCAGCTGGGTGGGGGACCACACGGGGGCTGGGCGGAGGCCCAACAAAGTGGGTGGGCAGGGGCGGGGGCGGGGGTGGGAAGAGGCATGGAAGAACCACCCTGGTCTGAAGGTTGCAAATTTTTGACTCATGGTTCAGCTCAGTGCTGCCGGGGTGCGGGCGGCGGGTGGGGGGCGGCTGGAGGGGCTTCAATGCCAGCTGAGGTCCCAGACTGACCCCTGGGACTTGCTACAGAGGGGACAGAGGTCCGGGAGTGGGGTGGGGATCTCTAATCTCCCCCTCCTCAACCTCTATCCCCAGAAAATGGGTTTCTCATCAAGAACGGGTCGTGTGTAGCCCCTGGGGAATTCCGAGAAGGTGTCTACACCCTGACCTATGGCCCCCACTCGAGTCTCTGGGTCAGCACAGCCTGTTGTGTAAACAGCCGCAGCGGGGCCACCCGACAAGGTTTGTTGGCAGCACTTGGGGGTCGCGCCCCCCAGGGAGGGTGTTGTGGGGACTTGGCTTTGATTTTCCAGCTCTGCCTGCCTGACCTCAGTGTTCTCATCTGGAAAATGGGTGCGAAAGAAGCTTTGTGGGGGTGCCTTGGAGCACAAGGCGGGCATGGAGCAGGCGCTGGAGAAATTGTAGTTGTACTCACTGAGTTACTGGGGGGGCTGGAGAGGAGCCCCAGGACTGTATCTCTCCTTAGGAAAGGAGCTCCCTTGAGGGCTAGCCAAGCAGAAATGTTCAGGTAGTGATGGGCCCGGTCTAGGGTGAAGCCAGCGAGGCCCCAGGGTGCACATTTTAAGGAGGCATTTACGTTCAGGTGCTGACTCTGCACTTGGGTGACCTTGGAAGTGCGCCTCTTCGCTGGCCTTGCTCCAGACCTGGCTCTGAGCGGCGATAAAGATCACTTTTGTTGCTTGGTTATTTTTCCAGAGAAGGCGTTTGCGTTTGGCAGGTGTAGCAACGGGGAGCCCGGAGACAGCTCCACATCGGGGCTACGAGCCAGACTTTCAAACAACCGGGCTTTCGACTCCTCCTAAAAACTGTGCTTCTCCCCAAATAAAACAGCTGGTGAGAGGTGGGCATGCCATTCAGTCTATAAATGCCAGCTATGATTATAACTGTGTGGAACAAAAATTCCTATGTGTAGGGAAAGATCAAAGGGACTGTCTCTGAGTAATTGTCTGTTGGTGGGCAACCGATAGCAGGGCTGGCGGCCCCGGAGAAATGTAACCGGAGCCCTAGATGTAACGAAAGCGCTTCCGGTAGCCACGTTAAAAAGTGCAAAAAGAAAAGGTGAAATTGATTTTAATAATGTATTGTATTTAAGATAACATATCTCAAACATTATTTCAATATGTAATGATTTTTGAATTTTAAAATCATGGGGCGCCTGTGTGACTCAGTCAGTTAAGCGTCTGACTTCGCTCAGGTCATGATCTTGTGGTTCATGGGTTTGATTCCTGCATCAGGCTCTATGTTGACCACTCAGGGCCTGGAGCCGGCTTTGGATTCTGTGTCTCCCTCTCTCTCTGCCCCTGCCCAGCTTGCGCTCCTGCTCTCTCTCTCCCAAAATAAATAAACATTAAAAATTTTTTAGGGGCACCTGCGTGGCTCAGTCGGTTAAGCGTCCGGCTTCGGCTCAGGTCATGATCTCACAGTTCGTGGGTTCGAGCCTTGTGTCAGGCTCGGTGCTGACAGCCCAGAGCCTGGAGCCTGCTTCAGGTTCTGTGTCTCCCTCTCTCTCTGACCCTCCCCTGCTCGCGCTGTCTCTCGCTGTCTCTCAAAAATAAAAAAATAAAAAAAATAATTTTTTAAAATCCTATTAATTTTATATAATCAATATAAAATTATTGATGAGGTATTTTATTTTTTCAAACTAAGCCTCTGAAATCTAGAGTATTTTATACTCACAGCACATCTCAAAGGGAACCTACCACATTTGTCTCTCTCTCTTTTTTTAATGCTTATTTGGTTTTGAGAGAGAGAGACAGAGTGTGAATAGGGGAGGGGGAGAGGGAGACACAGAATCAGAATCAGGCTCCAGGCTCTGAGCTGTCAGCACAGAGTCCGATGCGGGACTCGAACCCACAAACTTGAGATCATGACCTGGGCCGAAATTGGAGGCTTAACCGACTGAGCCACCCAGGTGCCCCCATTTCTTTTTTTTTTTTTTTAATCTTCCACTCCCTTTCATCCATTTTGCCTACCCTCCATCTACCTCTTCCTCTTTAAAATTTATTATTTATTTATTTATTTATTTATTTATTTATTTATTTATTTAAAAGAGGGAGAGGGAGAGAGAGCATAAGCTGGGGAGAGGGTTTGATGAAGAGAGAGAGAGAAAGAGAGAGAGAATCCCAAGCAGGCTCCATGCTTAGCACGGAGCCCGATGTGGGGCTCGATCCTATGACTCTGCAATCACGCCCTGAACCAAGGTCGAGAGTCAGTTGCTCAACTGACTGAGCCACTCGGGCACCCCCACCTCCCTTTGCTGACCACATATACACACCACATCTGCTTCATCCATTCATCTATGGGTGGATGCTTGGGTTGTCTCCACATCTTGACCTTCGTAAATAATGCTACAGTAAACATAGGGGTACCTCTATCTTTTCAAATTAGCATTCTTGCTTTCTTTGGGAATTGGTGGATCACATGGTAGTTCTATTTTTAATTTTTTGAGGAACCTCCATACTGTTTTCCACAGCGGCTGTATCACTTTATGTTCCTACCGACACTGCACGGAGGGAACCTGCCACATTTCAAGAGCTCAGTGACTAAGGTGCAGGGGGGCCACGTGCCAGCCAGTTCTGTGGTCCTGTTCTCTTTGGTCCACTTTTCAGTATTTACCACTATTGCAACATAAATCACGTTTAGAACAAGTCTTGGCTTAGCTTTGACGCAGGAGAAATCTGTCTGAGCAGCTTCCTCTTAAATGTTTCAGATCGCTAAGAAAGCTCTGAAATTGATCAAATGGTGGAGATGCCGGAGTCCAGAACACAGCAATATCTTAACACCTAAAATAACAGGATGACTTTTTTTTTCAGGATGACTTTTTCATTTTTATCATTTTCTTTTCATTATTTATTTATTTAATTTTATTTTAATTGCTTTATTATTTTTAAATTTTTGGAATTCCGTGTGTTCAAAGGAGGGCTTTTGTCTGTGCGGTCAGGGCTGGGTCTCCAGAACAGAGCCCAGCGAACAGTAGGTGCTCAAGAAATGTTTGTCGAATGAGTAAAGGAACCCACAGATCTAGCCTGAAGGTTTTAGGTTAAAGGACTGGTGTGAGGCGGCCCCACCTTCAGCTGTGCCTGCTGCTCTTTAGAATACATCTTCAGGGTTTGGAAGGAGGTGGCCGAGACCAGGCTGGTCCCACTTTGGAGGAAAATGCTCTAGATTATGGTGGGGGAGGGGCGGTGGGGAGAACAGAGGGCTGGTGGGGGATGGGCAGAAGGGGAGGCATGCTTCTCACCTTTCATCCCACACTGACCACACCCACTCCTCCCAGAGGCAGGGCCCGAAACCCAGCTCAATGGAGTGCAATGTCCCTACTGTTCTGGGAATAAGTCAGCCTCATGTGACTCCCTTTCGGTCATGAACTGCACCGGGGACCAGACTATGTGTCTCACCCTCAAAGGGACATGGAATGGAGGTAAGGGTTCCTTCCCTTCAGGGGGTCCTGGCGTGGTGAGTCTCCCTCCGACCTGCACAAAAAAGTCTTGAGGTTCATTTGCACGTGTGTTCTGGTCACCTAGTGTTGTTCAGCAAATCGCTCACAAATGTAGCGACTTAAAATAATAACCATCATTTTATTCACTATTTTCTTTCTTTTTAAAAAAAATTTTAATATTTATTTTTTGAGAGAGAGACAGAGTGGAGTGGGGGAGGGGTAGAGAGAGAGGGAGACACAGAATCTGAAGCAGGCTCCAGGCTCTGAGCTGTCAGCACAGAGCCGGGCGCAGGGCTTGAACTCACGAACCGTGAGATCATCACCTGAGCAGAAGTCAGATGCTGAACCAACTGAGCCACCCAGGCGCCCCTACTCACTATTTTTTAATGTTTATTTATTTTTGGAAGAGAGAGCAGGGGAGGGGCAGAGAGAGAGAGGGACAGAGAATCTGAAGTGGGCTCTGCACTGACAGCAGAGAGCCCAATGTGGGGCTTGAACTCATGAACCATGAGATCATCATGACCCGAGCCAAAGGCAGATATGTTTGACTGACTGAGTCACCCAGGTGACCCATTTTATTAACTCTTATAGTTAATGTGGGTGGGAATTAAAGAAGACTTACCTGGACGGTGTCTCACGGGGTCACAGAGTGTGGCCGGAGCTGGAACCGAGTGACTAGGGGTTTGCTGAGCCTCTCACACATGTAGACTCTGGGCGTTTCCAAAGGGGTTTTTCGCCAGTGGGTAGACTGGGCTTCCTCATAGCATGGCTGCCTCAGGGCTCATTACAGGCTGGCTGAAGATCTCAGTACTGACTAACACAGCAAACAGGGCAGTGGCAGGGGCTAGTTAGGCATCTCTCTCTTTAGTTAATCTTAGGGCCTCTCTATGTGGTTTCTGTACATTGGTTAGATTGGGCTTCCCCACATCATGGCTGTCATCGCCTTTGCATGGTGACTGAAGACTTTAAGAGCCAGTATTCCAGCAAACAAAATGGCAGCTGCCCAGTCTTACACGAGCTAGCCTTGGACGTCACATGATGTCATTTTACCATGCTTTGTTGGTTGAAATGGTCACAGAAGTTCATCTCTTTTTTTTACATTTATTTATTATTGAGAGACAGAGATAGAGCACGAATGGGGTAGGGGCAGAGAGAGAAGGAGACACAGAATCTGAAGCAGCTCCAGGCTCTGAGCTAGCTCTCAGCACAGAGCCTGATGCAGGGCCTGAACCCGCAAACCATGAGATCATGACCTGAGCCGAAGTCAATCGCTCAACCGACTGAGCCCCCCAGATGCCCCAAATCCATCTGGTTTTGATGTGGTTCTTGAGAAAATGGAGCTTGGACTCAGCTCCCCACTATCAAGAGTCGTATGTTCAACAGACTGAGCCAGCCAGGCTCCCCTAGTCAGTTTTATTATTGTTTTTAAATGTTCTGTGGACAATACACCCCCTTACAGCCTGCTCCCATTATCATCCCCCTTGGTATGCCATTAGTTACAGATGAACTAGATGTACAAAAATATTTCTCCATGCTTTGGGGGTCTTATAGGAAATTAGGGAAATTTTCAAGGGTCCCCCAAACAAAATAAAAATGTGAGCAGAATTCAGAATAAGAGCAGTAAGCAAACATAAAAGTCACAGTGGCCCTGAAAGCAAATGCTGATCATAGCCTGCTTTGGGTGACTAGGTCTTGGGTCCACGGCATGGCTGGGGAGCTGACTCTTAGAGCCCCACATAAGCTGGGAACCTTGGAAGGAGACTGAAATGATCCCAGGTTGGGAGTACCTCCTAGTTCTCAGTAAAAGCAAAGCCCTCAGAGTAACCCCCTCCCCTGCTTAAGATCAACATCAACCAAAGATGAGCTCACAATCAGAGCTCATGAAATGTACAAGGGAATAAGCCACCATGAGTGAGAGCAGAAGCAACAAACAAGAGATTAGACTCGTGAGGAACTATTGTAATTATCCGCTACAGAGCATAACCGACGAGATATATTTGAAGGAATAAAAGTAGAATCACAAAAATGAGTGGGCATCAAGAGGTTGATTTGACAATGAATCATATAGAGCTATCAACAGAGATGGGGACTTTCAGACCTAGGGAAAGTCAGCAAGGTGGGAAGATCCTGGCTCTGAGTCTCCCCCTGCCACTTCCCCCTGTTTCTGCAGGGGGTCCCCAAGTCCTGAAGGGCTGTGCTACCCCAAATGTCTGCCACCTGCAAGTGAACACCACCCTGGGCCCAGAAGCTTCTGGATTTCGTCTCATCAGCCAGCCTGAATGCAACTATGTGGTGACACCCACCCAGCCAGGTACTTTGAACTCTGACTTGCTGAGATTCTACCTTCTCTGCCCTTCCTAGATCCCATGTGCCCTTCCCAGTCCTTTGTGTTTCCAGGGTATCCCCTCTCCCTCCTCGTATGCTCTCAGGGAGCACAGTTACCCTTATAAGCTCACAGACCACGTGTGCACACGCGCACACACATCACTTAACACACCTAGAAGCAGAAAATCTGATTGGCCCACACCCACACACCCACCAACATCTTCATTTATATCCCAGCACCCCAAACACATGTACAGAGGAGCACGCATTTCTTTTCTTTTTTAAAAATGTTTTTAATGTTTATTTATTTTTGAGAGAGAGAAAGAGGGTGCAAATGGGCGAGGGGGGCAGAGAGGGAGACACAGAATCAGAATCAGGCTCCAGGCTCTGAGCTGTCAGCACAGAGCGCAGTGTGGGGCTCGAATCCATGAACCGTGAGATCATGACCTGAGTCGAAGTCGGATGCTTAAAAGACACATAAAAGACTGAGCCACCCAGGTGCCCCTGAGGAGCACGCATTTCTAAACACAAGCATCCTGTCATGTAAATGAGATTAGAGATAAAACCTCTGTTGAAATAAGAAATCTAACAGTCTTTTTCTTTCTTTCCTTCACTTCCTTCCTTGTAAAAGAAGACAGGTTTGCCAAGAGTCTTCTTTTGGCTTAACAAAGAACACGGACAAGAAGTTTTGTTTTCCAGAAAAGAGAGATGCTAACTGAGATACCACTGACCAGGGCAGCAGCTTTTTTTTTAAGCGAGACAACAGAACAGAATCACAGATGTTTCAGGGGAGAGAGAGAGGCAATTTTCAGATTTTGATGGAGCAGCCTTCCCTGGGCTCCAGGGACTTGGAAGTGTCAATCTTAAGCAGGCTCCATGCTCAGCCCCTGATGAAGGGCTCAGTCCCCCCGACCCGTGAGATCATGACCTGAGCTGAAACCAAGAGTCTGACACACGGTGAGCGCCCCTGGGGGAGTTTTACTTTAAAATTTTTTTAATTAATGTTTTTTATTTATTTTTGAGAGAGAGAGAGACAGCGCGAGCAGGGGAGGGTCAGAGAGAGAGGGAGATACAGAATCTGAAGCAGGCTCCAGGCTCTGAGCTGTCAGCACAGAGCCCAACGCGGGGCTCGAACCCACGAACCGTGAGATCATGACCTGAGCCGAAGATGGACGCTTAACCGACTGAGCCACCCAGGCGCCCCGAGTTTTACTTTTAAAAAGTAAACAGTGGTTTTAATGAATGATCACAATGAAGAAAAGAAAATGACCCGGGAGCTCAAAATTTACAACATGGAAGGAGAGGGGCACCTGGGTGGCTCAGCTGGCTGAGCGTCCAACTCTGGCTCAGGTCATGATCTCACGGCAGGTGAGTTCAAGCTCTGCTGAGCTGTCAGCACAGAGCCTGGAGCCTGCTTCAGATTCTGTGTCTCCCTGCCTCTCTGCCCCTCCCCCGCTTGCACTCTGTCTGTCTCTCTCTCAAAAATAAGTAAACTAAAATAAATATGGAAGGAGAAAGGGCTAAGTAGGCTAACACCTGGAACACAAGACATGGAAGTTTTGCACACGCAGTCCCTCTGGACGTGGAACATATCCATGCAGGGGCTCCTCGGTTGCGGATCGATGTGCGTGGACGGGCACAAACACACAAACATGAAAGTACAAAATCTACACAGACGTGCTGAAACACTCTACGAACATTCACAGACGTTCACATCTGCGCTCCAGATATATATCCAAACACCCTCAACCTTGCTGGGAACACAGACGCACCTAGACCCACAAAATCAGCCTTTTGTATAGACACATAAACATGTGCTCTGTTCACACGGAGATGTAGACACCTTCTCACACAGGGATGCCGCACACAGACGTCCCCACCCTTCCGCAGATGGTTCCAGAACACGCAGAGTTCAACACAGATGCACTCAGTCCCGTGTGGACTCAGGGAAACAGGCCCGAGAGCTTTGGTACAACAGACTACATCATTGTAGAGGTGCACATACGCTGATGTGCCCAAAAATACACGCGCGCGTGCACACACCCACACCCACACCCACACGAACACACACAGGCTGCTCTCCAGCCAGCTCGTCTTTCTCTCTCCCTAGGTCCCACTGCAACCAGGACTCTGACCACAGATGGGGTCACTGTCTGTTTCACCTGCTCAGGACTCAATGATTGTGACGCTGTCCTCTGCCCGGCAGATCGGAACTACTGCCTTCAGACAGCAGGCATCATAGGTGAGTGTCCCTGGAGCCAGGGTCAGGTGGGGGCGGCGGAAACGGGGCCCGAGGCTCCCCAAGATCTCTCCTTGCCCCCCGTGTTTGCTGCCTTGACTCTGGCCACGGCAGCCTTTTCCTGGCCGTGGAAGACAGAGGTTGGTTGCAGCGGAGTGTGTGAATTTAAGATGTGATGCCACACAGGGCCGCCTGGGTGGCTCAGTCAGTGAAGCATCCGATTTTGCCTCAGGTCATGATCTCCCGGTTGATGGGTTCGAGCCCTGCATCGGGCTCTGTGCTGACAGCCTGGAGCCTGCTTCGGATTCTGTGTCTCCCTCTCTCTCTGACCCTGCCCTGCTCATTTTGTCTCTCTCTGTCTCTCAAAAATAAAAAATTAAAAAATTAAAAAAAATTAAAAAACAAAAGAGACACCTAGAGTAGTCAAAATAACAGAATGCTGCTGGTTTTAGTATCACAAAATAAAAACATTCTAGAAACCTGTTACATGACCATGTAGCTATAGTTAACACCACTAACTGTACACTTACAAACACCTAAGAGAGTAAATTTTTTTATTATGCGGGGTTTTTTTTGGCGGGGGGGAGGCCACAATTTAAAAAAACATTGTGGCTTAGAAACAGTGATTTATGGGGCACCTGGGTGGCTCAGTTGGTTAAGTGTCTGACTTTGGCTCAGGTCATGATCTCCCGGTTTATGGGTTTGAGCTCCGCATCGGGCTCTGTGCTGACCGCTCGCAGCCTGGATCCTGCTTCTGATTGTGTCTCCCTCTCTGCCCCTCCCCCACTCGTGCTCTCTATCTCTCTCTCAAAAATAAATAAATTTAAAAGTTAACTGACTCAAGACTGACTGAGCCCCCCAGGTGCCCCTTGGGCCGTGCGTCTTGATGAACAGTGACAGGCTTTGCGTGTATTCGGGTGGAATCTCAGGTGAAGTGAATGCCGACAATGACACCCAGAGGGATGCGGGGGCCTCTAGGGAGGGGTGGCGTATGGTTGCCTTTCCCCTAAGCCTGCCCTCCACACCTCTCCAGCCTTAGGGGAAGGTGACTTTCGTGCCTGGAGAAGGGGTTTCTGCGTGGCCCCCTCGGACTGCACGTTCGGCAGCTCCGTCTCTGCCTTCACCTACAGTGCTGACTTTGGCTTCTGGATCAACTCCACCTGTTGCCAAGGCAACTGCCAAGCACCTGCTCCTCCCGGTATGCCGCCCCCGGAAAGCAGGCATGGGGTGGCGGAGGAAGTGGTGGGGTGACTTTGGAGGAGAGTTTGTCCGAGTCGAGGAAGGCAGGCAGGCGGGAGCGTCCCCATTTCGCAGCCAGGCTGCCGGAAGGCACTCTGACCCCTGCTAATTAGGAAATTCCAATCAGGTCATTCCCCTGTGGGAGGGTCCTGGAGGTCCTCCCAAAGGTCCTGACTGCCACCCGCCTCTATACAGAAGTTCTGCAAATCTCACACACCCAGAGCGGGTTCCTGTGTCCTACCTGTCCGAGCGGCCACCCAGGGCCCTGCAATTCCTCCTTCTACATGCAGTGTCCCATCGGGGAGACTGAATGTGTCCAGCTGGACCTGGTGCCTATAGAAGGTAATATACACGTGTGTATGTGCATGCGTGTGCCTGTGAAATGCGTGCATTGGTTTTGGATTCAGGCACTGCTTGAGTTTGGGGTCTCTAACTCCTAAGACTGTTGTGGGAATTAGGGGCATTTGGGTGGCTCAGTGAGCCGAGCGTTCAACTTTGGCTCAGGTCACGATCTCGTGGTTTGGCTTGTGAGTGTGAGCGCCGCCTCGGGCTCGCTGCTGTCAGCGGGAGCCTGCTTGGGCTCCTCCAGCTCCCTCTCTCTCTCTCTCTCTGCCCCTCCCTGGCTAGCTAGCACATGTACGAGCTCTCTCTCTCAAAAATAAATAAACTTTTAAAAGACTGTTGTGAGAATTAAATAAGATAATCCATGAGACTTCTGGAAGAGTGCTGTCCTAAAGGAATATGACGTAAGCCTTGTGTAGAATTTAAATTTTCCGAGGAGCCACATTAAAAAGCAATAGGTGAGATTAATTTAATAATGTATTTTATTTACCCTACTGTATTCAACAGTTGTAATTTCAACATATGATCAATGTAAGAAATTATAAACAAGATAGCTTAGATTCTTTTTTTTTTTTTTTTTTTTTTGGCTACTAAACCTTTGGAGTCAGGTGTGGATTTTATTTTATTTTATTTTTAATTTTTTAATGTCTTTTTTTTTGAGAGACAGAGAGAGACAGCGTGAGTAGGGGAGGGTCAGAGAGAGAGAGAGAGAGACACAGAATCTGAAGACAGGCTCCAGACTTTGAGCTGTCAGCACAGAGCCCGACACGGGGCTCAAACCCACGAACTGTGAGATCATGACCTGAGCCGAAGCTGGACGCTTAACCAACTGAGCCACCCAGGCGCCCCAGGTGTGGAGTTTATATTCACAGCACATTTCAGTTCAAACCAGCCACAGCTCTGGTGCTCTATGGCCATAGTGGCTAGTGGCTCCTGGGTTAGAAATTCGAGATAATACGTGCACTTCAGTGAATCTGAGAGCATCATGGCCGTGGCGAGGAAATATACTCCAGTTCAGGGCACACTGAGACACACCACAGGCTTGGCTCTGAGGCTCACGTTTCTTTGTAACTTTTTTAAAAAGTCTATTTATTTATTTTGAGAGAGAGAGTGTGCGCGTGTGGGGGAGGGGCAGAAAAGGAGGGAACCCAGAAGCCCAAGCAGGCTCTGTGCCCTCAGTGAGGAGAGAGCCCAAGCAGGGATCAAACTCACGAACTGAACCGTGAGACTGTGACCTGAGCCCAAACCAAGAGTCAGAGGGTTAACTGAGCCACTCAGGTACCCCAACTTTTTTTTAGGGAAAAAGCACAAAATAAATAAGAGTCAACAGTTTAATAAATCCCTTCATGTACCCTTCACCCAACCCCAATACTTATCCACTCATGGCTAATCCTGCTTCCTCTCCACCCTCATCCCATATTATTTTGAATGCAGTTTCAGATATCATATCACTTCAACTATAAGTATTTCCATACATCTCCTTAAAAGATAAAGACTTAATGGGGTGCCGAGGTGGCTCAGTCAGTTGAGCGTCTGACTCCTGATTTCCGCTCAGGTCATGATCTCATAGCTTGTGGGTTGCAGCCGCACATCTAGCTTTGTGCTGACAGTGCGGAGCCCGCTTGGAACTCTCTTCTTCTCTCTCTGCCTGTATGCTCACTCTCTCTCTCTCAAAATAAATGAATAAACTTAAAAAAATAACTTAAAAAATATATATATGAAGAATAACAATGAAAGGCACAGCCGTGACCAGGCCCCGGCTTGGGGATCCCAACATTTTTGGTGAGTCTTCCCGGAAGGACGTGCATGGATCTGAGGGCCTGTCATCGTCAGGGTTGGCCCGCTGCCAAGTGTCCTGTCGGATGTGACAGTCTGGGCTTTTAGGAAACCTCGGCAACGCAGGCAGATCCCGCGGGGCCGGAGGGAGTTGCCGGGAAGTGAGCTTAATTCTGGGGGCGTGGGGACGTGGGGGTGGGGGGTGGCCGGCGTGGCGCGCGGTGGCAGGCGCACGTGGGCACGGAGGACACCGGCCCGCACGCATCCTCACCTGCGTCCTCACCCGCGTCCTCGCAGGCAGCCGGAACGTGACCCTGCGCGGCTGCGGCTCCCAAAACCTGTGCGGGGCCCCCGCCGCCGCCACCGAGGGGCTGCTGATGTTTCCAGGCCACCGGCTGGCCCGCCGGCCCCGCTGCAGCTCCCGGCCGCGAGCCGTCCTGGAATCCCAGTGCCCCTCCAGTGCGCCACCCGGCCTCCGCGTCGCCCTGGCCGCGCTGCTGGTGGCCCCCGGCCTCCTGGTCCTCTCCTGAGCAGTGCCGCCTCCCCCGCCCTCGCTCGGGCCCGCAGCCACTCAACCCCCGCTGGCTTCCCACCCTGCTAGCTGGCACCCTGGCTCCCCTCCACTTCCACGTTTCTAGGCCTGGAAGCTTCTGGTGAGAAAAGTCAGAAACCAGGGGTGAGCCTCCTCCCTCAGACTAAGGGCTTCCCCATGGCCCTCTCTCTCAACACCAGGGTCCTCCCTCGGACTAGGCTGTACTTCCTCAGACCTCAGACTAGAGAGGGCTCCGTGGACACACATTCTTCATATGTGGGGGGAGGTGGGGGCAAAGACAGCCTCTTTGCTCAAACTAGGGGCTCTCCAACACCAGGCCACTCCCTCAGACGAGGGCTGTGTCTGTTTTCCTGAACGTTGGGAAACAGCTCCTTCTGTCTTCCTCTTTAGGGTTTAGCAAAGTCCTGGGCAGCCACCGCAAGCTTAAGGACCAAACCCACCCCCTTTCCCAGGCCAAAGCAGCCCATTCTACCCCCACCCCCACCGGCTCTCTTCTGAGTTCAGCCTCCCCTCTGTAACCAAATCTGAATGAATCGCATCCCACAATACCAAGTGGCTTGGGTTTCCTTCTTCTGACCTTGATGCTTCAAATAGGGCCCTGATATGGTCTACTCTCTCTCCTCTGGGGATTCGGGGACCTGAGGGGACCTGCAGATGACAGTGTCTAAGAGTCAGGGTGGGCATAAGAGCAAATGTTCAGTCTGGGGTGTCAATTTATTTTATTTTATTTATTTAAATGTGGTCTGGAGTGGGCCGAGAATCTGCATTTCTTCTTCTTTTTTAATGTTTATTTATTTTTGAGAGAGAGAGTGTGAGCAGGGGAGGGGCAGAGAGAGAGGGAGACACAGAATCCGAAGCAGGCTCCAGGCTCTGGTGTCCAACACGGAGCTTGAACTTGTGAACTGCAAGGTCATGACCTGAGCAGAAATCAGATGCTTACCTGGCCGAGCCCCCCAGGTGGCCTGTGAGTGTCATTTTAGAGCAAGCATTGGACCCAAAGGACATAGCAGTGGGGTGTGGATGGCGGGTGGTACTCAACAGGAGGACGAATGCCAGGAACCACTTGCTTTTGGCTGAAAGTAATAAAGTCCGACGAAAAGAACGGAGAGCATTTGTGCGGCATGAATTGGACAAATATTTATTGACCACATGTGATCTGTGACAAGCCCAGGTCTAGACACGGAGGGTGCGTAGTAAAGAAAACTCTCTGCTTTCGGGAGGTTTTATGTTTTCCTGGGGGAGACACATAATAAACACAGTGCAGGGAAGAGAAATGGGGGGGGGGCTGCAGAAGGGGTAAGTCTTTTTTTAGGAGACGTCTGAGGAAGGCAGCATCTGAGCAGAGGGCCGTGGGGATGTGTGGGGTGTGGATGGGGGCGTTCCAGGCCGAGGGAGCTCTGAGGGTCCTCTTGCAGCTTCGGAAGGAGCACTAAGGAATACCTAACACACAGCTGAACAGAGAGAATGGAGGCGGGGCTGTGGGGGGTCATTCACTCAACAGGGCACAGGAGTCACAGAGGACCCATCTTGCTGCCCGGCCACTGTCAGCGTGCCGGCGTCTGCGAGATGATGTCTGCGGCTCCAGCATCGCCCCACCCCCACCCCCCCATGCAGTCGTACCCAAAGCTGGAAGAGACCTCCATCCTTGTATTCCCCAAAACCCCATCCCCTGGCAGACTTTCCCTGTGTCCCATTGGCCAGCCAGTCCCTGTCAAGGCGATGGTAATCTTGGTCGCCTTTGTCTAATCAAGATTCAGTCTCTGGGGGTTGACAGAGGCCCCCAGCTGCTCATAAGGTACATGGCTGCCCCTGGATTCTGCACAAAATGGGGTTCTACTAGCAAAGAAGAAGCGGGGGATAGATCAACAGGGGGCAGTCAGGAAAGGGAAAGCAACCTGGGCGTTTGGACAGGAGTTCAATTGTGGGGGGCGGTGCATACATGGTGCAGAACGGGCTGGGAGAGCAAAAGAGGAAAGGAGGGGAGCTGGAGAGCAGAGAGGAAGAAAGGAGGATGTTCCAGGTACAAATCACCCCACCACCAACTGGCATAAAACAGCTCGGGAGTAGCAATTTGGGGATGGCCTGTCTCTGCTCCACGATGTGCATTGGCCAGGGTGGCTTGAGGCCATCTGGAGGTTCACACGGTCACAACTCTGAGTTGATGCGGGCTGCGGGCTGAGAACTTTGGTGGGGATATATGTAGCTGGCACCTCCAGGGAGAGCTTCCCTGCATGGCTTGGACTTCCCAGCACGAGGACTTGGCCTGTGGGAGGTAGAATTCTAAGCACCCCCATCACCACCGATTTCCACCCTAATCCCTGGGATCCTGAAGGTGATGAGATACAACACGTGTGACAATATGTGACATGCCCAAAGGGATTTGCAGCTGTAATTAGATTTCCAGATGATGAGTTGATTTTGAGATCATCAAAGAGGTGATCGGGTCGGGGTGGGGAGGGGGGTCCTTCATCGACTCACATAAGCAGAGTTTTCTCTGGCTGGTAGCAGAAGGCAGATTTGAAGCATGAAAAGGATGATGTAGGATTGCTGGTTTAAAGCTGGAAAGTGGAAAGGACCCAGGAGTAGTCCCCAGGGGCCAAGAGTGACCCCCAGCCAAGAGCCAGCAAGGGCACAGGGACCTTGGTCCTATGGATGCAAGGAATTGGATTCTGCTAAGATACTAAGAACGGAGGCCCGAAAGCGGACCCCAAGCCCCAGGTAAGAGCCCAGCCCAGCCAAGTCCTTGTTTTCAGCCTTGCGAGATCCTAAGCAGAGAACCCAGCTGAGCCCACCCCTACTTTTGACCTCCAGAACTGTGAGGTTCTTAACGGGCACTGTTACAAGTGGATACATTTGGGGTGATTTGTTACCCAGCCATAAATGGCGCAGGGTGAGATCCCAAGGGAGGGAAAGCGCTCTGCCCGTTATGACCCAGCCTCAGAGGTCGAAGAGCATCCCTTTTGCTATGCTGTATTTGTCCAGGTTCAAGGGAAGAGGAGACAGACTCTGCTCTTGATGGCGAGGTTCCATGGCAAGTGACAGTCACAAGGTTCTGAAAGACCATGGAGGACTGGAAATACTGCTGTGGTCTTTTTTTCTGGAGACATGTCACCTCCATGGGAAGTGCCCCGGAAACTAGCAAATGCAGGAAGCGGCTCTCCCCTCCAGGGCTGGGGAAGCCGAAGGAAGCGGGTGGTGGCAGCACAGGTGAGGAGCTGCAGGCGGCTTATACCGGAACCTCGGATGGAGGGGGGCTGTGTGGCCAGGGCTGGGGCCACGCAGGAGGCACCACAGCCACGGATGCTGCCAGAAGCAGGGGTGGGGGAAAGCCCATTTTTACCCCCTGACCTGGAGCGCTTCCTGTTTGTGGAAGTCAGGTGGCAAAGGAGTCTGGGAAATGTAGTTTTCAAACTTCCAGCCTCAGCATTATAGGGCAGAGAAGGGTGGACACAGAGGGACACTGCGGGACCACAGGCAAATAACGATGACGTTGGGCAGGTCTCTTCCTCTCTCTTAGCCCCGGTTTTCTCATCTGTAGAATGGGAATAGTAATTGTTCCTAAAAAGGGGAATGTCTATAGATAGTGCTTAGCAGGGAATAAGCATTTGGGAGTTGTTCAAATGCTGTTTGTCTTAGCTTGGCTGCCGTAACCAAACAGCGCAGACTCGGCGACTTACACAACACACATTTGCTCACAATTCTGGAGGGCAGGGTGTCAGTGTGGTTGGGCTTCGGGGAGGCCCCGCCCTGCCTGGTTGCCAGACCAACACTTTCTCACTGTGTCCAGGCAGAGACAGGAAGCCCGTTCTGGTCTTTCCTCCTTTCCTGCAAGGACATTAGTCCCATTGTGAGGCCCCACCCTCACGACCTCCTCTAAACCAAATTGAGGCTCTACTTCCAAATACCATCACCTTGTGGGGCGAGGGCTTCAGCAGATGAATCTGGATGGGGGAGGGGCGGGGACACAAATAGCTCCTAACAGTGCTGGGAGGAAAAAGGAAGTTCTATTTGTGGTGAGTACCATGTTGGGTGTTTCATATCATTTATCTTCTTTAATACCCTATGATGTAGGCATTTTAGACGGTCATTCTGCAAGTGAGGGACAGAGACCTCCGAGTCTCCAACCTCAAGGTCACACACCAAGAAACTGGACTTGAGGCACCTGGGCGGCTCAGTCAGTTAAGCATCCAACTCTTGGTTTCGGCTCAACTCATGATCTCACAGTTCGTGGGTTCGAGTCCTGCATCAGGCTCTGTGCTGCCGGTACAGAGCCTGCTTGGGATTCTGTCTCCCTCTCTCTCTGCCCTTCCCCTGCTGGCTCTCTCTGTCTCTGTCTCTCTCTTTCTCTCAAAAATAAATAAATAAACATAAAAAAATAAAAAAAAAAAGAAGCTGGACTCATCTGCGGCTACTGATTCATGAGTCCTGTGGACTGAAGTGTCACCAGCCCCAGTGTCACAGGATGGGATGTCCTTGTAGGGACTCTGAAGCGAGGGCAGAAGCAGCATCATGAGTCAGTTCTGGGCAGGAGCTTAAGTAAGAACCTGCTCTGTCCGCCATGATGTCTGTGAGCTCCAGACAGGATCCTTCAGCCCGACCCCAGTAGACGTGCTGTGGGCGCGGGACGTAAACTGTGCTGCTGCCGTGAGCCACCCCGATGGCGGGCTGTTGCTGCCGTGGCATCACCTGGCCCATCCTGACTTACGCAGCGATCACAAAGGGAACTGAAGGGAGATGTGGGGCTAGAGCCTGGGAACCAAACTGCTGCCCTGGGTGGGATGGCAGGTCAAGGTCTCGGGGCTCAGACCCGGGTTTGTAGTGCGGCTGCACACGTTGCCTGTGGTGCGGCCTTGAAATAGCCTTGTAACGTCTCTGAGCTTCGTGGTCCCGCTTGGAATGGGGGGATATGAATAGTCTGACCTCCAGGGGCGCCTGGGAGGCTCAGTCCTCAGTCGGAGGACTCTTGGTTTTGGCTCAGGACATGATCTCATAATTTGTGGGTTTGAGCCCCACATGGGGCTCCCAGCCTGCTGGGGATTCTCTCTCTCTCTGCCTCTCCCCCATTTGTTTTCTCTCTCTCTCTCAAAATGAATAAACTTAAAAAAATAGTTTGACCTATTTTGGTTGGAAGCAGTGTCCTCCTAGGGTGTTAATCATCACGACAGCTGTCCTGTTATTCACCCATATTGTGTAAAAGAGGAAACCGAGGCTCACGGGAGAAAGGAAGGACTGTTAGTAAGTGGCAGCTGTGGGATTTGAACCCACATCTACCTGACTCTGGAGGATAAACCCCGCCCACCCCTTGTTAAACATTGAGGAAATGTCAACACACACAAAGGTAGAGAAAATAGTATAATGAACCTTCAAGTATCTATCTGCCCCAGGCCCCCATGGCCCCTATGTCAAAAATTATCCACATCCTGCTAATTATCTCCTTTTCCCCTTCCTCTTCCTCCTTCCCTCCCTCCCTCCTCTCCTCCATATCTTCTGTCTTCTCTTCTTCCCTTCCCCCTTCCCTCCCTTCCTTCCTCCTCCCCCACTCCTCCTTTCCTTCTGCTTTGTGCTGAGTAGTTCTAAAACAAATCCCAGACGTCACGTTTCACCCAGAAATACCTTGGCGTGCCTCAGAGCCTGCACACATAACCTCCGCATTACGTGTTCTTCCCGGGAGAGAGGACGGGCTAGAAAAAAGCAGCCGAGAGCTTCCTGACCTGCCTCCGTCCATTAGCAAAAGACCGGAGAATGTCCTTGGCCTTCAGGGGAGATCTCCCTGCACCCTGGGGGCTGTGGTATTCTTCTCAGGTCTTCTGAGAAGTGCCTTCTTCCAAGTGGATCTGAGAGTCACCCCGGAGAGAGATGGTGGTCAAGAGTGTGGACTCGGGAACCAGTCTGTCCAGGTTCAAACCCCAGCTTTGCCGGTTCCTAGTTTTGTGACCTTGGGCGACGACCATAGGTGCACAGAAATCAGAGTTTGATACAAATAAATAATAGCCTTTAAAAATGTAAAATGGTGGTGACCTAGCGGCCATTTTGCTGTGGTGACCTAGCGGCCATTTTGCTGTGGGTTGGAGAAAAACACCGTGCACCGTCGACCCCCACCCCTCACCCGCAGACCTGGAATGTCCGCGCCAGTTTGAAAACAGCCAACCATGAAGCCCCAGCTTCCCATCACCCTGACAGAGGAGGCAACCTATCCCATCCTGCCACGTCCCTAAAGTGCCCTTATTTGCTGGTCTGCCCTCCCAGGACCGGACCGGAAGTCTTTCACCCATAAAATACCTTGCCCCTCCTGCACCAGGCGTGACTTCCCTGACTCCCCGCTCCCGGAGTCACCCAACCTCGCCCGGGAATCGCAGATCCCAATAAAGGCTTTCTTGTCTCCATAACTTGGTCTCTTTCTTTCCTCTCATCTCTGCCTCCATCTATTAAATCTTACAAAAAAACCTTTTATTTATTTATTTTGAGAGAGAGAGAACATGCATGTGCACACGTGTGTGGGTTGGGCAGGGGCACAGAGAGAGAGAGAGAGAGAGAGACAGAGAGAGAGAATCTCAAACAGGCTCTGCAGGGCCAGCACAGAACCCAACCTGGGGCTCGTACTCACGAAACTGTGAGATCATGACCTAAGCCAAAACCAAGAGTTGACATTTAACCGACTGAGCCACCCAGCCACACCCCCTGCCCCTGTCAAAAAGACCCTTATATACCAATATACACGTATATGTGTGTATGTGTCCACACACTGATATCAATGCATGCATATGTATGTATCTATATGTATTTATGTATCGAATGTCTATATGGGAATATTTGACTTTGGGGAATAATAGGAGGTTCCCTTTGAGGCTGTTATGAAATCCCTGGGAAGGGGGAGGTCTGTGGGGAGAGTCTATGGGGGAGGAAAGGGGGAGAAGAGGGAAAAGGAAAAGGTAAAAATTCAAAGCATGTACATTTGTAGCAAAATTACAAGCAGCATGTTCTGGGGCACCAGGGTGGCTCAGTTGGTTGAGTGTTTGACTTTGACTCAGGTCATGATCTCATGGTCTTTGGGTTCGAGCCCCGCGTCAGGCTCTGTGTTGACAGCTCAGAGCCTGGAGCCTGCTTCAGGTTCTGTGTCTGCCTCTCTCTTTGTCCTCTCCCCTTCCTCCCCTCCCCCATTCACATTGTGTGTGTGTCTCTCTCTCTCTACGTGTTCTAGGTAATTTGTAATAAATTTAAAAAACTTGAATAATGTACTCACATTGGTGGGTGCCCTTAGAGAAAAATCAGGAGTGTACAATGACATTAAACTCTCAGCCTTGGCTAGCTATCCTGCCCCGCCCCCTCCCACCCTCCCTAGAGACGCCAGGGTCATAGTCATCAGATGACCGTTTCCGCCTGCAAGCGTTTCCTGACCTCTGCAGGCTCCCAGTTCAGCCGAGGTGGGTCACATCCTGGCCCCACCCCCTGGGCCTCCAATCTCACGGAAACATCTTCTTCCTTCTTTGCCCCCCGTCCGCTGCCACCCCACATTTCTCTCCACCTGCACCTTAGAGCAGACATCCTCTAGACAAGAGGCCGTACTGGGTAGCAGGAAGAAAGGAGCTTTTGGGGTCAAACACACATCCAGGCGGTGTGACCCCAAAGGCGCTCCCCCTTCCTGGTGATAATAAAGACTATTATTTGGGGCTTATTTGGTTAAGTGTCTGGCTCTTGGTTTTGGCTCAGGTCATGATCTCATGGATCGTGGGTTTGAGCCCCATGTCGGGCTCTGCTCTGGCAGTGTGGAGTCTGCTTGGGATTCTCTGTCTCTGTCCCTCCTCCCCACAAGAGAAAGAGAGTGGGGGGGGAGGCAGAGAGAGAGTGGAGGACTGAGGATCTGAGGCAGGCTCCAGGCTCTGTGCTGACAGCAGAGAGCCCAATATGGGGCTCAAACTCACAAACTATGAGATCGTGAGCCAAGTTGGATGCTTAACCAACTGACCACACAACACTCCAATAAACATTTTTTATTTATTTTTTTAATGTTTTTTTAAAAATTTATTTTTCAGAGAGAAGGACAGTGTGAGCAGGGGAGGGTCAGAGAGAGAGGGAGACACAGAATCGGAAGCAGGATCCGGGCTCTGAGCCGTCAGCATAAAGCCCGACACGGAGCTTGAACCCATGAACTGCGAGATCATGACCTGAGCCGAAGTTGGACGTTTAACCGACTGAGCCACCCAGGCACCTCTAAACGTTTTTTAAAAAGGGGATTTTGTGTGTGTGTTTTTGTCTTTTTTTTTTGTCCTTAACAGGACGTTAGCCATAGCTTTCTGCATCTTGCTTTTCTTCCTGAACAGCACCTCATGGAAATTCTCACAGTCTTTTGATTCACCCCTTTCACTGGCTGGATGGGGTGGTCTTCATGGCCCACGGAGTGGATGTACCAACATTTATGCATTCACGGTCCTACTGAGGGAACTCATGGTTCCTTTTCTGCCCCCTCCCCCCGCCCCTCACCATCAGAGTCAGCAATGAACATCCTGATGACAGGCACGTATGCTTCCATTCATACAGCCCGGAGCTGTTAGCACGGAGCCCAGTGCAGGGCTTGAACTCATGAACCATGAGATCATGACCTCGGTTGAAAGCAAGAGTCAGATACTGAACTGACTGAGCCACCCAGGCACCCCTAAAAAAATGTCTGATACACTTTAAAAGTTTGGATGGTATATCCCTTGAATGCATTGAAAGACAATTCTAAAATGTATAATGAAATGGAATAGGGGCGCCTGGGTGGCTCAGTCGGTTAAGCGTCCCACTTCGGCTCAGGTCACCATCTCTCGGTTCATGGGTTCGCGCCCCATGTCGGGCTCTGTGCTGACCGCTCAAAGCCTGGAGCCTGTCTTCTGATTCTGTGTCTCCCTCTCTCTCTGACTCTCCCCTGCCCACGCTGTCTCTCTTTCTCTCTCAAAAATAAAAATAAAACATTAAAAAAAATTTTTTTTTGAAATGGAAAAGAAAGTTAAAAATGAAGAGACGTGGTGAATCGGGTGGTGTGGGGGTTCGAGCAGTTTCCCCTGCCTTTTCTGGTGTCACATTCACCCAGGTGAAGTCCCCTGGCCGTCCCTTCTCCCCGACAGATTCCAGGAAGCAGTCGGTTAGATTACTTCAGCCCTCAAACGTCTAGGAGATAGATTTTCAGGAGAAGGGGTGTGGGTTGCAGGGAATGAGTGTATTTAATTCATTAATGGGTGTTGCCAGCCTGGCCTCAAGTGTTTCTTCTTTAGCCTGACCTTCTCATGAGGGGCACCTGAGTCTCTCCTTCTGCAAACAGACCTTGACCTCCCAATCTTCCCCCCTTGCCTACGACCTTCAGGAAACAGCCCTGTCCTATCTCTGTGAGGTTCCAGCCCGTGCTGCGCTGAGCCATATTGGAGCCTGATAAAAAAGGCCCTGTATACCTGCTTTGGGTTCTTTTTAATGGTCATTATTTGTCCAGAACACTAAAGTAGTTGAAAAAAAATTGAAAAAATATAAAAGGAGTATATTATATAAAACTCACAATATTTTTAGTTAACGTATTTCTACCAAGACAGAATTTAACATAATTTTATTTCAGTGTAAGTCAATTAGAACTTATTTACTTATTAAAATTTTTTTAACATTTATTTGTTTTTGAGAGACTCAGAGAGACAGAGCACAAATGGGGGAGGGACAGAGAGAGAGGGAGATACAGAATCTGAAGCAGGCTCCAGGCTCTGAGCGGTCAGCACAGAGCCCGACGCAGGACTCGAACCCACGAACTGTGAGATCATGACCTGAGCCGAAGCCGGATGCTCAATTGACTGAGCCCCCCAGGAGCCCCAGTTAAAACATTTAACATCATCATTTCGTTAAGAGAAACTGTCAAGCATGAAAATTCTCTCGATTGAAAATGTGATAAGCCAGATGCAGATTTTGAAAATATTATTGATGGGACACCTGGGTGACTCAGTCGGTTGAGTGTCCGACCTCAGCTCAGGTCATGATCTCACATTCGTGGGTTCAAGCCCCACATCAGGCTCTGTGCTGACAGCTCAGAGCCTGGAGCCTGCTTCTGATTCTGTGTCTCCCTCTCTCTCTGCCCCTCCCCCGCTCATGCTCCATCTCTCTCTGTCTCAAAAATAAATCAAACATTAAAAAAATTTTTAATGAAAATATTATCGATGAGTTCATTTCCATCAAAGCCAAGGGTGCACATTGTTTCCTCTGCTTCAGGCACCAACGTGACTCAGCACAGGTGCTGGTCTTTACTTAAAAGTTTGGTATCTTGTTCATTGAAATATCATGGATTTTTTGCTATTTTTTTAAAGTATTACAGTACAATATCATTTTTCTCGATAACTGAGTTTTTTGCACCCAAGGCCAGTGTCTCGTTTGTTGGCTGTAGGCCTGGCACTGGGTCTGACCAAACTGTGTCGCTGGGTGCAGAAGGCCTCATCTGTGGCCTCCTCTCATGACACCCCCGAAAAGGCCTTCAGCACCCTTTCAGGTTAACGGGTGTGTACATCCTCTCTGTGGTCTGTCATGAGATCCGGGCCCTGATTGTGTCACAAACCCCATCTCCTAGAACTCTCTCCATGGTCACTCTGCTCCAGCCACATCGGCCACCATGATTCTCCCTCAGACACGTTAGACTCAGTTCTGCCTCAGGACCTTTGCACTTCCGTGCCCTCCTCCCCGGGACGTCTCCCTGGCTTGTTCCCTTACTTCATTCAGACCTCCGCTCAAATAGAATGTCACTTTCTCAGGCAGGCCTTACCGGTCCACTTTATCAAAAATAGCACACTCCCTCCCCCAAATCACTTGGCCATTTAGTGGCCTAAAACATTGCTTTTTGGGGTGCTTGGGTGGCTCAGTCGGTTAAACATGTGACTTCGGCTCAGGCCATGATCTCACGGTCTGTGAGTTCGAGCCCCACGTCGGGCTCTGTGCTGACAGCTCAGAGCCTGGAGCCTGCTTCAGATTCTGTGTCTCCCTCTCTCTCCCTGCCCCTCCCCTGGTTGCTCTCTATCTGTCTCTCAAAATACACATTAAAAGAATATAGAAAAAAACAATGCTTTATTACGTCCCAGGAGTCTGTGGGTTGGCAGGACTCTGCTGGCCCTTCTGCCCCCATGTGGTATCAGCTGGGGTCACTCCTGCGGCTACATTCAGCGGGAGGTCAGTTAGGGCCCGAATGTCCTAGGTGGCTTCAGGCTCATCACGTGGCTTTTGTCTCTCCACAGGTGTCTCCAGCAGGATGGCAGGACCTCAACGTGGTAGCTCGGGCTCTGAGAAGGAGGAAGCGGAAGTTGCCACCCCTTAAGGCCTGAGCTTGGGAGTTCCAGAACGTCCCTTGTGCTGCATACCGCCGACGGAAGAGCAAGTGACAAGGGGAGCCCAGCTTCAAGCGGAGAGGACAGAGACTCCCGCTCTGGGTGGGAAGAGTAGCCTGTGCCTCCAGGGACGGGAGAAATTGTTGCGGCCACAGTGACAGGCGATCCACCAACTTACCCTTGCTTTTTGCTTTCTTGTTTCTTTTTCTTTCCTATTAGACACTATCTTATTTTTGTTTATCTTTTATGCTCCAAACAATATAAACTCCATGAGGGCGAGGGCCATCTGTGTGTCAGTGCCTGGCGCTGTGTCCAGCCAGCATGTATTTAAATGAATGACTGACTGAATGAATCGCTAGGGACTAACCTCCATTCTCCTCAGGTTTGTGGGTGAATGGAGAGAAGGGGAGCCCACCCGTGTGGACATTCCTTGGGAAGTGCTTTAGGATTTTAAAGAGACACTGAGAGAGGACGGGGGATGGGGGGGAAGGAGGACTAGGAGGGGGTGGGAGAAATGGGAGGAAGAGGAGGAGGCAGAGGGGCGCCTGGGTGGCTCAGTCGGTTAAGCATCCAACTTTGGCTCAGGTCATGATCTCGGGGTTTGTGGGTTCAAGCCCCACGTCGGGCTCTGTGCTGACAGCTCAGAGCCTGGAGCCTGCTTCGGATTCTGCGTCTCCCTCTCTCTCTGACCTTCCCTGCTCACGCTGTCTCTCTGTCTCTCAAAAATAAATAAAAAACATAAAAGAAAAAAAAAGGAGGAGGCAGAGGGGCGCCTGGGTGGCTCAGTCAGGTAAGCGTCCACCTTCGGCTCAGGTCATGATCTCGGGGTTTGTGGGTTTGAGCCCCGCATCGGGCTCTGTGCTGACAGCTCAGAGCCTGGAGCCTGCTTCGGATTCTGTGTCTCCCTCTCTCTCTGACCCTCCCCTGCTCATGTTGTCTCTCAAAAATAAATAAAAAACATAAGAAAAAAAGAGGAGGCAGAGGACTGGAAGGGGTGTGAGGGAAGGACCAGGACGCCGAGCCCGGCACACAACAGGTGTTCTGGAAGTGTGTGTGTAGGGAATGAGCTTTCTCCAAAAAGCCTTCCCTGATACCACTGCACCTCGAGCTGGGTCAGGGGCCCTCCCCTTGGCTCTCCCACTTGTCCGGTCACCTCCACCCCCACTTTACCCGTTGTGGGTCATCACTGTCAGGAGTGGGATCTGTGTCCCTCACTGGACGCAGAGTCCCATGGGGACGAGGCTGGAGCTGTCTTTGGTCCCTGCTGGGTTCTGAACATCGACCAGTGGGTCCCCCGCACACAGTAAGCATATGCCTCCCTGTAGGAAAGGACTGTCCCTGTCACTGCTGTGTTCCCAGCCTGGCAGACACAGAACGGACCCTCAGGAATCCCCTGCATCGATTCTAAGAGGTACTCACCCCGCCCCCACGTCTTAGCAATTCTGAAATCAGAAGAGTCGCAGCGGATGGCACCTTACCACCACCGTCAGCCAGGCGCCCCTTGTGACGGAGCTGTCGCCACCTGGATGTGGTAACGGAGCTGCTTTTAATAGCATCATCCCCGCTCCTGGTGGCACGGAGCACGGCAGTGCAGGAAAGCCCGGATCCCAGAGTCAGACTCCGCGGTTGGGAGGACAGCTTAGCCGCTCTCCTTCTCACACGAGTGACACACAACACAAAACCTGTATTTTCTAAGGACGTCTACAAAGAGAAGGATCGAGTAAAAATTTTAAGTGCTAGGGAAATGCCATGTGATACCTGTATTGGCAGCAATTTTTCCCGTTGTTAGTGGGACAGAAAATGGTGCGTCTGGCAACCAGTGGCACCTTGGATCTGACGATCTAGGGGACCCGCGGGATGAGCGAATGAATGAATGTGTTCCTCTCGTTTGTGTGTCTTCCTCTCCCCCCCAGACTCAGCTCCCGGGGCTCATGTCTGTCAGGGGATGACAGGTGGGAAAACCGAATACAAGTCCCAGTAAATGAGCTGCTTCATCTGACAGCGCCTGGCACGTTGCAAACACCCAGTGAAGCCAACACTCTGCCTTGTGTGTGATCGCGTCAGGCGCCCCCAGCAGCCTGTGAGGTCTGTCAGCGTGATCCGCACCTGGGTACCGGTCCCGGGACTGGCCGAGGGTCAGGTCTAAGCAAATGGTGGTGGAATGACCACGGGACCGCATGGATTCCTGGTGAACGAGAGCTCTCTGCCAACTCGGGGGCTTTGCACGGGCCGGTCCTGTGGCCTGGGAAGCAGCTCCCTAGCAGGCCATCAGGCTCACACCTCTCAGCTCGGGTGCCCTCTCCTCCAGGAAGCCCTCCCTGACTCCCAGGCTGGGTCAGGAATCCCCTTTGTGTGCCCTCAGCCCTCTGGGACCCCCATCCCTGTCTGCATGTGGATGTGACTCCCGCACGGGACTGCGAACCCCGTGGGGACAGAGCCCCAGGCTGTTTGGTCATCACAGGGTTCCCAGCACCCCCCAGGACGGGGCCTGGAGAGGTGCTGAATGTGTGATGGATGAAAAGGGAAGAGGAGGCTTGGCTGACAGGCAAGGGCGCTGCCTCTCCCCTCCTGGTGTCCTCAGGAGCGGGTAGAAGGGCTCTTGGCAGGGTGCCAGTCTGCATCAGACTGCGTTTCGTCAGGTGCCCGGCAGCTGTCCTGGCCCGCAGCTGTGGCCGTCCCCCTTTCCTCCGGCCTGGAGCCCCTGAGGGCAGAGCCTGGGTCTGCCGCACTTCTGGGGCCCCGGCTCGCGGCTGCGCTCTCCGGATCAGGAGCTGGGGCCGCACGCATGAGGGTCATGGATGGAGAGGCAGGCCTCGGGGACGCGGTCTGTGTGTGTGGGCTGCGTGCAACCGAGTCTCTCCGGGTCTGGAGGTCTGTGTGTGCCTGGATGTGTGTCGGCTGCGCACTGTGCGTTCCGTCTGCCAGAGGTTTGCTTTTCTGTAATTTGAGGGTCTGTGTCTCTTGCTTTCCCTCTTGGGCCGGGTGTGCGTGTCTGTGAATTCAGGGGAGGGGTCCAGGGCTCTGTGTTTGTCTCTGGGAATGTCTGGGAAAAAAATATTTTTTTGAGGGGGGGAGGGGCAAAGAGAAGGGGAGAGAGAATCCCAAGCAGGATCTGCACTGTCAGAGCCTGCAGCACGGCTCGAACTTACGAACTGAATGATCAGGACCCGAACCGAAGTCAAGAGTCAGACACTTAGCCGACTGAGCCACTCAGACGTCTGTGTCTGAAGATACTTTTTAATCTCTGGGTCTCTGGGTACTCGCGTCAGTCAGAGAAGATGTGAGTGAGTCCGTCAGCCGCTGGTCTGCACTTTCCTCTCTTTCTGTGGCTGAAGAATTCTGCACTGTGTGGTTGACAGACCATTCTTTCCTTTTTAAAAATAATTTTTAATGTTTATTTATTCTTTTTTTAATGTTTATTTATTTTTTAGAGAAAGATAGAGAGTGAGCAAGGGAGGAGCAGAGAGAGAGGGAGACAGAGAATCTGAAGCAGGCTCTAGGCTCTGAGCTGTCAGCACAGAGCCTGATGTGGGGCTTGAACCCACTAACTGTGAGATCATGACCTGAGCCAAAGTCAGACACTTAACTGACTGAGCCACTCAGGTGCCCCAATGTTTATTTATTCTTGGGGGAGGAGGGGCAGAGAGCAAGGGAGACACAGAACCCGAAGTAGGCCCCAGGCTCCGAGCTGTCAGCACAGAGCCTGACGCAGGGCGTGAACCCCCAGACCACAAGATCATGACCTGAGGCGAAGTTAGACGCTTAACCGACTGAGCCCCCCAGGCGTCCCCGACCATTCTTTCCTTGACTCTTGGTGTGGCCTTGAGCTGGTCTAGTCCCTTACCCGGCCTCTGCCTCCTCCTCAGTTGTATCCAGAGGCTCCTTCCTAGAACCGACTTTCAGACCCATCCTTGGGTAGGAGGAGCCTCTGGGGACACCCAGGAAATGGGGGAGGGGAGGCCCCGTGGAACCAGGCCTGGGTGGAGAAGAGGCTTGCGGGGTAGATGGGGTGGACACGGTCCTTTTAAAAGGACTGGAGAGCCTGTGTGTGTGTGTGTGTGTGGGTGTGGGTGGGTGTGGGTGGGGGGTGGTGTTTGAATGCTGTAGAGATGGAGGCTGGAGTTTGGGGGAGCAGGGGTGTCCCCTGGTGGCTGGGGTTCAGGGTGTCTTGGTCGCTAGCCCTTCAGCTCCTTCCCTGTGTCTCCATCTCTACTCCTTGGTCCCATCTCTCTGCCTCTGGATCTTTCCTCCTCTCTGTCACCTGTGCCTCCAACCTGTCTTTCTCTGGTTCTCTCTGACGCGGTGTCTCCCCCGTTCTGTCTTCCTGCTGGACTTTTCTTCCGATTTTTTCCTGGGGTAGGGGTGGGGGGGTTAGGTGTCTCCTTCCCTGCCCCTACTCTCCGTGTCTCTGGGGCCTTCTCATTCACATCGCTCCCTACTTCCGCCTCCCGGTTTGTCCCACCGCTGCCATCTTCGGTAGTCGCGAGGAAGCAGGGGACGGAAGGGCAGAGCGGACCACCACCTCACCCCGGAGTTGGCACTGAGCTGGGGTTTGAAGGATGGGTTGTGCTGGGCACAGGAGAGGACAGTAAAGCCCCGGGGAGGGAGAGGCCCGAGCCCGGGGGCCTGAGGACCCAATACAAATGGGCGCATGCGCACCAGACCCGGCCGGGGCCAGACGGAGGCATGCTGCCCGTGACCGTGGGAGGGGGGTTTCGGACCTGGCCCCTCTCGCAGCCGGCGCTGGCGATGCTAGACCAGCACTCTCGGCGAGTGCGCAGCACATCTCGGGGTGGCCCGGGACTAGTTGGTGCTGAGAAGGGGACATGAATGATGTCTTTGGGAAACAGCCCCCTGGAAGGAGGAGAAGTAGTGGGCGGGCCCTGGGATGGCAGGCCGCAGAGCTGGGACTTTGTGCTGGGGGCGATGGAGGCCACGGACGCGGTGTGAACCCGTTGGGGTTAGAGAGCTCTCTCTGGGTCCCTTGTGGGGGAGGGAGGGCCCACTGTGATGGAGAGGGCCCCGCCCCACTGCGGGCCCTGCCCCCTGACATCACTGTCCCATTATTGCACTAGGGTTGGCTGGCCAATGAGCTGCTGCTTGCTATGATAATGGGTCCTAGCAACAGGGGTCCGACCTTGGGCTAACTCACCAGCAGGGAGAGGGTGAGGGGACCGGGAGAGCCTGCAGGGCAGGTGAGTCCGCTGAGGGTAGGGCTCTGTGTGGGCCCTGGGGGGGAAGGGAGCCAGGGGTTTCCAGGCCCAGCCCCAGCTCTCCCAGCCCCAGTCCCACACCAGGGGCCACCCTCCTGTCTGGCCAGGGCCACATGCTGGGACCTGCCCCAGCATCGGCTCTCCTCTCCCTTACATGGCTTAGGGGGACAGAGTGCAGGGAGGCGGGCATAGTGTGGGGGGAAATGCCTACACCCATGGTGGTGGTGGGGGGGGGGGTAGGACTGGACCTGGTGGGAACAATATCGGGGATGGACAGGGACAGCCCAGAAGACAAGCAGGGAGACAAAGACCTGTGGCTGACGACCGGGCAGCTCTTTAGAGGGATGAGGGAGTCCGGGGTCCTGGGCTTGAGTCCCAGCTGGGGACATCACTTGGGTAGTCTGAGCCCCGGTCCCTCTGTCTGATGGGGACAGTGATCCCTAGCGTCAATTTAGCTTAGCAACCAGGGCAGGGCTGGGTGTTTGATGAGAAGGACTTGCAGGGTCCGGGCATTCCTCCACGGCAGAACTCTTCTGGGCTCACGATCGGCACAGAGCAGCCCGCGAGGTGGCAAGGTTATCGTCCGTGGTGCGGATGCTGCCACCCCACCCGAGGCTCAGAGAGGGCAGGGAACTGCTCAACCTCACACAGCTAGGAATATCAATCATGGTAATAATGAAGCTGATGCTGATAATACAGACCGCCTGCTCTGTGCCTGGCACGATTTCAAGCGTTTTACATATATTAACTCACTTCATTCACAACCTGAGGAGGCGGTTTGCTCTTATCACAGACACCAGCCTCCTCTTAGGGGATGAGGGGGTAAGGCAGACAGTTTCAAGTCACTTGCCCCGAGTCACTCGCGTGTCTGTGGGAAGCTAGAATTTGACTTCGGGTCTGGCTTCAGGGTCTGGGTCTCCTTCACCACCCCTTCTGGCTGCTCCCATCAGGGCTCTCTGCCTGGGCTGGGGTGCTGGGCTTAAGCCCCACAAAATTTGTGAGGCCTAGTGCAAAATGAAAACACAGGGCCCCTGGTTCAAATATCAATGACAAAAAAAAAAAAAAACCCAAACCCAAAAAACAAAACAAAACACACATCCTGAACCTCGGTCAGGGTCAGCAGAGGATTAAGCCAAGAGCCGGGCCTTCTGAGCCTGGAGCCCCGTGTGACCACATGGGTCACGAGCTGCCATCAAACTGTGGCTGTTGTCAGGTTATCCTTGAAGAGTACCCCCCCCCCAGTCCCGAGCACCCCGGGAGGCAGGTCAGTCACTATGCCCTGTACGCAGAGAAATAGGCTCAGAGAGCTACCTTGGTCCGCCCCAGGTCACACAGCAAGTTAGTGGCAGGCACGGGATGTGAGCTTGGGCCTGTGAGACTCAGAGCCCCCGACCTCGTGTCAAAAATGTGCCCCAGCCTTTTGAGAAAGGGCGGGCCCCCAGAGGGACTTCCCTGCTACCTTTGTGTCTCTCTCTCCCTGCCCTGTGCCAAGGCTCAGGAGAAGCGGACGGCTCCCTTCTACCCCCTGCAGACGCCAAGGACCCCGGGCTCCGTGACTCTCCCCCAGCCCCCGCCCCCTCCGAACCCCCCGGTCGCCATGGCTACCTCGAGGCTGCCAGCGGTGCCCAGGGAGGAGGACACCACCATCCTCATGGCCAAGGAAGAGCTGGAGGCCCTGCGCAGCGCCTTCGAGTCGGGCGACCTCCCCCAGGCGGCCTCTCGCCTCCGGGAGCTGCTGGCCTCCTCCGACAGCATTCTCCTGGAGGTGGGTGTCACCGGCGAGTCGGGCGCGGGCAAGTCGTCCCTCATCAACGCCCTCCGTGGCCTGGGGGCCGAGGACCCCGGCGCGGCCCTCACCGGCGTCGTGGAGACCACAATGCAGCCTTCGGCCTACCCGCACCCGCGGTTTCCCGACGTGACCCTGTGGGACCTGCCGGGGGCCGGCTCTCCGGGCTGCCCGGCTGACAAGTACCTGAAGCAGGTGGACTTTGGCCGCTATGACTTCTTCCTGCTGGTCTCCCCGCGCCGCTGCGGGGCCGTGGAGACCCGCCTGGCCTCGGAGATCCTGCGCCAGGGCAAGAAGTTCTACTTCGTGCGCACCAAGGTGGACGAGGACCTGGCGGCCACGCGCACCCAGCGGCCCTCGGGCTTCAGCGAGGGGGCCGTCCTGCAGGAGATCCGCGACCACTGTGCCGGGCGGCTGCGGGCGGTTGGCGTCAGCGACCCCCGCATCTTCCTGGTGTCCAACCTGTCGCCGGCGCGCTACGACTTTCCGCTGCTCGTGTCCACCTGGGAGCACGACCTGCCGGCCCACCGGCGCCACGCCGGCCTGCTCTCGCTGCCGGACATCTCGCTGGAGGCCCTGCAGAAGAAGAAGGACGCGCTCCGGGAGCAGGTGCTCAAGACGGCCCTGGTGTCGGGCGTCATCCAGGCCCTGCCCGTGCCGGGGCTGGCGGCCGCCTACGATGACGCCCTGCTGCTCCGCTCGCTGCGCGGCTACCACCGCAGCCTCGGCCTGGACGACGACTCGCTGGCCAGGCTGGCCGAGCAGGTGGGCAAGCAGGCGGGCGACCTCCGCTCCGTCATCCGGTCGCCCCTGGCCAACGAGGTCTCGCCGGAAACCGTCCTGCGGCTCTACTCGCAGTCGTCCGACGGTGCCATGCGGGTGGCCCGCGCCTTCGAGCGGGGCATCCCCGTGTTCGGGACGCTCGTGGCCGGTGGCATCAGCTTCGGCACCGTCTACACCATGCTCCAGGGCTGCCTCAACGAGCTGGCCGAGGACGCCCAGCGGGTGCGCATCAAGGCCCTGGAGGAGGACGAGCCCCAGTCTTCGGTCAGCCTGGAGGCGGCCGGCGACAGCAGCAGCAGCGGCAGCGTGGAAAAGCGGGTGTCCCGGGAGGGAGCCTGCGAGGAAGGCCAGCTCTCGACCCGCCAGAAGCTGGGCCTGCTCCTCAAGTATCTCCTCGACAGCTGGAAGAAGCGTGACCTGTCCGAGGAGAAGTGACCGCGCAGCCCCTGTCCCCTTGCCTAACCCACAAACCGAGCCTGAATAAAACCAACCGACCGAACAAAGCCAGTGTAGTGAGAATGAGCACTGCGTCGCTGAGGGGCGGGCGGGGAGGGGGGGCCAGAGCGTGCTATCTCGGGGGGGGGCCGGTTTGGAGGGGCCCCGAGGAGGTCTGGGCGCCCAAGTCCAAGGGGGATCCGCTGACCTGGGGTGGGACTGGAGCGGGGTGGGGAGAGCTTCAAGATACGGATGGCGGCCCAAGGGCCCCTTGCTGGGATCTCTCTCCCTGGTCCCCTGGCAGCCAAGGGAGATTTGTGGGGCAACAGGACGGCCGGCCTGGACCCAGACCAGTCTCTACTGTCAACCTGTGCGGGTGACTTAGTGGGGACCTGGGCTGGCTATGGTACTTATTTTTGCTGCCATTTCCTGTCCCTTTCAGAAAAGCCCAGTGTCCCAAAGGCCACCTCTGGAGGGGGGAGGGGCAGCCAACCGATACCCAGGATGGGCACAATGGCGCAACCCAGTTAAACAGGGTGGGGGACTCCAGTCACCCTGGGTGGGCCAGCCCTGCTGCCAGTGAATAATGGTGGGTGTGGGTGGCAGGGGGAGGGGAGGTCCCCGTCCTTGGGCTGGCCTCCGCGTGGAGCCTGGGGTGGTAAGGCTGGTGGGCTCTTTCTCTGCCTGTCAAAGGAGGGAGGGGGCAGAGGGCGAATCCCGCCACTGAGAACGAGTCGCGTCGGCGGGTTTGTGGGAACCTGTGTGGGGATGAGCTTCCCGGTGTGTCTGGGATCGGGAGGAGCGTTGGTAAGTCTCTGGGAGTTTGAGGCTGTGGGTCTGAGGTTGTGAGCAGCCTGCTGACCCGGGTTGCCTGCTGTCTCCGCGTGGGTGTGTGGGTGCACGGATGCTGGAGTGTCCTGAGGGGCCATGGGGCTGAGAGGGGGCAACGGTGGTAGGATTCCTGAGAGCTGCGTGTGGCCGTGAGTGACGCAGGGCATGTGCAACACAGGGATGGGGTGAGGGCATCTGTGTCCAGGGGACCCTGCGAAACCAACCCCCCGGGCGCACCCTTACTCCCTACTGGCTCTTCGGTAGGAACGCAAAAGTACAAGCCTCACCCCACGGGCCACAGTCGAGGGTCACACGTTGTTTATTTTTATTTTTATTTATTATTTTTTAAAATTTATGTCTCCGAGTCTTTAAAAAAATTTTTTTTAATGTTTTATTTATTTTTGATACAGAGAGAGAGACAGAGCATGAGAGGGAGAGGGTCAGAGAGAGAAGGAGACACAACTGGAAGCAGGCTCCAGGCTCTGAGCTGTCAGCACAGAGCCCGATGCGGGGCTCGAACCCACGAACGTGAGATCATGACCTGAGCCGAAGTCGGAGGCTTAACTGACTGAGCCACCCAGACGCCCCCACATGTTTAAAAGATTAAAACACTACCTGGTTAGGGGCTTTAGACAGGACAAGGGCTGCCCCCAGGGCTTCTGTGGGCTGTTCTGAACAAGAGGCAGGGATGGGGTTGGGTTTAGGAGCGAGAAAGGTGAGTTTCCAGGAATTCACAACAAGGCTCTGGAGGCTGCGGATAAGGCCGGCGCCACGCAGGGACTGTCACGCGGGAAGACGGCCTCACCCCTAGGTGCTCACAAATACTACCTGAGGGTATTCCCGGATCTGGCGATGGTTCTAGCCTCAAATTACCTTGAACCTAGAAAAACGTTCCGGATGAGGACCTGCGGCTTTCCCCTGGAGGATTAACAAAACGCTTTCTCTCTTCCTGGGACGCCTTCCCATGGGCTGTGCCAGGGCTACTTTGGGGTTCACGTGGACCTTTCTGCACCAAAGAGGGTGTGAGGGGGTGTGGTAGGGAAATCCTAGACTCCCAGATACAAGGATACACGGTCTAAATCTATTCTCAAAAACACAGTCCACATCCTGATAGCTGCACACCCTCACACACCACCCTGAACCCGGACTCACGGGCTCCGCGGGGCTCGGATGGAAAGGTCAGGCGTGGACAGAGATGCTCTCTCCACACTGGGCCTGGTGGCCCTGTCCTATCCTTTCTGCCTCCATCTCTCCTTTCCCAGCCCCCATCTCCCACCACCTCAGCCCCTGTTCTAGCGCAGGCCTCGCCCTCTTCACCGGCTTCATCCCTGTCCCTTTGCCTCATCTCCCCGGCACCAGTGTCATTCTCCAAAGGCCACAGGGGCTCCTTCCGTGTCCACCGCGCACCGCTCCCTTTCCTGCTCAAAACCCTCCCTGGGCACCTGGGTGGCTCAGCCCCTTGAACATCTGACTTTGGCTCAGGTCATGATCTCACGGTTCGTGGGTTCGGGCCCCATGTCAGGCTCTGTGCTGACAGCTCGGAGCCTGGAGCCTGCTTCCGATTCTGTGTCTCCTCCTCTCTCTGCTCCTCCCCTGCTCTCACTCTGTCTCTGTCTCTCAGAAACAAGCAGAAAAACCCTTCCAGGGCTACCCACGGAGAAAGGTCAAGCTCAGTCTGATGCCCCAAGTCCTTCCCAATCTGGCCTGTCTGAACCTCATCAACAGTAAGAGCCCGAGTCTTACTGTTGGAGGGCTCTGAGGAATCATCTCTCCCTTGCACAGGGGAAGAACTGGACACCCGCTCCTCAGAGGCAGGGCGGGGCTTGTGGGGGTGCACGCCCGGGTTCCCGAGCAGGGGTGGGTACTCAGCAGCTGGCAGCAGCGGGGACAGCGTCTCCACAAGTGCCCCAGGCCCGTCAGGTCCCTTCTCCTGGTGCCGGAACTGCAGCACCCAGAGGGGCCCTGAGATGATGTGGGGGCTCGGCTGTGTGGCAAAAGCATCAGAGGGAACAGGTCCGTGTTCTGGCTCTGGTGCAGGCTGGAAGACAGTGGCTTTTACCACCCTGAGCCTCGGTTTCCCTCTCTGTAAAACGGGGACTCAGTGAAATTATGCACGTGGTTAGGACAGCGGCTGGTCCTGGGTAAACATTAAATGAACGCTAACTGCTACCAGTGGTGATGAGAGTTCCAGAGCTTAATTATTGCCCTGTACGGTTGATTGTAGTGCCCGGTGCGCAGTCAGTCCCACAAAAAGTTAAGAGTTTGAATTCTAGGAGCACCTCCCGGGCTGGCTAGATTGGAGGAGCGTGCGACTCTTGATCTTAGGGTTGGGAGTTCGAGCACCACATTGGATGTAGAGATCACTTGAAAATAAAATCTTTTTTTTTTAAATTTTTTTATGTCTTTATTTTATTTTGAGAGAGAGAGAGAGAGAGAGAGAGAGAGAGAGAGAGAGAGAGTGAGCGGGGGGAGGGGCACACAGAGAGGGAGACACAGAAACTGAAGCAGGCTCCAGGCTCTGGGCTGTCAGCACAGAGCCTGATGCGGGGTTCAAACCCACGGACTGTGAGATCATGACCTGAGCCAAAGCCGGACGCTTAACCGACTGAGCCACCCAGGGGCCCTGAAACTGAAATCTTAAAAACATAAAAATGAAATCTTAAAAAAAAAAAAAAGAATTTAAATCCCAGGACCAGAAGGGCCGATTCCTTTTCCCAATGCTCCACGCACTGAGTGGAGGCCTTGGGCAAATGATTTCTCCTCTTGTTGCCAAATGTGGGCAGTAGGGGAATCTCCTTTTCCGGCTGTGATGAGGAATTTATGCGATGCTCCAGGAGGAGAAGCTGGCAGTGATGAATACGTGTTCACTGAAATAAAGCACTTAGCACGGGGCCTGGCATCTGGTCGCACTCTCAGCAGGACTGCTGGCGAGGCCTCGAATACTTTGGGCGTGCTGGGGGATGTTAGAGAAGAGAGGGCGACTCCGAGCGAAAATACTCCTTTCCCTGCCCTGCCGAGGGTCGTCGGTCCTGAAGGCCTGGACGTCAGGTAGCCCGTGGCAGGCCATCTCCCACTCAAGCCTCAGCCAGTCCAAGATACTGGAGCTATGGAGGGACACCAGTGCTCTGAAGGGAGCCTTTGACGCGGGGGACCTGCCAGCAGTGGCTGCCACACTTCATGCGCTGGAGAATGCCAGGCTGGACGCTGGGATCACTGGGGGCCCGGGGTCAGGCAAGTCGACCTTTGTCAATGCCATCAGGGGGCTGGGAGACGAGGACACCAACTCGGCCTGCCTCGGGCATGGTGGAAATGATGGTGGACCCCACGCCGTACCCACACCCCAAGTACCCCAACGTCGTCATCTGGGACCTGGCGGGCATCGGCACGCCCAGCTTCCGGGCTGATACGTACCTCAAGTGGGTGCTGCTGGGCCGTTACGACTTCTTCATCATTATCGCCTCAGAGAGCTTCACTGCCCACCATGCCCAGCTGGCCTGCGAGATCCCGCAGCGCGGCGAACGCTTCCACCTGATCCGCTCCAAGCCGGACGTGCACACTGCCGCTTCGCGCAGCCGGCGGCCCAGCACCTTCTCCGAGGAGAGAGCGCTCAGCCGGATCCGGGAAGACTGTGGGCGGCGGCTGGAGGGTGAGGCGCAGGCTCTGGGGGACCGGGGGTGGGTGGACTGTGGGGGGTTGCCGGCGTCTTCCCCTCCCCCTTCCAGCTGAGGCCCGCAGTGGGAGAAGGGGTCGTTCAATGTCACACTGCGTGACAGAACCCGGCCCCGCAGTGAAATAATGCTTACAGCTGCCATTCACTTCCTGAGAGTTGGCTCTTCCCAGTCACAGGTGACAGAGACCAATCACCTGCGTTAAGGAAACAGGGCATGTGCTGGCTTGTGGGTCTGCCAAGTTAGAGCAGTGCCAAGGCTCTGTGCCCACGGGGTGCTGGCACCTGTGGCCGAGCGCGGCTAACATTTACTAAGGGCTTATGGCAGGCCAGGCACCATTTTCATGCGCTCACTTCACCACCACATCCCTACGAGGGAGGCACAACCACCCCCTTGTTTTGTTTGGTGAGTGCCCAAGGCCGCACGGGTGGTGGAGAGCAAGGCTGGGGTCTGAGCTCAGGCAGCCTGGCTCCGGGGCCAATGCCCGCAAGCCTCGTGCTGCGCATTCCCAGCGAGTGCTTGGGCCTCGGCGGCCCAGCAGCTGAAGGGGGCTCTCGTCTTCTGCAGCGGAGGGCCTGAAGGACCCCAAGGTCTTCCTGTTCTCCATGTTCGAGCTGGGCAAGTACGACTCCGCCTGCTGGAGGAGCTGATGGCGAAGGAACTGGAGAGCCACAGCGGCACGTGTTTCTGCGGGCCGTGCCCAACCTCTTGAAGCCCAGCCTAGAGAGGAAGGCAGCCTATCGGGCTGGTGGCCACGGTGGCCTGTGGCGTCAACCCGAGCCCTGTGCCAGGCGTACAGGACGTGGCATGTGACCTGTATGTGCTCATCAACTCCCTGGAAGGCTACCGCCGCAGCTTTGGCCTGGACAAGGGCTCCCTCGTCACGCTGGCTGAGCCGACGGGCCAGCCCCTGCACAAGATCCTGGAGGCAGTACAGGGCCTGAAGACCAAGGTCACGGAGGCACTGGTGGTGGAACTACTGGACCCGGCCTCCAGGGATGCCTCTGCTTTCACCCAGGAGCTCCTCAACGTGCCCACCCTAGGCGCCCCGGCCACCTGCGCATCAGCTTCACCACCATCCACCAGATGCTCCGCACTTCTCTGGACGAGGTGGTCAAGGATGCCAGAGACTCCGGCCTTCCTCGATGACTCTGACCATGAGCCCCCAGATAAATCCCATTGATCATCCCAGCCCTGAGCCCAGCCCAGCTGGAGGTGGCAGTGAAGGGCTGGGAGGACCCAGGTGCCAGCTATCCCCAGGCAGGATGGTGTTGAGGAATGGAAAGAAACTCAAGCTGTGACCCTCCTGGACTGAGTCCGTGTGCTGTCTTGTGCTTTTGAGCCCTGGGTCTTACGCCCTCTCTGGCCATTGTCCCCACCTTCCCTGGTCTGAACCGTCAAATCAACCAGCAGTCCCCCAGGGAAGCAGAGGGAGGGGGCGGGACACGGAACAGGGAAGGTTTGACAAGGTGGGGAGGAGCTCCGTTGTCTAGTCAGAGGGCACTCAGGAAGGTGTAGTCAGGGCAGCGGGCCACGGGGTTCAGGAGCATTTCCCGGAGAGGGCTGTCAACGTCTCAGCTCGGAAGGACCTTGAAGATCATTAAGGGAGTTTCTTGCCTAAGGTCTTCTCAGGCAGCAAGTGGCTGGGCCAGAGCCTGCCCTGGGTCTCGTGCCTTCCAGACCTCAGCCCCTCGCTGTTTACGGAGATCTGCGAGGACCCCACTCCTGGCCTGAGGGTTTTCTTCAGCACGCCCCGCCCCGCCCCCAGGATTCCCACGACAAGGACACCAGGACTGCATGGGTATGCCCAAGGGCAGGAAGAAGGCAGGGAGGCCAAAGGGGTAGGTAGTGAGCAGCTAAACTCAGTTGGAGACTGGAACCAACTGGTTAGGAAAGGGGGAGGTGGGGTGACTTGAAGGTCAGGACTAATTTGGGATGGGGACAGCGGTGGCCAGACCAATTTAGAGACCTACTTTGGGAAACAGCTAAGATGCAGTGAATTTAAACCGGGTAGGGAGGTAGGTAGTGTATCGAAGGGAACGGTGTACTTAACTGAGGGGAGGATCTGGACTTCCAAGTGGAGACTACCCTTAAGCGAGAGCAGATGTGCTCTGCAGGGAAAGGAAGCCGCCACACTTAACCAGCCGTGGGCACCGTGTGGAAGGGAAGGTGCGCGCCCGAGTAAGGGCAGAACCGGTTTCAACTCCGGGAAAGCCCTATACTTAACTAAGACGTACTCTACTTTTTAACCACACATTGAATCAAGCATTGCATTTAACTAGGCCTTTCACCAAGAGCAGAGGACACGAGGGTAGTCACTGCACTTAGCCAAAGGAGGGCACTGTGCCTTCCTATCCATGGCACGGAGATGGGACTTGATGTGACCCCAGGAAAGAGAATACCCCTTCTTCTAGGGGCTTCCTCCTTAGCAGAGACCAGACTTGATCAGCTCCTGACAATTCTATGACCTGCAACGGAAGTGTCCTCATGGGAAGGTCACTCAGGCTCCAACAGTGGCTGCAGGCCATCTGCCCCCAAAGGCCGGGACTCAAATTTGCCCTGCTCCCCGGGACAGCATGCTGGGGAGGCGGGAGGAGGAGAGGCACCAGAACAGGCTCACGTGACTCTTTTTATTCGAACCACCAGACCTGCCCCAACGACGAGCCCCCCCAGGCCCTGCCGCCCCTCACAGGAGAGGGCTCAGAGTCCAGGAGCGGGACCCGCGGCTCCTGTCCCTGCCGAGGAGGTCAAGATGGAACCTGGGTCCTCGGTGACCACTCAGACTCCTCCCACTGCCTGTCCCTGCGGGGACCGAGGATGGCCGCCCTGGCCCGGGTGGGGTGGGGTCTCAGCGTTGCCCCCCCGAACAACACTCTGCTGAGGGGGGAGGGGCCTGGCCCTGGACGCCTCACGTCTCCGGGCGAGGATGTCGCAGTCCCTCATCCATCAGGCCTGCCGCCACTCCGTCTGTGTGGCCCTCACCGTCCGTGGGGACCCGGCAGGGGGTTCTCTCTCTGCGTGCCGTGCCTCCCCTCGGCCTCAGGCCAGCAGGCGGCTGTACTCCGCCAGGGCAGAGGACTTCTTCACGCCGTCCCAGATCCGGGCAGCGTAGTGGAACCTGGGGGAGGAGGTGAGCGGTCAGCAGTCCTGGCTGCGGCCGCCAGCCCTGCGCTGACCTGGGCCAGGCGCGGAACCGGGTCCTGCGTTTGACCTGCACGACCCTCCACAGGAGGCTCCCAGACTGGGATGTGGGGAGGACGGCAGTCCTGGTCTGGACCAAGGCCCCAAGCCCAAACTTTCGGGTTGGGTTCTTCTCCCTCCCTCCGGAGTCCTGTGGCGATCAGAAACCGCCCGACAGCTGCACGGCCCTCTCCCCGCCTGGGCTCTGCCGTAGACAGCGAGAGCAGAGCCTCAAGCTCCGAGCCCGCACGCTCACTGGCTTCGCTGCCGGGTGCGCTCCCGCCCCTTCTGGCCGCAGACCCGGGGGAGCCGAGCCCGAGGCTGCACCCAGCCAAGCTCGCTCTCTCCAACTCCCGGGTCTCCCGGGAACTCGGTGCTGCAGGCCTGGCCCTGGCAGACCTGCTGCGGGCTCCAGACAGACAGAGAGGTGTGAGGCTGGGGCTGGGGAGGTTCAGGGCTCCAGGAGAGCAGAGTGGAGAGAGCCAGATGGCACAGGAGGGAAGGTGGAGGGGGCAGGAGACTGTGCCATCCACTGAGAGCTGGGAATGCAGCTCCCGTGGGGACATTTCAGTGTCCCCTCCTGTGAGGCCACGCTTTCTGCACTCGGGGCCTCAACGAACATTTGAGCTTGACTGGGCTCACTGGTCCTATTCCTCGCCATCAAATGACACCTAGCCACACGTGTGTGACGTTGCCATGTGGCATTTCCTTCCTCTGAGCCTGAATTTCCCCACTCGTAAAACGGTGACAGGACCTACACCCCAGTGGGTTCTCAGGAGGACTCAGGAGAAAGCATGCTGTCTGGCGCGGAAGTGGTCATCAACGGTCCCAGAAAGGGAAACCGAGAAGTGGGGACGTCCCTGAGAACGTCCTTTGTCTGCACCAGGCTGGGGCCCTCGCACTGACCCCTCTGCCCAGGGCTCTTACCAGTTCTTCTCCGTGAGGATGGTGTGTGACAGCTGTGGCCGGGCCATGGACATCACCTGGCTCCGGAGCTTGCTCACCAGCGACTGGAAACTGGGGTGGCCACGGTACCCAGGGAGCAGGGAGAAGAGCGGGCTGGAACCGGGTCCTGGCAAGTGGAGGCGGGGAGGATAAGGGCCCTTTCCGTTCTCCCAGTCACCCAGTATCTTGGGCTGCAACGCCAGGAGCACCCCCACATCTGGGTAACAAGGTCTGCCCTTGAAAGGGTTTAAGAACAAGCCCGAGTCTCCCCTCAGACCAGCGTGGGACCCTATCGCCCCAGGCCAGGGCAACATGGACCTCCCTCCGGACCAGACCCAACCAGACCTGCTCGGGGTGGGTTTTCACTCTCTGCTTCGCTGTCCATGAAGGGCACCAGGAACAAGTTGACCTCGGAGTCCAGGAAGTCGGGTGGGAGCCCGGGGAAGACGTTGCACTGTAACATGGACAGAGTACCTGGGGGAGAGATCCTGTCAGCCTACAGACACCACGCGGAGGGGCGGGGGAGGTGCAGGGGTGACGGTCAGGCTGGAGTCAGGGGGCCAGTCTGGACGTCCGGGCCACGGGACCGGCCAGCTTGGGGGGTGACTCAGGGACCCTCACCCTTGTAACGCAAGTGGGAGTGAGCCATGAGCTGGTCAATCATCAGGTGCATCTGGCGCAGCTTGCGGGGACAGAAGTCCTCCCGGCGAGCTTTGTTCTGCAGGAAGACTGGAGAGGAGAGACGCAGCCGCGTGAGGCGGCTGCGGCCGGGCTGCGCGGACGTCCCCCCTCGTGCAAAGATCTGCCGTCACCCCTGGGTTCGGAGCGCTGGTAGATATTTATGTGACCTGTTACTTTGCTTTAGCCCCAGGCCCTGTGCTGGGTGATGCATGGGACCCAGACGTGAGACCTAGTTTCTGTCCCGAAGGAGCCCTCAGTCTGATGGAAAAGACAGAAGAGGAAGACAGCCACTCGATCAGGAGTAAGACAGAAAGGCACCGGGGGCCTGGTGAGGCAGAGGAAGTAGGGAAGACCCTGCGTGGGGCGGGGGTGGGGGGTCATAAATGAACGAGATGTTTGTGAAGAGCAGTGTGTCTCCGGTAGAGCAAAGTAAGGAGATCGGCACGTGTGCGGCTGGAGGGCAAGCAGGGTGCCTGGGGGGCCCTCGGGTTACCTCCACACTCACTCCCTGAGTCTGTGCCGGGGACAGAGAAATGGGCGGATGTGGATCCTGTCCGCAAAAGGCTTCCATTCAGATCAAGGAGCCAGACCCAGACTCAGGTGGGAACCTTAGAGGGAGGAGCAGCTCATCTGCTGACTTCTTTCCTCCCAGCTCCCCACTTCCCCGGGGCTCCTGGTTTCCCCCTCCCCCGCCCTCCCCCGCCTCCCCCATGCAGCCCCCCCGGCAAGCCTCTCACCCAGGTGGGGGTAGTACTCAGTGCCTTCGTCAGAGCCTGAGGAACTGCTGGACTCGTGGCTGGGGGACGGGGTAGAGGGCTTCACCATCTCTGCAGTCTGGAGGAACCTGGGGTTCAGGGCGAGAGGTTGGTGCTCTGGCATCGGCGCCCCCTATCCCACAGCCTGGGGAGGGGCCCCTTTTGTGGATCTCAGAAAAGCTACAGCCACACCCGATTTCTCACACGGTTTAAGGGAATTCAGAGACCCCTCTCTCAGACACCAATCCATGGACCCACGTCAGCTGTATCCGTTTTTAAAGAGCTTATGCTATCAAAAAATATATATACTTCATTTTTTACAGCATTTGTAAGATCGCCACAAAACCGAGTGGAAACCACAGGGATTCCCATGAATGTCCGGCCCCCCACCCCCATGCACAGCCTCCCTCATTATCAACATCCCGACCAGCCTACGACACATTATCGTCACCCAAAGGCCACGGTGTGCACTAGGCCTCCCTGCTGGTGTTGTATATTCTATGCTTTGGACAAAAAGGACAAGTGCCCAGCACACAGTATCACAATGAATGGTTTCAACGGCCCTAAGAATCCTCTACGCTCTGCCTACCCGCCCCTCCCCCCTTCCCGAGCCCTGTTCTTTTGACTGGTCTCCACAGTTTTGCCTTTTCCAGAATGTCACGGAGTTGGAACCGTACACTAGCCCCTCCAAATTGGCTTTCGCTTGGTAACACGCACTCAGGAACGTGTCCTTCCTCCGGGCCCCTTCATGGTTTGGTAACGCATTGCCAGCAACAGTCCATTGTTTGGATGCCTCCTCGTTTATCAATTTACCTACTGGAAGACACCTTGATTGCTTCCTCGTTTTAGCAGTTATGAATAAAACTGCTTTATAAACATCCATGTGCAAGTTTCTAAATGGACCTAAGTTTCAGTTTATGCTATTTCACAATAAAATTTCCATATATGTCTAAAAACAAACCTGTTATCTGAAGGAAGGGATCAGGGGGCCTGATGAGAAGCAGGGACACCCCCCCCCACTCGGACACACGCACAAACACGCTGCCCAGTTTCATGGGGTTTGCTTGCTGAGAAGCCCACCTGAGGCTCTGGCTTAGCAGCGAGGCTCTGCCCCGTGCCAGCCAAGCCCGCGCCCCAATCCAAACGCAAACTCCGCGGGCGGTCTGCTATACTCACGCCTGTTTCCCCAGTGCCCGGAACAGTGAATGGCATCCATAAATGCTCAATGGACTTCTCACATGACTGAATTCAAATAGACTATGGTGGTGGTAGTGGCGGGGGTGCTTCAGAAATAAGGCGCCTGAGTGGTTCAGTTGATGAAATAGCTCGGGCTCAGGTCACAATCTCACGGCTGGGGAGTTGGGGAGTTTGAGGCCCGCATCGGGCTCTCTGCCATCAGTGCAGAGCCCGCTTCAGATCCTCTGTGTGTCTCTCTCTGCCCCTCCCCCACTCTTTCAAAAATACATTTAAAAAAAAAAAGATACTTAGATCTGGTCACAAGGGCTGGCTCTCCCAGAAAGTCATTTTTACTGTTGGCCAGACCCACGGTTCACCACCAACCCCAGAATCACTCACATAAACATTATGTTCCCATCTACCCCTGAACGCTCTAAGTTCTTTTAAACTCACTGAATCCACATAAAACAATTTGCCTATGGGGAGCTAAGGAAAAAGAGCCTATGCACCTAATAAGAGCTGGGGTTCAAATCCTGGGCTGCCTTACTTTGGAGACATCTGCTTTCCTTGGCTCAGCCCTCCCCTCCCCACGAGCTCCTGCGTCTGGGCTCCGTGCCCACGGCGGCTGGCCTCCGTACAGCCATCCCCTGGGGCCTGAGGCCAAGACGAACCCTTACGCTGTGGGTTCTGAGCCAGTTCTGTCCGGGGGGGCATTTCTAGAACCTCCAGCTGCGTCAGGTGGGACTCCTGCCAGATCCTGACTCTCTCCCCCTTCCTGCCTGCCCGGGGAACCAAAGGAGCAGGACATGTGCCCGGAGGAGACGGACAAGATGGACAAGCCTGCTCCTGACCGCGCTATTCACTCCACAAATGTGTATCATCCACTCTGTGCCAGGCACTGTGAGAGGCACCGGGACCCAGACTGGGGGAGCCAGACCATAGAGTGAGCTGCAATGTCCTGTGAGGGAGTGATAAACGCAATGAAGGAAAACACAGTAGGGTAAGAGTGGGGGCAGCTGGCGGGGCTCTATGTTATAAGACCGGGGAAGGCCTGAGGTGGAAGGACGTGAGGGAGGGCGTCTGAGGTCTGCAGGAAGAATGCTCCGGCTGAGGGATGCGGCGCAGAGGTCCTAAGCTGCAGGAGGAGTAGCCACGGGGCCACCAGGGCTTTCACGGGGGGGAGTAAGGGAAAGTGGTGAGAAAAGGCCGGTGAGGAGACTGGGGCTGTCCCATGGAGGACCCTGTAGGGCACACATGAGAAGGACTTTGGATCCTGTTCTGAGTGATGTATAAAGTCCGTGGGGAGTTGTGTGTGTACGTATGTTAGGTGGTGGGGACCCACTCCAACTCCCATTTTATTTTAAAGTTGATTTATTTTTGAGAGAGACAGAGAGAAAGAGAGATTACATATGCATGTATGAGCATGTGGGGGAGGGGTGCAGAGAGGGAGGGAAAGGAAGAGGGAGGGAGAGAGAGACAGAAAGACAGAGAGACAGACTCCCAAGCAGGATCCACACTGTCAGCACAGAGCCCAACATGAGGCCCCATCTCGCCAACCGCAAGATCATGACCTGACCCCAGATATCAAGAGTCAGATGCTTAACTGAGCTGCCCAGGTGCCCCCAACTCACACTTTAAAGGGGTCCCTGTGGCTGCTACGTGGAACGTGTGAGACCTGGGCAAGTGGCTGAGTTTCTGATCCCCATCTCTTGCCTGGCTCCCCGCTCACCTGTATAAACTGAGGTCTGTGAACCAGTCCTGGACAACGATCACCACGTGGCAGACGGTGAAGAGGAAGGCCGCGATCTGGAGCGACTGGGAGAGGGCGGGAAGTGGTAACCGAGCTGGAGCCTCCCCGCCCCCCCGCCCAGACCGGGGTCCCTGCTCCCAGGACTTGGCTCAGGGGGCAGCAGGGTGAGAGCCTCAGAGCCTCGAAGCACCTACTACGTGCCCAGACTCTGCTGGCACTTCCTTCAGGGGCCCTCCCTAAGCTGGGCAAGACGGGAACGGTCACGCCCACCTTGCCAAGGCAGACAGTGAGGCCCGCAGAGGGAGGAGGGGGCGGGAAATGGCTTTTCTCCCGCCTGCCGCCCGCAGGGAGTCTGGAGGGGAGGGTGGAGACCTCGGGCGGCCTGACGCCCTCACCTGCATCTCCACGTAGGTGTGGGGCAGGCTGTACTCTGGAGGCAGCTTGCGGTCATTGTTGATGAGGTGGTCCAGGATGGAGGGGCTCAGGATGGGCTGCAGCAAGGAGGACAGGGTGTCAGGAACGGTGACCGAAAGGTCACAGCCATCCCGAGTTCCACAAGCTGAAGGCGATACCTCGCCTCTCTCAGGGCAAAATAAGGTCAGAAACACAGGCCGCAAGAGGGGGCGAAAGCCTGCCTCACAGCAGGCACACTGCCCCCAGCACGGCTCCCCAAGTGCTAATAAACGTGCTTATTGACCTGAATGAGCCACGCCCCTTCAAGACACTTTGTTTTTCTTAGTTGTTTCAACTGCTTTCAAAACTCTGCTTAGATAATTACTTTGGTCCAAAAACAATGTTTAGTGTGAAAATTGGTGAGGATTTAAAACTTGCATCAGTGGGCGTAAAGAATCCGTGGAGAGTTCATCACCTTTTCTTAGAGGAACATTCCATTTAAAAGCCACAAGAGTTAAATCGGTTTGGCAATCTTCCTGACTTCTTGCTGCAGTGAGTGGAATTCTTTAAGTATGAGTGTCTCCCAACTGCTCGCCTCCTAAAGCTCTCAACACTGCGTGATCTACTCCGTCCTGTTCTAACTTCCGTTCTGCCCCACACGAGCCTGGGGCCCAGCTCGCGCTCGTCTCTAGGTCCCTGGCGGCCCCTGCACAGGGCTGGACTCAGATCACATTTGTAGGTTTTCACTGTCCGTGCCACCCACACCTACGGTGGCTAGAACTCTGGTCCACCAACACTCAGGGAGAACCACCTAGGGGGCAGGCCCTGACCACAGCTCCGCCCTGAAGAGCTCCAGGCAGGCGGGGAGTGGGTGCAGTTCACTGTGGGAAGAGGCCGCGGTCAGTCAGTGCCGAGATGGAAGGTGCACACAGCACCCGTGGGTGCTCAGAGGCTGGGAAGGCTTCTGGGAGGAGGCGATGCCCCAGTGGAGCCTTCTGGGAGGAGAAGGCATTGGCCAGGCAAAAAGGCAAGGGGAGCGAGAATGTTCTCATGACCATGACGGTGACAGCAAAGAGTAGGAATGTGAAGTACCTACTTCATGGCAGGCACCGTCATGAGGACTTTGCCTGTATTAACTCACCGGAGCCTCACAACCCTACAAGGTAGGCGAGGCTGCTTTTCCCACTTCAGGAAACTGAGGAACAGGCAGTTTCGGATAAAGGGGACAGGAAGTGGCCAGCCTATCAGGGAGAGGGATCATGGCGAGGCTTTGTACGGTGTGTGGAGCTAGAGACTACACCAGAGAGGGCAGGCTGGGGTCGGGTTGGGGGTACGGGGTGGTGAGCCCTGAACGCCACGCTAAGGGACAGGGACTCTGCCTGAGGGCAAGGGAGAGGATGAGGAAACCTGCCAGACACACGACAGGTCAGTTCTAATGACAGCGCTGGGCCTGAGCACTGGCCACGTGCCGGGTCCTGCGCCAACCGCTCTGCCTGGATTTCCCACTGAGCCCCTGCAATGAACCCGTGAGGCCGAGTACAGTGACCATCCCCACAAACAAATAAACTGAGGTTTTGGGGGTAAAAACTTGCATCAAGTCACCCAAATGGTGAGAATGACAAGCAGACTCTGGCATCACAGACCAGCCTCGAGGGCTCACGGTCAACCTCTGTGCTGGAAGATTCTCTAGGCTACTGTGTATACGATGGGTGGGAGGGGAGGAAGGCAAAACCCGAAAACATGCTAAAGGCCAAGAAAAAGACACGACCTGCCCGGGAGCACCTGGCGAGCGTGGCCGGGGCTGGGCCGAAACCACGTGGAATCCAAGCAGGGTGCAGCTTAAAAACATTCAGGGGTGACGAGAACGCGGCACACGGTGGGGAGTGGGGGGTTGGAGGACGTGGAGGACGGCACCTGTGTGTCCAGGAAAACGATCCGCTCTTGTGTGATAAAGAAGTCGATGCCGCTGGTCTGGTTGCCCCCGCGTTCCTTCATTTCGGCACTCTGGGCCCGGAAAACGTACGCCCTGTGGGGGGGCAGGCGGGGCGTGAGAGGTCCGGTGCTCAGCCTCTGCCACCTCCGGGGTGTGACCGTGTGAAATGAGGGGGTGCCCTGGCCCATACGAAGCCCTCCGCCTGTGTCCCCCGCTGCCCGGAGAACGTTTTATTCCACACGACTTCACCCCTCCCCGCAGTAGATCTAGTAACTCATCTAAAGAAGTCCGCAGAATGAGGGGTGTGAGAGCCGAGCCTGTGCTAGACTGCGGGATTGAAATCCCAGCTCGGCCTCTTCCTGGCCCCGGGGCTTTGGGCAAGTCCTTAATCTCTTTCTCCTTGGCTTCCTCATCGGTAAATGGGGATAACAGCAGTCTCAAAACTCTTAGGGCTGCTATGAGGCTAATTGCTGTAAAGCCCTTAGGAAAATGCCTGCCGGGCAGCGATACATAATCGTCAGCTACGAGAGTTACCCAGTGCGCTTGCCACGTGCGGGCCCTGCACACACAGCACTGGACACTCTCCGCCCCCCACAGTGAGAGGCTGCTTGGTTGCAGAACTCGGTTCCCAGTTCTGCCCCGGTCAGGAGAGACTCGTTCTGTCTGCCCCGGACTGGAATGACGGCAAAGCCGCCGAGCTGAGCCTTGGCCGAAACCGTGGAGCCCAACTTGGTCACGTTTGGTGACTTGGACAAAGTGATTTTCTCCTTCAGTCTGTAAAATTTCTCTCTCAAAGGTAATCCCCACCTCCCTGTCCGGCATGGAGTGAGTGGCCTCCCACTTGACAGACACCGCCCCAAAGGCCTCGGGTGTACCAGAGCCAGGATGCGGCAGGAACAAGGACCGTGTCTGCCTGCTAGCAGCCTCTGCTCCGGCGCACAGATTGACAGAGATCCGTCACTGCGCGGCAGGAGGAAGGGGCGTGTGGCACTCAGGACGGGGAGAGCTCAGCTGGGAGAGCCGGGGAGGGCTGTCATACAAGAGACAGACGACCCCCCCCCCCCAAGAGAGCGAGAGAGAAGAAAGTTAATTAAACTAAAGGGGAGGCGCAGGGGGGCGCAGGATGGAAGCGAAGACTGTCCCGGTGGAAGGCAGGTGGCGTGTACGAGGGATCAAAGACCAGCGTGGGGAGAGCAGAGAGGAAGGGGGCTGGGAGCAAGAAGAGGCAACACAGGCCTCTGTGGGGCCCGGTAAGGAGCTGAGACTTGGGCCCATGAGCCTGGAGTAGCCCCTGAAGACGTTTAAGTAGAGAAGTGACAGGACTGGAGGCGGGTTTGGAAAGCCCCGCCTTGCGCTACATGGAGAGCTGCAGCCTCCCTTATCCTCTGACCTTGGCCGCCTAAGACTTCCCTTCTGGCTTGCTCCGCTCCAGCTCCAGGGCCTTCGGGCCGTTCTGCGCACACACCAGGCAAGCTCTTGCCTCAGACGCCGGCTCCGGCCATTCCCCCTGATTAGAAAGCCCTCCCGCCTCCCAGCCTGCTTCTGCTCGGTGGCCCTACTGGCGAGGCCTTCCCTGGCCACTCTGTTTGGAACTGTAAGCCAGCACCAACACGGGTCCCCTATAATCCCTTCCCGTTTGGTTAACACCTTCTCACGTGTCAAATAACGTTATTTTGCTTTCTCTCACCCTCATGAAGGCTCACCAGGGCAGAGTTCTAGTTACTGCTGCATCCCCAGCGCCCGGAACGGTGCCTGGCACACAGTAAGCACTGCATGAATGCTGGCTGAGTTGAACGAAAGCAGGGAGACCAGTGAGGAGGTTCTTGGCATTCTGTAGGGGAGACGTCAGAGCTTGGGCCAGGGGGCAGGAATGAAGGGAGAAGCAGAGGAATTCTTAACACCATCAGGTCAAAGCCATCAAAGTCCACCACACCACAGGCCGAAGTGGCTTGAAAAGATAAGCAGAGGGCGCCTTGGTGGCTCAGGTGCTTAAGCGTCCGGCTTCAGTGTAGGTCATGATCTCATGGTCGGGGAGTTCGAGCCCCGTGTTGGGCTCTGTGCTGACCGCGTGGACCCTGCTGCGGATTCTCTGTCTCCCTCTCTCTCTGCCCTTCCCCCACTCGCACTTGCTCTCAAAATAAATAAAATAAACATTAAAAAAAAAAAAGATAAGCTAGGCCAGTATAATTCTCTCCAGCTCAGGAATCTGAACTCAGAGCTGTGGGCGGGTGGGAGCTAAGACAGAAAGAGTGCTGGGAGAGCTGGGGCTGTCCCCGAGCGGAGCCAAGGTGAGCTTAAGTTACGAGCCGAAAGGACAAGATGGAGCTGACCTGGGAGGAAGGGCAGCCCCGCAGCTCTGGGTCTCGCGGATGCACAGTCTCACAGCAGTGGTTCCTAACCTGCTCTGGGTCTCCATCGGACCCTCCAAGATCTGGGGGAAACTCCGGACCCTTCCCCTAGAAGAAAAGCCTGCCTGCAGACAGCTGTCAAATCCTGCATACGCTGTCACGAGGTCCATGGACCCCTGATGTCCGTCCATGGAACGCAAGACAGGATCACCTGCTTTACGGAAAAAAGCCAAACCAAATCCCTGTATTTTTTAGACAGTCCTTTCTCAATCCCCAGTCTGAGTCTTCCTTAATCAGACTGGATATGTCCCCTCCTCCCCAGTCCCTGCCTTTCTCTCTTTCCTTCCCCACCCTCAGCTCTGGTCCCTAGATCTTAAGCTCTCTCTTCCCCCAAATCCTCTCCTGTGACTTCAAGCTTTTATTTTCACAACCATCCCCATCCTTACTCGAGAATGCAGGACTGAGGCTGGTCTAGAACCCACGCCCCACATCCGAGTCTCTCTCCCTGTTCTATGTACCCGGCCTTATCAACCAATATCCTGTGAGCATTTGCTCTGGGTCGGGTTCTTGTTAACTCTGCCTTCCTGATCTTATCCTCCAAAAACCCACTTTACAGATGACGAAGTGAGATACTGGGAAGCGAAGTGACATTCCCAAGGTCAGCTGGCTGGTGAGTGGCAGAGCTGAGGCTGACGTCAATCTAGATCCAAAGCTGGGCTCTGGCCCACCCCCTGGGGATGGCAGGAAGGGAGGGAGAAACAGGACTGGGTACCTTGGAGCCACACAAAGATTTAGGCCAGGCCCTAATCAGCCCCATCTCACAAAGACGTTGAGGCCAGCCAAGGGAGGGGAAGCATCTCCCCGAAGTCCTTTGGTAATACCACTTGCTACAGCCAGGCCCACTCTTCCCTGTGCTCCAGGGAGGTGTCCACCTCCCTCCTGGTCTTCCACACCCCTTACCTCTGGTCCTCCTCAGGAGTGTTGGCTGACAACAATGACATGACCATGGACTTGCCCGTCCCCTGAAGGCCCAGGACACCAACCACCAGCACATCGGTCTGATCCAACAGGTACTGTGGGGAGATGAAGGAACGTGAGCCCCGTACATCTGTCGGTCGCTGGAGTGGGAGGGAGACTGGGGCGGGGCGGGGCAGAGACTGGCCGGCCGGCCTTGTCAGGTGTGGAAGAAGCAGTTTGACGGCTCCCATCCCTCAGTTGGGCAAAGGGCCTCTGGACGTATGCAGGGGCACAAACAATGGCATCTGTGAGAGCCCCAAAGTAGACAGAGCCTGGCATGGTTAGGAAGCTAATGGGAGGCCAGTGCAGCTGGAACACGGTGGGGAAAAGGGAAAGCTGACTTTGGGGAAGAGGAGGAGAAAGGCCCAGAAAGGAAGAGCAGGTGGAAGACCGGATGTGGTATCCAGGGGCGATTGGAGTGGACTCCCGGAGGGCTCTCGGCTTCTGGCAGGTTGGGAAAACACGCAGAAGCACGGAAAAGGGAAGAGAGTGAGGAAGCGGAGGCCAGTTTGTCCTGGCGCCTGTCTGTGGGATTTAAGTCCTGGAAACTCCAGAGACCTTCACCTCTGGGCCACCAGCTCTGATACCTTTCACCACTAGGGGGTGTGAGAGACACGCCTTAAGAAACACAGAAAAGTGCTCAACAGCTTCTTAAAATCAACTGGAGCTTTTTTTTGTTGTTGTTGTTTTGTTTTGTTTTAAAAAAAGGAAGCCAATCCTGGGCCTCACCGTGGACACCTTAAAGCAGAAAGAACAACAGGGGCTAACTCTGTTCAATAAGCTGGACGCTGACCACATGTGGCGATTTAAATTTAAGTTCATTCAAATGAGGGGTGCTTGGCTGGCTGTCGGTTTAAACGTCCAGCTTTGGCTCAGGTCATGATCTTGTGGTCTGTCGAGTTTGAGCCCCATGCTGGGCTCTGGGCTGACAGCTCAGAACCTGCTTCAGACTGTGTCTCCCTCTCTCTCTGATTCGGTGCCTCCGTCTCTCTCCGCTGTTTCCCCCGCTCACGCTTCGTGACTCTCAAAAATAAACATTAAAAAAATAATAAAGTCCATGAAAATGAAACAAAGCTAAAAATTCAGTTCCTCAGTAATATTAGCCACCTATGGGGATATGTGGATAAGTGTCCAGGAGCCACTTAGAAGGACAGTGGCTGCCACACCAGACAGTGTAAATTCAGAACGCTGTCATCACCGCAGGGAGTTCTAATTTGACAGTGAAGGGCAGGCCTGGACACTGGCTTTTGTTTTGTTTTAAACTCTCCAGCTGGTATCACTAGGACAGTGGACACAGAAAGGCAGGAGGCCAGGTAAAAGATGGGCCCGGCATGTTGGCCTAATAAGTCCAAGCTGTTGGAGAAGAAGGGACACATCTGGGAGAATCTGGGCAGGGACAGGATGTGACAGGGCCAGGGGGGAAAGCAGCAGGAGAGGAGAAATGAAGCCGAGTCGCATGCCAGTCCAGGAATGAGGTCTGGCCTGGAGCAGGGGCCCCTGAGATGGAGAGCGGGGCCTCTGGGAGTGAGCTAACACTGGTACTGCGCGGGCGCCTCAACCGGCCGGGAGGGGAACTGCAGCAGGGTCCCGGAGGCGGACCTGAAGGGGCAGGAGACGGTGAAGGAGGTCCCAGGGCAGCTGGGTGGTAGTGGGGGTCCCTCTTTGCCAAAGAGTATCCCAATATTTCAGTATTTTCACAACCGGCACGGCCCATGTACTGCACGCCACTGAAACTCAGCCCTGGCTAGGCGAGAACTTTCTGATCCCTTCTCTCTCACTGTTGCAACTGCCTGAAAGCTGTCTAGTCCGGGATCACCTGCCGAGAGGGTGGCAGTGGGGAGGCGGGGCGGAGGCGGTGAGACGTGGGGCCTGGGGAAGCTCAAGCAGGGAGACCCCATGCTCCCCGCTCAGTACCTCGATGGCGCTGTCACACCAATTCATCTGGTCATCTACCAACTTGATGCTGTGCTTCATGCGCTCTGGGGGCAGCAGTTTGGCCTGGCCCACGACAGCTGGAGACAGGAGAAAGCAGGAGGTGGGACGTGGTGAGGGTCTGTGTGAGGGCGGTCCAGCTCTCCCGCCCAGCTCCTGCCCCGGTCCCAACTCACGGTCCATGGCGGCTGGCGCGGCAGTGCCCATGCCCCGGTTCTGGATCTGGTACACAGGCTGCGTGGGTCTCTGTCCCTCCTTCTCTCCCTTGGGCGGTGCGGGGGCCGCCGGGGGCGCCGGGGCAGCACCCTCGGGGGTGGAGGCGGTTGTGGCAGCCGCAGGCCCCTTCCCCTCTTCCCGCGGTTTCATGAGGACGATGGGCTTCTCGAGAGGGGCTGGGGCAGGTGGGGCGGCTGGGGCTGCTGGGGGCGGTGGCTGCTTAGACTACAGGGCGAGAAGGTTCTGGTCAGCGGGAGAGATCCTTGCCCCAACTGCTCCCAGCCTCCCCTTTGGAAGATTCTTCCTTGCTCACCCGCTCTGCTGGAGGCTTTGAGAGGATGATGGGGGTTTTCTGCATGACGGCCGTGCTGGTCTCTTCGCTGCCATCCTGTGGTGAGGGAGGGCAGTTAGTGGGGCATGGCCCCCCCACCTCTCTGGGACATCCCCCAGGGCCTTCGGGTGCCGGGGACAATTCTAAATGCCTTCACATATGAATTCCACCAGCAACCCCGTGAGATGGACACTATCATCCCCATTTTACAAATGAAGAAACTGAGGTTGACTGGCTTGCCCAAGGTCATGTGGCCAATACAGACTGGAGCCAGGCTTTGAACCCTGGCGGCCTGGCTCAAGAACTGCATTCGGCTGCCCCCGCCACACGACAAGCCTGGGGGGAAGGAGCTAGCGCTCTGGAGCTAGGCCTGGGTTCAAACTTGCCCTGCCTTTTGCTGGTTATGTGAACCTGGCTAAGGCCTCACTTTGGCCTGTTTCCTCATCTGGCCAACAGGGATGGGGATTTCTTCACAGGACTACGGCAAGGCTGAGCGTGGACGGACCCTGAAAACCACCCGTGGGCCTCTGACCACGGCAGGCGCTCGTTATCTGACAGCTGCTGTCCCGAGCGCCCTGCTGTCCTGATCCTTCCTCGTCGCTCCTCAGCTCCACCTGCGCCTGCCAGCAGCTAGGGGACTGAGTCCCGCACCTCGTCTTCATGTTTATTGTGACTCACCCCCAATCTGCTCAAGAAAGGGGAGAGACTGGAGTTTGAGTCTTGTTCTTTTCTGGTTCCCTGAGTAGCCTCAGGAGAGCCCTGACCCTTTGGTGGGTCTGTTTGTTCACCATACACTGGGGATATTTACTGAGATTCTGCTCACTTCCCTGGCCTATGGTGAAGAACAAACAAACGGGCAGCAAAGTGTTTGGAATGAACAGCTGTGACAGAACTACAGGAGGGGCCGTGGGCTTTCGGCAGGCCAGGGAGGGAGACGGGGGAGAAGGTCTGGGAAGACGGGGGAGAAGGTCTAGGGAGGGGAGGATGGTACCTGGGAGGGAGGCTGTGAGGACAGAGAATACAGGACGTGTATTCAGGAGGCACGGTATAGGGTGACTGACGTGGGTAAGGGGTGTCCAGGTTGAGGCCCAGTGGGCTGTCATGGATACTAGGAGAAATGAAAGGAAGATGCCGAGGTCAGCAGGGGACGTGGAGGACGTAAGGAATCTACTGGCCACTTAGGAAGCTGCCAGGGATCAATGGCAAAGTCAGGGGCAGGCAAGAGATTTTGGAGAGGCTCATCCAGGGACGGAAGCTGAAAGTACAGGATGATGGCTTCCCCAGGGTATGCGTGGAGGGAAGAAAGAGACCCTGTGTCCTCACCTAAGCTGCACCCCAAGGAAAGGAGTGAGAGCTGAGCTCACTGTGAAATAAACTATTATTCCTATTTGCAATTTTGTGGCTCAAAAAGTAGTCCCAACTGTTACCTTCTTCTTCCCCCCAAACCTCTCTCAGAGGCGGGCAGGGCCCTAGAGAAAGCAGAGGAGCAGGGGGCAGGTTGACAGCGAGTCACCTCGGCCCAGGAGAGACGGCAAGGCTGGACCAGGGCCCAAGCCGACGCTCTCGCTTCCCAGTCCACGACACTACGGCAGGCAGACCAGTGTTGGGCTTGGGTCCTGGCCCCGAAGCTTACTGACTCTGTGACTCTGGGTTAAGTCCCTTTTCCCCAGAGACTCATGTTCTTCATTAGGGCAAACCGGATCTGTCCTAGGTTCCACTTCACGGGGTAGTGGGAAGGGCGCAGGAAGCCCCAAAGACCTTAAAACACCCTGCACGCTGCCCAACACCTAGAAGCAGCTGCGTTATCATACGACTCTTCCAAACCTAAGCTTACGGCACCTCTCAGCTCAAACCCTCCGATGCCAATTTCATTCAGCGAAATCCAAAGTCCTTTCCCCGGCCCAGCAGGTCCTACGTGATCTGGCCTGAGCTACCTCTCTGACGTCATCTTCTATCACCTTCCCTCCTCCTTTGGCCACTGCAGCCACACTGGCTTCCCGGCTACTCCCTGAATACACCAGATGTAGGGTGCAGGGGTTTCACATGTGCTGTTCCTTCTAGACTGCTCTTCGCTCAGATTTTGTCATGGCGTACTCCCTCACCTCCTCAGGTCTCTGCTCCAAACCCACCCCATCAGGGAGGCCCTCTCTGCCCCCATCATCTAGGACAGACCCCTTTGTCACTCTCTAGACTTACTCCACGAAGTCAGTTGCTTTTGTGCACAGACAGGTCCCCAGCGTCTAGATTAGTGCCTGGCACATGGCAGGTGCTTAAACACATTTGTGGGATGTACAGACACGTGGACGCTGCCCTTGGGCCCACTCACTCACCCGTCTCTCTCTCTCCCACGGGGCAATGTAGTCCCTCTCCCGACCACCGGGCCCAGAGAGGTTCTGGGGGCCACCGGGGCCAGGCTCCTTCCAGCGTCGCCGCCTCTCTATCCCATAGAGCCCAGGCTGACTATGGCCAGACTCAGACATGGTTGCCTACAGAGAGAGAGAGAGAGAGAGAGAGGTGGATTTCAGGGTGAAGAGAGTCTCTCTCCAATCTATTTGGTTCACCCAGGACTGTAAAAGAAGGCACTTCCTTCAAGAGAGCTCTGTGGCTGTGGCAGCGACTGCTACCTGGCTCTCAAGATCTATTCTTCTTTCTTCTTCAAAAAAATAAAATAAAACCCTTGGTTCTGAGCTGGGCACATGGCTGTCCAGAACACACCTTTCAGCACCCTTTGCAGTGAGGTAACCGTGTGACTAAGTTCTTTCTGACCAATGGTAGGACACCAGAAGTGTGTTCTGGAAGCTTTAGGAAACTCCTTCACAGTTGCCGGCACTTGCCTTTTGCCCTTTCCTCCTTCTGGCGGGAACGAATGTGATGTGCAGGCTGGAGCTCCAGCAGCCACCCTGGACCGGAAGGCAGGCAGGCAGGCGTAGCAGAAACAAATTCGGTGGTCCCCATTCTCCTGGCGTTGTCTACTTCTCTTTGCAGTGGGAAACAACTACACTTCTGTCTCTTACTTGCAGCCCAAACTATTCCTGACTACTAATCACTTTGTGCCAACATGTATCCCATAGGGATAGGAATCACATAAAAATGGGATGTATTCTTTCTCAAACTGTAGCAAAGCATTTCCTTACAAAGCAGTAACATGAACCTCGGTCCTATGACTACTGTGTTGATTACCTAACACTGGCCTGTGTGGGGGTGGGGCTCCAGCATTCAAAGGCCTATCTTCATCTGGTGTCTCTCTACATTTCAGTCTGCTTACCTTCCATTTCTGATGGCCTGCCAACTCTCACACTCCAAGTCTCACCAGTGGTTAATCTAAGATGTTATAAAACAAACTGCCACTTATATGGTCTACTCCCTACCATTTAACTATCTTTATAGGTCCCTCTAGGGAGTTTCCCCAGCGATTGCACTCCATTCTCCAGAAGTCTAGGAGTGCTTAACAGTCTGTTTGCAGGAGAGGTCATTTCCTTTTATAGCTCAGAGGTCAAGTTGGCAAACTGTAGGCTATGGACCAAATCAGGGCTGCCTTCTCCTTTTGTAAATAAAGTGTTATCGGAATACACCCCACATCCATCGATTTGGAAGTTGTCTGTGGCTGCAGAGTTGAGCAGTTGAGACAGAGATAGTACGGCCTGCAGGCTCTCAAACAATTCTTCTCTGGTCATTTACAGAAAAAGTTTGCTGACCCTTGCTCAGCTCTTAAGTGCCTGTGAGTCATTTTTATTGAAAAAACTTTTTTTTTAGGTAAGCTCTATGCCCGACATGGGGCTCAAACTCACAACTCCAAGATGGAGGGCTGCACGCTCCACCGAGGGAGACAGCCAGGTGCCCTTGCCTGGGAAACAAGTCTATGAATCGCCCCCCTCCTACCCAAGCACACAGTGAGTAACCGGTCCCTGTGAGAGATTCTCTCTCCAGAGCAGCAGCATCTGTTTACAGGACAGAGGAGGGATTTTGCTAGCGGGGCAGGGGCCTGTCTAGCTCCTCTCTCATTGCTCCCAGTGACCTCTCCCTTAGCCACAAACCCAGCTGAAGACTGCCTTCTGAGACAGGACACCGGGCCTGTTGACACAGGCTTATGAAAAACGATCTATGCAGTACTTAAATGACTGTTTACAGTCTCTGATGGAGATTCCCCTCAGACACTGGGAATCCTCCCTCCCTTGCAATTAAGGGTCACTTTACACATTATTCTCAAGACAGTCCCCCCCCCCCCCACTCCAGTGCTTAAGTGTCTCGTTTCATTCCTCACATTCTACCCCAGCCCTCTGGTCTGTTTACACACCAACGGAAAGCCCTTCCTATGCAGGAAGCACCTGTCTGCATATTTGTTTGTTTGTTTGTTTCCGGGGAACATCCACAGTCTTTGGGTCTTTTTAACAGCTCTATGGGGGAGCTCATCGGAATGAATCCACCTACATAGAGTTTGGGGACCCCCAATGTTTCCAGGCTCTCAAAACGCACAAACCCAGTCTATTTGTGTTTATTTACAGGGTTCTTACAGTGACCTCCCAGACCTTAAGAATCTAACTAGGCATTCTGTGGGGGAATTTCCCAAAGTACTTAAGTATCTCTTCCCATGCTCCTTTTGGGGACTCTCCCAGAACCTAAGTGTCTATTTGCAAACTGAGGGGAGACTCCTCTAATTCCTAACTCCGTTTACACCCACTCCCCCCACCCCAGAACTTGAGTCTATTTACACTATTTCTCTAAGGACTCTCTAACACTTAAACAGTTATATTTACAAGTTTCTATATGAGGCATCCCTTAAAACCTAGGAGTCTATATATACATTACTCAGACACACCCCTCCCCCTATAGTTAGACACCTGCTTACAAGCCTCGTATGGGGAACCTTACGATTTCGGTTTCTATCTACATAGAATTCGGAAAACCGCCCGGGTATACAGGGTCTGTCTGCAGACCCTCTGCGAACGTGTCCCGAAACTTGTTCCTCTTTACACGCGATCATTGGACGTTTGCAACACTTGACGGCCACTTTACAGGAACTGAAGTTCCTATTTACGCATTATTCATCTCCTCTTCCCCCCAGCCTGCCAGCCAGGTATTTCATGGGTCGCTCTCGGATCCCAACTCAGTTACGCACACCTGCCGGACGTCCGAACGACTGTTTAAAGGTCGAAAAGGGGGCGGGACCCCGGAAAGCGCCCCCGAGCCCCGCCCCCTGCTGGAGCACGAGCCTCGCGCGGGCTTTGGGGCCCCTTACCTAAGGCGGCTGCTGATTGGCTCTTGGGGCGCAGCGCTACGCGCGGTTTCCGTGACGGAGCTGGTGGAGGGAGGTCCCACTACAAGCCACGGGCCTGTAAATGGCGTCTGTAAAGAGCGTTGGGAAGAGAGAGGGAAAGCAGGCACCGGTCACTCCGGAACCGGTCTAGGCACCCCGGAAGCGGCACCCAAAGAACGCTGGTCCGAAAAAGGAAGAGGAGAAGGTAGAGCGGGGCAGAGCGGAGATCAAGACCCGCGAGGGTGCTGGCCTTGCGCATGCGCCGAGGGCTGGGCGCGCCAGAACTGAGCGTCAGCGCCGGGCTGAGCATGCGTGGATGGAGGCGGTAGGCCGCAGTACGCATGCGGATGACGGAGGGGAGGTGGGAGAACGCTGTGGCTCCGCCTTAGTGCGCGCGCGCGCGCGCACCCTGGGGCCCCAAGTGGGAGTGTAGCGAAGAGCTAGAGAGGGTGGCTACGGAGACGGCAGGTTCGAGTCCTGCCTCATCAGTGGCGTTGGCTGGATTCGGCGGGGTGGGGCAGCAGGGAGGAGTGTCAGGGTCCTTGGCCGCCGAATAAGTTAAGTGCTGGGGACACAGGAATGAGTTAGACCTAGTGTGTGCACTGGAAGACATCCCGCTCTGTGGAGAACGGCAACTAGAGTAAATCACTCAAGGAAAGGGCCCAGGTCCGGTTTGACCTTGAAAGGCGAGAAAAGGCCCTCCAGGCGGAGGGAAAGGTGCAGACTGCCTTTGGACTCAGAATTCCCCCTGGGTGGGAGGTGAGGCTGCAGAGATGGGTAGGGCAGGTCCTGAAGGGCCTCCCGGGGCAGGTTCTATCTTGAAGGCCTGGGAGACATAGATTGGTGGGAATAGGATTATTAAGTCTCGCCCGCCGCGGTGGAGGAGGTATCGAGGACTAGTGGGTCGAAAGTTCAAGAAGCCAGGGGTGGTGCCCTGTGGGCACCGGAGGGGAATACCGGGTCTGGAGGGCGGCACTAGGAGAACGCATGCGCAGCGGCTTAGCTGGGTTACCGCGGTTACCACTGGGCGGAGGGAGAAGTGGCTGGTCAAACGTACCATCATATGTATTTCGGCGAGTGGGGGAATTTCCTTTTTTCATTTGAAATCTTACTTAAAATGTTTTTTTATATATATTTGAACAGAGGATACATGTACATTCTGACAAAATTCAGGCAGCCACTAGGGTACATGATCACAGTCTACTCTGGTTCCCATATTCCTTTCCTAAAGCGCCGGCTCCCAGTTTCCTTCTGGAACGACCGTTTAAGCAAAGCATTGGAGATCAGAGCTTGAACCTGGGTTCACATGAATGGCAGCTGACCTTGGCTACGTTCCTAAACCCACGTTTTAGAAACCCACGTTTCTAAAATGGAGATTGGTGGCACCTTGCAATGTTCCCGGCAGAGTTAAATGGGCGAAAGTACCCAGAATACTGCTTGGTGCGCTGCAGCACCATGTTTTGTCATTATTTTGTGCTGCGCTCATCCCCCAACCCTCGTCCCTGCTGCCGTCTCCTCAGTCCCGTGTCCGGTGGAACTGTTTCAACAGGCTCCCACAGGCGGAGTGAGAACACCAGTCCACAGACTAAGTTGAGGGTCCTGTTTATGGATTCTTCAAAGGCTGTGAGTGTTTAGCAGAGACTCGCATGACAGACCACCCCTCTTTATATCGTGTCTGTCCGTGTTCCTCTTTAGCGTCTTCGTCTCTGGGCAGACCAGTTTTTCTCAACTAAATTTTTCGATCCCAGATCGCCCTCCATGCCAGTTTCACAACTCAGCAACCGTCAGGTGGAAATGACTTAAAAGGGAAAAGAAGGGGCCTGGCCTTGCCATTGGACCCACTGTGCGCCAGGCTGTGTTTTATATACATCGCTATAACCTTTCCCCTCCCCATTTAACAGATGCAGAAGATAACAGTCCGAAAGAGAACATCCTAACTGAAGTCCCCTCCCAGGAAGCAGCAGGGCCTGGATTCCAAAGCAATCCCGTCTCACCCTAGAGCAAGCCCGCGTTCCCCCCCACCCCGCAGCAGGCAGCCTGCCTAGCGGTGAGTCAGTGGTGCAGACAAGCACCCAAAACCTGCCTTTTCTCATTAGTGGCATGGTTGTGTGGGTGTGTCACGCCCTAACCATTTCCCTATTGATAAACATTTGGGCTGTTACTGAACTTTGGCTCTTAGAAGCGTTTGCTGCGGTTAATACCCTTGTACATCCGATTGCATGTGTGTGATAGAATTATCAGCAGTGTTTTCTTTGAAGTGGAATTGCTGGGTCAAAGGGTACCCCCCTTGGGAATGTTGAGAGCCATTGCCACATGTTGTATTCATTTCTCCGCTGACTTCTGTGTTCATTTTATTCATTTCGTATGTTGATTGAATTCTGGAACTCTAGTCAGCTGCCAGGCGCAGCTGTAGGCTGGAGCTCCTACAGGGAATTGGCCAGAGCCCCTGCCCTTTAGCATCAGATACTCCAGTGGAGCCGATGATGATGTCAGGTCAGAGATGCTTGGAAGGATAAGTCAGGATAAGGACATTGCGAGTGACAGAGGTCAGAGGTGGTCGGGGAGAACTCTCTGAGCAGGTGACATTTGAGCAGAGGCCTGAAAGAAGATAAGGAACTGAATCATATAAAGATGCTGGAAAACCGTGGAAAGACCCCAGGAGGAAGCGGGAGTGGAGCTGGTGTTGAAAGATTGTCGAGGTGACCAGAGTGGCTGGAGCAGAGTGAGGGGACGAGAGAAAGGATTATTTAGGAATGAACCTATCGAGAGGGGCCAGGTTACATAGGGTTGTGTAGGTCCCCGGAAGGGCTTTGGAAGTTACTTCCCGAGCATAACAGGAGGCCGTTGGAGGGCTGTGAGCAAGGCCCAGCGTGTTGGGATGTATGTTTTATAAACATTTCTTGGGGGCGCCTGGCTGGCTCAGTCGGTTGAGCGTCCGACTTCGGCTCAGGTCATGATCTCATGGTTCGTGGGTTCGAGCCCCGCATCAGGCTCTGCGCTGATAGCTAGCTCAGAGCCTGGAGCCTGCTTCAGATTCTGTGTCTCCCTCTCTCTTTGTGCCTCCCCCGCTCACGCTCTCTCTCTCAAAATAAATGAAAACACACAAAAAAAGAACTCAAAAAACATCTTTCTAGTGAACACCCTCAATTAATGATTGTGGGTGCTTGTTGGAGTGAAGGCTAGAGACAGATACAGATCAGAGCTGTGAGGACGCGTGTTGAAGACTTCTGCTTCTTTGAGCCACGTGACTGTTGTCTGTGCACAGAAAGGTTAACGCAGCGCCCGTGGCTGTGCGGAGAATGGCCTGCAGCTGGGCAGGCGTGGACACCGGTGATGAGGAAGCCCGTGTCCCTGCCTGGATGGGAGATGGTGGTGACTCAGAAAGAGGGTTGTGTGACAGGAAGCGTGAATCAGGGATGACTTAAAAGTTATCCTAAAGGTTTTGGGCTTGACCAACTGGACACAGCGTGACGCTTTTTGTACAAAGATGTGGAGGAGTCCTCTTTGTGGGAAATCGACAAGCTTTGAACTTGCTAACTCTGAGATGCTCGCTGGACATCCAGTAAGGGGCGGCAGTCAGGAGAGAAGCCGGGTTGTAGACGAGATCTTTTACTGACTTTTCATGGTGAAATTTTATTATTTTATTTTATTTATTTTCAAAAGTTTTTAATGTTTTATTTATTTGAGAGAGAGAGAAAGAGAGATTCAGAGTGTGAGTGGGGGGCGGGCAGAGAGGGAGACACAGAAATCGGAGCAGGCTCCTGGCTCCGAGCTGTCAGCAAAGAGCCCAACTCTGTGGGGCTCGCACTCATGAGCCGCATGAGCCACGAGATCACCACCTGATTCAAAGTCAGCCACTTAAACCCCCTGAGCCACCTGTAAGGTTTGATAGATGGAGGCAGAGGCGAGAGGAAAGAGAGAGACCAAGTTATGGAGCCAAGGTGGCCTTTATTGGAGTCTGCAATTCCCGGGCGAGGTTCCGTGTCTCCGGAGCGGGGAGTCAGGGAAGTCGTGTCTGGTATGGGAGAGCAAGGCGGTTTATGGGCGCAAGAGTTCCGGGTTTGACCTCAGGTGGGCTGATAGCCAAGTAAGGGCATCTTTGGACGGTGGCAGGATTCACTTGGCTGTTCACTTCGGTGGGGTGGGGGGTGCTGGGATTCCATGGTGAGGCGTTCCAGTTTGCGACAGTCCAGATTGGAGAGTGGGGGTCCTCAGTCCTGGTGGCGCCTGGAACTATTCTCTGACCCGCAACAAAATGGCCGCTGGTGCTTTTCAAATGGCTCGGGGCAGCCCAGGTGTGCCGGCGGGGTGGTCAGTGCACGCAGCTCTCCAGGCAAAGTGGCCGCTCAGTTGCCTTCCCATGGCAACTCTCACACCGCCCAAGCGCCCCTCGGGCGTTCTTAAGGTGGGAGAAATTAGAGCATGTTTGCATGCCAGCGGGAGTGGTAGAGGGAAAGTGGACATGGAGGCTTAGGAATTGGGACCTCGGGCGGGTAGCAGGGTGGTGCTGACAGTGCACGGGAGAGAGGGATTGGCCTTGAATCGAAGAGGGGCCAGCTCTTCCCGGTCAAAGAAAGGAAAGCCGGACACGCCCTCCAGGTGGTAAAAACCACTCTGGGGCCTTCTGTGTTGGCAGCTATTGCACGCAGCATAAAGCTCCAGAAGCTGTTTGGACTACAGTCTGGTGTTGATGTAAACGGTAGGGCTTCCTTTAGGGACCGTAAGGAAGACCTGGACCGATGCTCTGGATGTTTGTTCTAAGTGCTGGGGCCAGAGGGAGAGGATGGTGGTGGGCAGTTACAGACAGCAAGGGCTGCTGGGGAAGGAAGGGGAGCCCCTGGCAGGAGCAGCTGGTCGTTACCCCATTTTTGGTCATAGACCTAAAACCCGAGGAATTTTGTGCCATAAGAGCAGAGGTGTCTTTTGTTATGTTAACGAGGTGGCTTTTGGAAAGCTCCTAAGTAACCTAAAGCTGGGGGCCTGTTGCCAGGGCCCCAACCTTGTAAGAGGTTGGAATTTCCAGTCTGGCCCATGGTCTTCTGGAAAGGTGGGGGGGTTGGAGGTTGAATCAATCGCCAGCGGCCAGCGATTTAATGAGTACTGACTATGTAATGAAGCCTCCATCAAAACCCAAAAGGACAAAAAAGAAAAAGAAAATCCCAAAAGGACAGGGTTGGGAGAGCTTCCGGGTTTTAGGGCACGTGGAGATTCGAGGAGCGTGGGGCCCCTGGAGAAGGCACGGTAGCCCCCACCCTTCCCCATACCTTGCCTGTGTGTCTCTTCCATCTTCCTGTTTCTGAGTTTTATTCTGGTTTATTGTTGTGCCCAGATTTTAATATCGCCCCCAAAACCAGAGACGGCCAGGGAGGCCGAAGCACACATGCAAAAGCAAAGGGCTTTATTACGAACTTAGGCCCGGCCAGCCTAAACTCGGGTCACAGACTTCAACAAGACACTGGGTCCACGTGGAGCGAGCCCCAAACATGGGGGGGCAGGGCCTTTTATGAGTTTGGGAAGGGGAGTTACAGGAAATTGTGACACAGGTACAGGGGTCCACTCAATATAGCATCACATCATTGACAGTAACTTTAACCAATTACAGAGTGGACCCAGGACCCTCAGGTAGGGCGTGACTAGGACCCTCAGGTAGGGTGTGACTAGTCTTAACCTCCATCTTTAGGCCCGCCCCCAGAAATGTTAGTGATGTTAGCTGACCTTCAAGGTCAGAGGGGAAACCTGAATCAGACCTGCATCCTTACATTATAATAATTACTGATTTACAGTAACCAGGAATCCAGTAAGTTAAACGTTTCTCTCAGAGTTCTGTGAGCCGCTGCAGCAGATGAATCCAACCCAGGAGGGTCGTTTGTTGGAACCTGTGCTCTGTAGCTGATTGGTCCAGGAGCACAGGTGTAACCTGGACCTGCCTCTGGCTTCTGAAGCTGGGGGGGGCGGTGGGGCGGTCTTGCAGGACTGAGCTCCTAATCTGTGGAATCTGATGCTGTTTCCAGGAAGACTGTCAGAATTGAGTGGAAGCATAGGACATCCAGCTGGCGTCTGAGAATTGCTTGCGGGGAGGGGGCACTCACTGGAATTGGGTGCGGATTCGTTAGTAGCCAGGGTGGGATGGGGGGGAGGCTGGAGGGGGTTGTGGAGCCTGCAGCGCCCCCAGGGTGAGGCCTGTGGGTGTATTCACACAATGGGACACTGTTCTCCAGTGAAGAAGAGTGAGCGGCCTGGGTGGATCTCAGAGCCACTGTGCAGAGCCTGAGAAATCAGGCCACGCTAGCATGTAGAGCAGGGCTGCTTTCAAAGTCGGACCGAAGAGGTCAGGACGGTGGGTACCGGGGATGGAGGAGGGTGTTGGCTGGGAGGGACATGAGAGCCTTTAGGGCGCTGGAAACTTCTAGCTTGATCTGAGTGGTGGCTGCTCCAGTGAATTAATTGGTAAAAATTCACTGAGACTTCATTTACACGGTGTGTGCTTTATGTAAGATGGATCTCCATAGAAGAAGAAATGAGCTGCGCCAAGAAGCTAGACTTTGACAGAAGGGCAGGTGGGAGCCACAGAAGTGTGAGCAAGGGCCAGGCATGTGTGAACGTTGGGAGAGTCCTCGAGGTCCAGGGCAGGCGGCTCCATGGAAGGAGAGAGGCCAGAGTCTGCCTCAGCCTCAGCTCCTGACTGGCTCTCTAACCCTGGGAAGCCCCCACCCCTCCCTGGGCCCTCTTTTCTCCACCCAGTCCTCTCTCGGGGGTGGAGGTAAAGCAGGAAAGGAGAGAAGCTTGTGAGACTGAGCCCCTTGAGGACTAGACACCGGATTCATGCCTGCAGCCCTAGCCGCTGATGGGAGTGCTGATTCTGTGAGGGGGAGTGCAGAAGCTGCTGGAAGGGGGCCTCAGGACCTCGGCCCCACACTGGGGAATGGGTGCGGGTTGCGGGGTGGATCCAAGGTCCTCGAGGACAGGGGATCGCTCACACGTGCTCTTAGTTTCTCAGTGAAAAGCCCCTTCTAACCAGTTCCTGCCTGTCTCAGCGGAAACCACCGAGGCGGAAAGTGAGGCGTTTCGGCCCCCAGGCGGTCAGGGTTTTCACTCCGTGATCTGCACTGAGGCTCTGCGTGTGCCAGCCCTTGACGTTGAAGACACAGTAGAGAACAAAAATGAAAATATGTTGTTAATCATCCCTGAGCTTCTCATCGGGCCGTTGGCTAAACGCTGTGGCTCCGGAACCAGGCTCCCTGGGTCAGAGGCCAGCTCCCCGCCCTCTGCTGTGGCTCTGGGCAGGTTTCTTAAGTCTCTCTCTGCCTCGGTTACTCCATATGTAAAACAGGACCACATAATACCCACTTTGCCTCCTTTTTAGAGATTTTGTGAGGTCTACATAGACTTAGCAGGGTGCTGGGCTCAAAAAATACTGTGATTCATGGGGCTGTGATAGCTTCAGGAAAGACTTTCTAGAGAAGGGGACAGACACCCAAGCAGAGACCTGAAGGAGGAACAGGAAGGCGTTGGCCAGCTGCCAAGGGCCGGGCGAGGAGGAGTGGGTTTGGTGGGGGACCTGGCTGTAACAGGGCATGGAGGGCTTCCTGCAGGGGGAGGGCGGTGGAGATGTCTTCAGAGGTCCCGTCCAGTTCCTGTCTCCTCACTGCCAGGTGGGCTGGCGTCCAGAGGAAGGGCAGTTCGTGGGAGTGGGTGGTGCAAGCCCCAGTTTAGCTCCGGGGGCCGAGGGATGAGGCTAACTGTGGATTTGTAGGGAAATCCAAAGATAGCTCAGCAGAGGATGAGTCGCAGCCCGGGCTTCCCCACAAATCGAAGGAAGCGAGGATGAATCAGCCTCTCAAAGTGGAATGGAGCGGTTGTGGGAAGCAATGGGAAGTGAAACCTCCAAGAGGTCCAAGGCCACTCGGCCTCTGATTCACCTCAGGCGGGGCAGAGGGAGGGCTTGGCCGGAGGGCAGGGCAAGCTGGGTGTGAATCTGGGCCTTGCGGCCAGACTTCCAGCCTCTAGACGCGGCTCTTCTGCAGCCTCAGTTTCTGTATCTCTACAATGGGTGGGTTGGTCGTGGTGATTTACAGGAGGGGAGCACACAGAAGGGCCGCCCCTCCCCCTTCCTGTCTGGGTCTTACGCAGATGATGGAATGAGTCTGTGGGATGGTTTGGGGTTCTTGTTAGTCTCCTGATGGGTGAGTTGTCATCCAGGTCCTGGCGAGATGAGTAGGGGGGGAAGGGCAGCAGAGAAGAGAAAAAGAGCAGCCATGCACCGCGTCTGAAAATCAATACCGATGATAAAAATGACGAACTCTCTCTCGTGTGTTTGGTTCTTAGTAAATGCCTGCCCGCCTGTGCCAGACCCTGTTTTCATCTTCACAGCGGTTCCCTGGGAAGGTGGACCCATTTTAGAGATGAAGTAAAATGTTCAGAGAGGTGAAGCCACTTGCCCAAAGTCACCCAGGCAGTGGATGGCAGAGCTAGGCTTTGGACCCTGCACTAAATCCCAGATTTGAAGCCTTTGCTCTCAGCCTCAGATCTGTGGAGGTTATTGAGGGCCCACAGACCTGGGAGAGGACTCAGAGGAGGGGGTCTGTTTTATAGATGGAGAAACCAAAGTTCAGACCAGACAAGGGCCTTCCACGGGATGACCTGCCTGTTGGGAGTGTGCATATGTTTGAAAAGAAACAGCAACTTCTGGCTTTGTTTAACGTTTATTACAAAGTTAAGAGCAGAGACTGGGGAGTTGTGCCCGCCACCCGCCTTCTCCCCACCAGATACTCCGCAGCTCTGGAAAACGGTGTTCTCCTTGCTCTCCTGGCAGAGGGCGCTGCCTCCCCTCAGCCTCAGGCCTGGTTCCTTCAGCTCCCGAATCCAGCGGTAACTGAGGCATCCCAGGATTCTGGATTCTCCCCACCCCTACCCCAGGTCCTCCTCTGGGACCCAAGAGTCTCACCCCCAGGCACCTCCCCTTCTAACTGACAGCTAGAGGTCATCCGTAGCAGCATAGTGAGGATGTTTGTTGAAGGTATGTAGGGTAGTAGTGACCATTTTCCCACTGGGGGCAGTGGGGGGGCGGGTGTGTGTTTGTGTGGCTACGGGCTTTCTCCTTGAGCCAGTGTCTCCTCCAGCAGCCATCAGTGAGTGAGCCCATCCAAAGGTGGGGCCCCCTTCGGTTCTTGCACTTGAGGTGCTTTATTCATAGGGCTGGGTCAGGAGTAGCAGGGACAATGTCCTTGACCTCAATCCTGGGGAAAGTAGCTTGGTTCTTCCTCCGTGGGTCCTGGGGAGACAGACAGAGATGGCTAGACAGGCAGGCCAGAAACCAGAGGGAGAGCAAGAGCAGGGACACTGGGGTGGAGACAGACAGACACCAGTGGACAGAGGAGGAAGGATGAGGGAGGGTGTACCTGCCACCAAGAGACTGGGCATTTGGACAGAGACTGAGAACATGCCCAGAGACAGGCAGACAGAACGAGCAGAGGAAGAGAGAGAAGATGCTGAGGGTCAGCAAAGAGAAGGACTGTCCCCTTCCTTCACTGCTAGTCCAGCCCCAAACTTGAGTCCTGTCTTCCAAACAGCAGAAGAGAGAGGCCATCCCCTGCGCCATAGCCCTGTGGGGTGCTATCCACAGGCGCCCCTCCTCCAGGGTGCCCGGATCCCAGTCCCCTCACCAGCTACGTGGCCTCCTGGCGTGGTTCTGGATGCTGCTGCGGCCCCAGGGCGTTGCTAAGCAGCTCAGCCAGGGCGTCCAGCTTCCCTGCCAGCGCGTCCATCCGCTTCTCCAGCGCCTGGTGGGAGCTGCTCAGACCCAGCTGCAGGTCACACAGGATCATGTGCATCTGGGCAGAGAGGGGGCCGGAGGCCTCAGCGGCTGAGGTGCACTTCCTCCTCATCCCAGAACTTGGCTCGGTGCTTTCCACTCGTGGTTTAAAACACTCTTTGAAAGCATGGGGAGTGAGAACTCTGGTCCCGTTTTTACGGCTACGGAAACAGGCCAGAGCAGATAGGACGCCATGCTTTGACGTGCTCGAGGCGGCGCCTAGAGTAAGGCTTAGTCCACAGAAGGCCGGTGCTCACTAAACGTTTGTGGGATCGACGAAGGACTTCCGGATCCACATGGCCCTTTCATCACCTTCTCAGAAGAGGATTCACAGCTCCATCCTTGAGGGTGTGTGAGCTTTCTATGAGATTTCTTGAACTCTATGGTTTTTGGCCGGATAATCTTCAGAAATTATGACCTGCCAATTCTGGCGGATCTAGGCCAGCAGCTCCTCACTGAGACCTGCCGTGCGGTTTAGGGGCCTGCATCTGTGGTTGTGTTTACCATGGCACTGATGTCAGGGGCCACTGTTTGAATTGTCTCGGGCTAATGAGAAAAAGCAAAGGCCACCGGAAAAGCAAAAGGCGCTGTGAGCCAAGCCAAGGCTGTGACGTCACCACCCCAAGCACTGGCCGAATCCAGTGGCCTGGGCAGAAGAATGGCAAAGGGGTGGGGGTCCGCCTTGGCCAGGCGAGCCTGCCCGGGGCCCCTTTTTACAATCACCGCAGACTGACCTCCCTCGAAACGATGGCATCGGTCTGTGCCAGTGTTCATTTGCGTTGTATTGGTTTTGCCATTTATGTTTGAATTTGGTTTGTATGTTTGCTTTGGTTTTATTTGTTGTCTAAGAGTCAGAGTCGGAAGGAATTTCATGTGTCCACATGTAACTTGACAATAAAAATAATTTAAAACCAAACACTGGAGTTCCTTATACGATTTCTTTAAGTTTAAAAGGGATCTGATGTGTCCCCTACGTGAGTTTAAGAAACACCGAATCATTCATTCAACCACAAACCTTTGTCAAGTGCGTTGTGTGTGCGCCAGCCCCCTGCCAGTGTTCTCTATGCCGGGGCCAGGTTTCCCTACCAGTGCGGTGGCCCCAAACTCCCTTTTCTTCTAGACCCCTCCCACAGGGCCCCGGTACCTTGGAGATGTCCACCATGGAGTTCACTTGCTCTCGGAGCTTTCTGTGTTTCAGCCGCACCTGGCGGAACCTGTGGGAAGAGGTGGGAGGGTAAAGGTGACCCTCGCTCGGGGATGGATAAGGGGAGGAGAGACTCACAGAGCAGTGAGGAAGGGTTTCCATCTCCCAGGTATCCTGGCCCACACGTGGAGTGGCGCGGACCCACAGACACTGAGACGTGCAAGATGGATCCTCACAGAGTCACTGTGAGGTCTCGGTGGACATCTGTTCAGTGAGACCACACCCAGGTGTCCTGACCTGGGCACACACTCACGCTCGCTCACACACACTATGCAGAATGGAGGAGATGTGCACAGGGAGGCCCTCACCTGTTGATGGCGGCCAGCAGCCTGCGCTGGTGCCTGCGGGCAGCTCCACGGTCCTTCCGGCGGGTGTGTTTGTAGAACATCCAGGCCTCTTGCAGCACTCGGGCAGCCGATTCCTTCATCTGGCGGTGGGCACCGTGTCAGTGGAGACAGACCCCTAGGGCTCTGGGAAGAGGGGCTGGGGCCTGGACTCCCTGCTCTGAGGAAGGGGAGGGTTGGAGGCAGGGGCAGGAGGGGACAGGTGGGGACTCCTGGGTGCTCTGGGTGCCGTATGCCCCTCCTCACCTCTTTGGCATACTGGATGTCCATCATGAAGTTGTGCACGTGCTTCTCTGCCTTATTAAACTCCAGCTTCCGGGCCACCACGGCCACCAGCAGGGCTGTGCAGCAGACCCCCTGTGGGCACAGCAGACACTATGACAGCAGGGCTGTGGGGCTCCTATGCCACCAAACTCTCTCCTTGAACCCTCACAACAGCCACAGAAGGCAAGCAAGACCATCCCTAGTTGACAGACAAGCAGGCCCAGGGAGGAGAACCACCGTCCCACAGCCGTGAGGGGGTAGAGCTCAGACCACAAGTCACATGTCTGAGTCCCACTCGTGTGTAGCGTTCACAGCACCAAAATGTCCTCTTCCCTAAAGGGCACAGTTGGAGAAGGGGAGATTCTGGGTGAGGGGCAGCCCTCGCCGCTTCCTCCCCATTGCTCTCACCCAGTTGGCCATCAGGTCCCTGCGGGTATCCCTCAACCTCCTCCCACCCCTGTGGCTCCTGCCCCATTCTGGCCACACCCCTTCCTTTCTGGACCGTCTCCAGCCTCCCCTCTCCTGACCGCGACCCCAGGGAGACCTAACAATTACGAGCCTTCCCCCTTCCCCAATTTAGGCTCCCCCTGCCCCAAACATCTTAACCTGGCTTCTAGAGCCTTCCGAGGCCTAGGCTTCGGCTCCAGACAACTCGGCCTGGCCTCATTCTGCCTCAGCCGCCCGAGCACTTTGATCCGTACGCTCCTCCCTTCTCCCAAGGCCTCTGATCCACCAGCTGCTTGGTGGCACCTGCTGTTCTTCCTTACAATACATTTTCTTCTGGAGCCTTCCCCATCCCCAAGCTGTATCTCAGCTCACAAAAGCTCTGAACAATTTACTTGTTGCAAACATTGGCTCCCTGACTGCCTGTGTTCCAGTTCAGCTCTGAGCACGTTCCTTAATCTCTCAGCGTCTCCCTTTCTTGCCTGTAAAAGGGGCAGGCCCTTGCAGTGTGACCCTGCGGATTCCTTAAGTTAACACCTGGACAGTGTTCAGAGCAGAGACTGGCACAGAGAATGTGCTCAGTAAAGTTGGCTCTGATTATTCCATTATGCTGGGAACTCTGGGCCAGGAGTTGTGAGCTCTAGTGCAAATTGCCTGATCTTCCTAGGGCTCTCCTTGACACAAGGTTTTTCCTTGTGTCAAATGAGAGAGGGGGTCCCAGGCAGCCCTGAGGGTTGGAATGTTTCCCTGGCTGAACCTCAACCCCCTTTCCTGGTCCTGAAGACTCACTCCTAGGAAGGGGATCACACCTGTCACCCCATCCATCACCAGTGTGCCCAGGGCTTGGAGATGCAGCATGTCCTTTCTGGGACAGCATCGGAGCTGGAGGCTGGCAGCCTGAGTCCCTGAGGGTGGGAGGAGCCAGATCTCATGAGGAGGTGAAGGCCAAGGCCTTCAGTGCTGGGTCTGGATGGGGCTAGGGACTAGGTGAGGTGGGGGAGGGGGGGACTGGAAGCCTGGGTCTATGAAAGGAAGGTGGTAGATGTCTGAGGCGGACTCTGGGGAACCTCTGCCTCATCCTTGAAGACAGAGGAGCTAGGGTGGGGACAGCTGGATGCTGGAGACTCGTTACAAACAACAGCCTTTCCAACCCCACCCCCTGAGACCCTTTAGGTGGTTTAATTAATTTAATCTCAGGAACCCCATGAGTAATACACTAGTATCAGCATCCCCATTGTATAGATGAGGAAACTGGAAGACTATAAGGCTTGACCCCTGCTTGGTAGTGGCAGAGACAGGATTTGAACCCAGGCAGCCTGACCGTACAGGCAGGCTTTTGATGAATCTATAGCCTTAATGGAAGCTGAAGACTGAGTTCCTGGATCCTGGAGGAGCCTAGCGCTGGGAAACCAGGTGCCTGTGTCCTAGCTGGTTGACAGGATAGGGGTTTGAGGAGCAGAGCTAGATTCCTGGATTCTGGAAGGAAATAGGGCTGGGAAGTCAGGGGCCTGTCTTATTGAGGACGGTAAAGTCTAGGGTCCTAGGTTACAAAGACAGCAAGGACTTAGGGCATGGGTTCCTGCGTTTTGAAAGGAAATAGGGCAGTGAGTGTCCAGACACCCAAGTATCTTGGGGGTGTCCTTGAATGCCTTTGTTGGCTCCATGACTTCCGAGGGCCCAGAGGATGAGGAATTGGGATAGGGGTAGGGTCCCCAAGGGGGCTGTACTCACCATGACTCCAGTGCAGAGGCAGACGATCTTGCCCCACATGGTGCCTGGCACCACGTCCCCATAGCCAATGGTCAGGAATGTGATGGGGATCAGCCACAGTGTGTCTGAAAGGTGTCCGGTGGCGTTAACGGCCTGCCTGTGGGGAAAGATGAGTTAGTTCTGAAACCTCACCCCATGATATCTGATACTCTCCTTCCTAACACACCTACAGTCCCCAGAAACACCCGGAGGAAAAGTCGGTCAGGTTTCTGGGCTTTGGAGAGCCTGCCTGGCTTCCTCCCTGCTGTGCGAGCTGGGCAAGAGAGGCTCAGCCACTCTGGGCTGTGGGATTTGAACCTGGATCTAACAATCCAAAGCCTATTTGGTTTTAGCTAGGCTACCAGGACTGCTGCTTTCAGAGTGCGTGGTTGAAGGGTTGAGAGGGGGTAGAAGCCCAGCCCAGAGTCCACTTGTCCAACCTGACAGTGATCTCATCCACCCGAAGGAAGGGGAGCCTTTCTCTTTAAAAAAAATTTTTTTAAGTAACCTCTATGCCCAACGTGGGGCTCAAACTCTCAACCCCAAGATCAAGAGTCTCATGGTTCAGCGACTGAGCCAGCCAGGCGCCCCAGGGGCCCCTTTTTCTGATGTCCACAAAGATGCTATGGCCTACAGGTGGCCCCATCAAGTCCTCCCTTCCCCTCACTTCATGGAAGGAGACATTTCATTCCAACCGTGGAAGGGATTGAAGATCTTAATTTGTCTAACTCAAGCCCACAGACCCCCTGCATCGGGGTCAGCAGGGGAAGAAGCTTCATTCATGCTTTCCCTAGACCTGTCAGAGCCACTACTGCCTGGAGGGGGGGGGGACTGAATTCACTCCGTTAAGCCCCACTCCCTTCATCCAGAAGGACATTCAAGTCTGAGGACTTCAGTCTTGGGATTTAGAAATGGGACACCCTCCTCACCCTCCCATTTTTCAGATGAGAAACCTGGGAGGAAAACATTCTGCAAGATGAATGAGTTGAAAATCGTGAAAGATTCGAATGGCTGGGGAGACTTGAAAGACGGAGGAGTCTGCCACCCATTTTACAGATGGGGGAACAGAGGGTCAGAGAGGAAGGATCTAAAAAGCAAATGCTTGTCATTCCCCGCCTCTTTTCAAGAATCCTTTGCGGGAAGTACTCAGCCAGAGGTTCCCGGACTTGAGCAGGGATCAGAAGAATCACCTGTTAACACAGATGGCTTGGCCCTACCCGCCAGGTTTAACTTGGTAGGTCTGGGTAGGGCCTGAGATTTTGGATTGGCAGCAAGTTCCCTGCTGGCCCAGTTCACACTTTGAGAAACATTGGCTAAGATTACCCTCACTTTCTTTATCTGCAAGAGAGAGAAACGGAGGCCCTGAAAGGCTACAGGCCCAGCATCCAGTCTGTCCAGCAGGCAGCGTGGAATCCTGTATCCATTCCCTGCAGGGAATTTCCTTCCAGAGCAGCCCCAAAGCACCCCGCCACCCCGCGCCCGGGCCAGGATCATGGGGAGCGCCCACAGAGCACATCTGTGCTAATTCGGAAAAGGTGTCACTGACCTCCAACGAGGCGGTTGCAACCCTTAGCCAGGCCCCAGTACCTGGGTCTGGAGACTGAAGAGATGCCTGGGAACCTGAGGCAGGGCAGGTCTGGAAGTGGGAAGGGAAGGGCTTGCTAGGGCCTGTGTGTGTCTGGGGAGGCCGGAGGTGGCCAGTCGGTTCCTCCCACCCCAGTGGATGCTTGTGAACAAACAGCTTTCTCCTCGCTGTTTCCCCCAGGGGCCCAGGCTGTCCCGCCATCCAGGGAAGCTGGGGCTGTAAGCGGCTCCTCCAGATGCTCCAGGGACCCCCAACCCTCCACCCCCAGCACCCTCACCTCTCGGCCACCGACAGCACCCAGGCGGTGGTGAGCCAGAGGCCAAGCGTGAGGCAGAGCAGCAGGCGACCAGGGTGCGTGTTCATGTACAGCTTGGCCACAAACCAGTGGCGGAAGCGGACCTGGTTGAGGGCGCCGATGCTGCGGTAGGACGCGTTGAGCAAGACGCCGCTGCGCAGGAGGACGGCGCGGGGCACCAGGTAGAGGCGCAGCAGCATGGCCAGCGACAGCAGCGCCTCCCCCTCATCCAGGAAGCCCGGCCAGGACTGAGTCGCCGCGGGCCGGGACCCCAAACCCAGAGCGCACCGCGGGTCCCGCACCGGCGCCGGGTGCAGAGCGCACACGGCCAGCTCCAGCACGATCTGCGCCACCTGCCGCCCGGTCAGCGCCACGCGCCAGTCCCGGAGCCCGTTGTCGGTCATGAACAGCTGCGGGGAGGGGACAGACGGGGGGAGGAAGGGGGTCACACGAAGGTCAAGCGGCGCTGCCTGCCAACCTGCGCCGGGAGATAAGGGGAGCGCGCCCACCGGGGCCGGGGCCCTGGGGAGGGGGCGGAGGGAGGCAGTTAGCGCCTGACCGGCCGGTGGCACTGCGGAGGGTTGCAGAAGGAGTGGGACAGGATCTGAGGAGGGTGCCTCTCCACCTTCTCTCACCCCCCGCCCCCAGTGTCAGCCCACTTGCAGAACTTCCTGTGGGCCCCACATTGTTCTATATATCGAAGACCCAGGTGAGGGAAAAAGAAAGCCCTGCCTCCCTGGAGCTTACAGCCCACAGGCTCGGAGCTATCTCCGCCTCCTGTTTCTGGGGACACGGGCAGTAACTAACTGTAAACCACACACCATTAGTGGGGGGAGGGTGGCTATAGCTGACATTTTACAGGGCACTTGGGACGTGGGCACTGCTCTCTCTCCTTTCCAGGTTATGACTCAGGGAATGCCCACAACACAGTGAGATTGAAAGCATCATGACACCCATTTTACAGATGCAGAAACTGAGACTCAGGTCCTTCAGGTGTAGCAGCACAGCTGAGCTACAAATTGAGGCCACTTAACCATTTGAAATGACTTGCTGTTAGTTAGATAATATGTACTTTTTTACTGAGCAGGCAGCACAGGGGGAATTATTGCATATGGCCTGTGAACCCCACTTTACAGAGTAAAGGGGGAAGGGGTAAAGGCAACAGGGTCCTGGGACGTAGGAGGTGGAGAGTTGGGTGTCTGGAGGAGGCATGAGATGGAAGGGGGGGCGATGGGTGGAAAGACAACACCCCCAGGTCTAGGAGGTAATTGCCAGAGAGATGGGGAGCTCAGGAGTAGGGAGGGACCTGCAGGCACATAGCCTGGAATGGTGGGGCCTCAGGGATGGAGGACAGAGATATGGGGAGCTGGGCCTGGAGCGGGGGTGCCTGGGAGTTCTCAGCGCCCCAGGGCCGCAAATGGAGCATGGGGCTGGGTTGCTCCGGGAGGCTCTGTCTGTCTGTCTGTGGTTATTCTCATCTTGGTGGGTGAGGGTGTGGACAAATCTAAGGGTGGAGAAACCTCATTACTCAGACCAGGAGGAGGAGTGTGGAAAGTGTGAGCTGACAGGGTGTGGTAGGGGCTGGGGGGGAGCAAGGAAGGGGCCCCCGGGGTGGGGCCCGCCCTACCTGGACCTCTTTGGCGTGAAATACCACGATAAGACAAAGAAGCAAGAAGGTGGAAATGCTGATCATGCATTTAACCAGGATCAGGTAGAGCGCCCACTGTTGGGAGGGATAGAAAATGGGGTAAGATTTCAGGTCCCCGGACTCAATTCCCAGTTTCCTGGCCTCTTCCGCCCATCCCCCTGAAAAGCCCAGTCTCCCCCACGACCCCCCTTGCAAAGCCCAGTTCTACCTGGTGTCTCAGTTTTGGGAAACTCTCAAAACCATCATCTGGCCCCCAGGTAGAGTGCCCTTTTCCTTCCCAGCCTTTCCTCTTCAGCCATTCTCCTGGACCCACACCTGATGGGGGGGGGGGGCCTTGCAATCTCTTTGAAGTTCCCCCAACCCCTTCCCCATCAGAAACAGTTCCTCAGGTGTGGGGTGTGAGGAGTCTAGAAACCCACACCTGGCCTTCAGAAAGGTGCCCCCCCTTCCCTCCTCACACAGCTGCTCCTGTCCTAGAAAGCAACCTGCCCTAGAAGGTCCTGGCATCTTCTCCGTTCCCCAAGAAGCCAGCCTAGAAATGATCTCTCAGTACCCAAGGAGTGAATGGCACCCTCCCCGACCCAGCTGGGTCCCTGAGACCCCAGCCCCAGCTCTGAGGAAAGCCACTGAGTGAGTCCTGGCCCCTGTGTCTCCTTCCCGCTGCCCTCTCTCCTGGCTCTAAGCCCAGGGCAGATCTGGCCGGAAGCACATGGCCTCCAGAAACCACGGAGAGATTTTTTTTTTTCCTCTCCCTTTGTGTGGCAATACCTTGGAGAGATCTAGAATTCTTGAAGGAGGGATTTAGGGGGGACTGGGATTGCTGGATTCCCTAGGGGCATGGGGAGGGGTCCCCACCTGAGGAGTCTTGTCAGTGGGGAGTGGACCACCTGGGCTCCCATGCTGAGCTTAGCACCTGTTTCCCCTCAGATAGCTACCGCTCCCCTGGGGCCAGGGCCCCACCTCTGTGCAGGGGAAGAGGGCCAGTTTCCTGCCCCAGGGGACCTGCCCCCCCCTCCCAGAACAATAGTGCTGTTGTTCCCAGCCCTCCCCTACCCCCTTCAACCTTCTAAGTCTCCCCAGTTCCCTGTCTCTTTATTTAGTGTGTCTCAAAGTCCACTCCACTAGACACACCCCTGCCCGCACAGCACCCCGCTTCTCTGGTGGGCCTCCCTACTTTGCCAGTCTCTCTTCCCCCACATCCCTGACTCAGTCTCTGGGGATGCTTCTGTTTCTATCTCTACTTGTGTCTCGGGGTCTCTGTTTCTGCCAGACTTTCCTCCTCCCTGTGTGTATCTCACTCCGGGAGTTCTTGCTGTCTCTCACAGCATCTCTGTCTCTGTCTCATACCGCCTTCCTCTCTCTGTGTATCGGTCTCTCTGTGCCTCTCTCCGCCCCTCCCCCTGCTCATATCTCCATCTTGTTCCCTGCACCTGCCTCTCCTCCCGCCCCCCCTCCACCAGCAGGTGTCTGGGGCCCTGCAAAATGAGCCCGTAAGATTGAGATGGAGGTGGGGGCCAGGGATGGACGCTGTCGAGGCACAAGTGGAAAAGGGGGCTGAGGAGGACCCTTAGGGTCATGTATCTGAACCCTCACCCCCAGTTTACAAATGGGGAAACTGAGGCTCAGAAAGCCACAGCAACTTCCCCAGGGTCCAACTGCCAGAGGCAGCAGCCTGGCAGGCGGCAGAGGGAAGGAAGAACTGAGAGGTGAGAAGGTGGAGGGAGGCACTGGGGTAGGAAAGACCCCCCTGTCCTTTCCCATCTGTGGCGCTCATGTCCTCACCTCCCCTGCTGGGCGGGGTGCTGGAGCGTGGGAGCGGTGGGTAGGCCCTGGCCATGCTTCCTGTTGGCATGGGCTTTGGCGGCCCCACCCCCTCTGTGCCCGCTGCCCTGGCCTCAGCTGCCCGGCCAGAGGAAGCCAGCCTGCTCTGACCCTCCACTGCCTGCTGACCACTTCGGGACTGCCCTCCTCCCCTGTCCCCAAACCCAAGCCTGAGCCGCTCTCCTCCAGGAGTCCCCCAGCCCAGTCCTCAAGTCAGCGCCCCCAGCCAGCTCGGTTCCACATCCTTTACCCCAGACAGTTCTCCAACACCCCCTTCCGGTTAAGCAACTCTGTTCTGTCCTGACCCTGGTCCTCCATCTGCCCCATCCCTGCCTAGACCCAGGCTGGCATGCGCCCAGAGCCTGCTCAGACCTGCCCTGGCCCCACCGGTCCCTTCTTCCCCACTCACACTAGCCTCAGTCAGGCCCCCTTCCCACAAAGACGCTCTGAGCCTCGTTCTTCAGACCCAGGAGCCTGGGCGCCCAGCCCCCTCCCCGGGGACCTAGGAGTGCAGGCTACCCCACACCTACTTCTCCATTATGTCTCAGACTAAATAGCAGGTAGACTGTGGGGAGGTTGGGAATGATGGACATGGGGAGGGGCCGGTGGTTTTCCATTTCCCACCCCACCCCCCCAGCCAGTTTCTTCTGCTCACTGCCCTTTGCCGCCAAGGCACTAGGTAAACCTTAGACTTCAGATAAGGACCAAGGAGCCGCCGCCTACTGGAAGAAGTTAGTTTTCCTCCCTACCCTCCCTTCGCTGACCCTGAGGCTCTCTCTTCTAATGGGCTCTTGGGAGCCTGGAGGATCTAATCAGGCTCCCCCTGGCCCCCCGGGGTCCTGGACCTCCAGCTGTCCAATCGCAAACCTTCAAAGACTGAAACACTGTGGCCCCTTCCTTTTCTCTTCCTTTTGCAGCGAGCGCCCTCCCTTGGGCCCTAGGAGTCCAGCCCCCCAGCCCCCCAGCCCCCTCCTCCCTCAGACTCTGGAGTCCAGACCTCGAGCCTCTCCTCCTTCAGACCCAGAAGTACAGCCCCCTCTTCCTCAGAGTTAGGGGTCCAGACCCCCAGCCTCTCCTCCCTCAAACCCAGGGGTCCAGGTCTCCTAGCCCTCCTCCCTCAGACCCAGGGGTCTCGGCCCCCAGCCCCTCCTCCCTCAGCCCCCAGCCTCCCACGGCCAAGGATCAGAGCTCCACTCACCGGGCACCCTCCGAACCATAACATTTCCGCGTGCAGCACCATGAGTCCGATGCCAGTTCCCGCCAGTGCCAGTGCCCAGCCAGCCAGGCACTTCTCCTCCTCCAGCAGCCGCTTTCGCCGCTGTAGGGCCCCCAGGCCTGGCACCAGCTCCCCGCCCATGGCCCCTGCGGTCTTGGGGCTCAGCCAGCTTCCTGCCCAGGGTCCCCCACCTCGCAGCACACAAAGGGCAGCCACTGTGGCTTGCAGGTCCTCAGCCTGCTCTGCTCCTTGCTCTGGGGCTCTTGCTTTGAGGCACGAAGGGAGCCTGTGCCCTCTGGGGGTGGTGACTGCTGGGCAGGGCGGGGAGGGGCTGGCGTGTCCCTCGAGCAAGGAGAGGCTCCCCAACCGCCTTTCTCAGTCTAAGGAGGGACTGGGGTGTGTCTTGGGGCAGAGCAAGGAAGAGGCGTGCATCCACGTGGATGAAGACACTACTGGGGACACAATAGGTTTTGTCACACACAACGGTCTGTGCTGTGTAACACACGCGGATACTCAGCCACACCCAGACACCACAAGACACCCGGTGATAAACCCTCACACACGGCATGGCCGGAGACGGAACGTAACACACATGGGCACACAACACAACCTACACTGAGTGACTCACAACTCCCGATGAGCTCCGAAACCCACAGCCACACCCAGACACCACACATACGGTGTGACACACGCCGGCACTCAGCGAGGCAGACACTGCCCCGTGTGGCACATGACCCCCCCAATACTGTCCACACACAGGCACACACGTGGCAGTCAAAACAGATTCAACATTCTCCGACACAAAGAGCCACACCCTGACCCCGCACACCCTGCCCAGCAGTAGCTACATTAGCATGACAGATACCTGTTTTCCAACGACACACAACGCGTATTGACTCAGTGACACCCAGACACCACACTCAACGTGTCTGTGTAAACGATGCGCTAAGAACAGCGGCCCAAACATTCCACACCTGTGGAGTGAGACCTGGCGGGTGCAGACACAGCACATTTAGGGACACACCGTGGCCGTCCTCAAGCACCCAGCACAGAGAGGAAGGCACGCCGATCCGCATCGTGACGCAGCGACTCAGGTGCACGCGCTCCCGGACCGATTTGCAGCACAGACACACGACCGTGACCGCCACACACCGTGCACCCCAGGGCGCAAGGCCCTTCAGGCGCACAGACGCAGCGACATGAATGGGCCCGCGGAGAGACATGCGCGGCGCGGTGACACGTGGGAAAGCCCCCGAGCGGCCCGTGCCCAGGGCAGGGCATCCTGGCACCTTCTCGGGCGTCATGGAAGGCAGGACCCGGAACGGTGCCCCAGGGGCGAGGGGGGCCCAGGCGGGAGCTCCTCTGACTGACAAGCCACACCCGAACGGCACCCACACGCGGCCTGGGTCCTGATCCGCTCCCACCTGCGCGGCCGCCGTGAACGCAGGGTGTGACACGAAGCTCCCCTGCGTCACCTTCCCCGAAACACCGTGCATCTCCATGAAACATCAGATGTGGCCCATGGGCACGGCCGCCACCCAGGCCCCGAGCACAGCTCACACGGCGCCCCGGCAGTGCCGTCCAGCGCGTCACAATACGCAGCCACACACACGCAGCACACTCCGCCCTGGGCACCTGCGGGGAAAGCAGAGGCCCCCACGACGGACATGCCGAGACCCGGCACCCGGGCTCACGTCGCTGAATGACACTCACGAGCCCCGGAAACAGACCCAACGCACAGCGACACACAGAACAGCACACGCGAGCAGAGGGACCCACACTGCAGAGTGTCACCGCAGGCAGCAGCACAGAGGTGACCGGCCGATCTGAATACGGTGTATCTGGACACAGGCGGGCCGCTATGAAACACCTCGCACTCGCTGGCCGCGCAGCCTGCGTCCCCGGGAGCTCGAAGACGGAACCGCTCCTTCCTGTGTCGTGTGTCATGCGGAGACACGGACCCGCCAGCCACAGGGAATGGAGATGCTCACGCACAGACACGTCTGGCGACACGCGGACACAACCCACACAGACACACCCAGAGACGCCAGACCGCACACACAGACACACCTGGTGACAAAAACACAGCCCGTGCCGCTGTCACGCCTGCTCCACGGCACACACGTGATCCCACCTGGGCTGGGACACGGCGGGAGAGCGGTGGGGCACACCCGGGCACACCCAGGCACCTCGAGTGTGCCCGAGGGGAGAAAACGGTGCTGCCGGCGGTCCTGCTAGCCGCCACCCCTGTGGCCTGGCCCTGTCCCCCTGCACCCCTTCTCCTCTGTCTCTGGTTCTCAGCCTCACCTTGGACTCCTCCCTCAGCCTCTCCTGCTCTGGAAGCCTCTGGGTCCTGCGTTGTCTTGGTCTCTGCCTTTCCCTGTCTCCGTTGTTCTCTCCTCTATGGCTTTATCTCTCTCTCTTCTGGCTCTGTCTCTGAGTGTCTCTGACTCTGTTCCTTTGTCTGTTTCCATTTCTCTGGCTCTGTGTCTCTCAGCCTAGCATCCCTGTCTAGGTCTCCATCTTTATGTCCCTCGTGTTTTTCTATTCCATCCTTTCTCCCTGTCTCTGTCTCTCTGTCTCCTTCCCTGTCTGTGCTCTCTCTCCGTGTAGTGGTCTGTGTCCCTGTCTCTTGCTGACCCTAGGTCTCTCTGTCTCTATCTGTGACTCAGTTTCTCTGTCTCACTGTCTCCCTGCCTCCACACCTCCCTCTGGGCTTCCCTCTGTCTCTCTGTCTCTGGCTCTGCCTCTCTCTCGGGGCCTCTCCGTGCTTGTCTCTGCCTCAGTTGGACTCTTCTGTCCACCAGCACAGCTGGGAGGCAGCCTTGCCCTTTCTAGTTCCGCCAGGCCCCACTCAGGGCAGAAGCCTCGGCTGCCCGAGCCAGAGGCCACAGAAACGAGACCTCAAGCCCCAGCCCCTGCACGGCCGCTTCTCAGTGCAGACCCTAGTGAACACTGATGGTGGGGGGAGGGGGGGTAACAATCCAAGAGAGGGAGAGAGATGGAGACGGGGGAGGATTTGAAAAAATCAAAGAGATGGGGAGAGGAGATGTGGCGGTGAAGGGAAAGCAGAAGCCGGGATCGAGACATGGAAGTTAGAGCAGACAGAAGTTTTGTCTCAAAAGAGATTGACTAAGAGAGAAAAACGGAGCAAAGGCTGGCATGGGAGAGGCCAGGGTGGGCAGCAGTGGGGTCACAGTGGGAAAGGCACTTGCCTCCAAACGGAAGTTCTGGGATGTGGGGGTCAGTCGATAGGACACACCGCTCCGAGCCAGCTCCCTCCGGCCCAGGGAGGGGCTGAGCCGGGGGGTGGGGGTGACTCAGGGCCCCAGAGCTTCCTGTGACTCAGCCCTTGGTCCCAACCCTGAAGGGGGAGTGGAGAGGGAGAGGGGTCTCTGTAAAAGAGAGGGAGGAGGATTCCCAGAGGACCTCTCTGCCTGGGTTGCCCACCTCGGGGGGGGGGGGGGCTACTGACTGGGACTTTGAGGGGAAGAGGGGCTGGGGGCCTGGACCCCTGGGTCTGAGGGAGGAGGGACTGGGGCCTGGCCTCCTGGGTCTGAGGGAGGAGGGCCTGGGGGTCTGGACTCCTGGGTCTAAGGGAGGAGGGGCTGGGGGCCTGGACCCCTGGGTCTGAGGGCCTGGACCCCTGGGTCTGAAGGAGGAGGAACTGGGGGCCTGGATTCCTGGGTCTGAGGGAGGAGGGTCTGGGGGCCTGGACCCCTGGGTCTGAGGGAGGAGGCGCTGGGGATCTGGACTCCTGGGTCTGAGGGCCTGGACCCCTGGGTTTGAGGGAGGAGGGGCTGGGGGGCCTGGACTCCTGGGTCTGAGGGCCTGGACTCCTGGGTCTGAGGGAGGCGGGGCTGGGGGCCTAGACTGGGGTGTGAGGGAGGAAGGGGTTGGATCATATACTCCTGGTCCAGGAAGGCTCGCAGAACTGATTCCAGAGTCCCTGGGCCTTTTCCTTGGCCTTGTCCCAGCTGCCCCACCTTCATCCCAGCCCCATCTCCGGGCCTGGAAAGGACCCAGGTGCCTTGGGGCCCAGCCGGAAGGGGCTAAGGACAAAGGGTTGTTTAACTGGGCAGGGTGGTGGAGGGGAGTGAAGAGAGGGTGTCTCAGGCGGAAAGGTCACTCGTCGCCCCGGGCTTGTGCAGGGGAAGGCGGGGCTGGGCCCGGAGGAAGACATCCTTCATGAAAGTCAGAGGCGTGTGGAGGCAAAGCCTTCAGGGCTGTTCTTTTTGAACTAGGCGTTTGGAGGCTTCAGGGCGTGGGATGCTGCCACCTAGTGGTGACTTTGGGAACTGCAGGCATCTACCTGACCAGTTTCCTGTCAGCATATATTGAGCACCTACTAAGTGCCTCTAAGTGTTGTAGGTGAAGTAAACACAAAGCAGACGAGGGGCGCCTGGGTGGCTCAGTCGGTTAAGCATCCTGCTCTTGATATTGGCTCAGGTCATGATCTCACAGCTTATGAATTTGAGCCCTGCCTTGGACTCTGAGGTGACTTGGTGAAGCCTGCGTGATATTCTCTCTCTCCTTTCCCTCTGCCCCTCCTTCCCCCTCCCCCACTAAGAAAAACAGACACAATTCCTGCCCTCCTGTTACTTCCAGGCCAAAGGAAGTTTTGTGGCTCTGTTAACCTCCCTCTCACTGCGTGTCTCTGACTCTTTGCTTCTCTCTCTCTCTCTCTATCTCACTGGCCTTGCTTCTTAGTTTCTTTCTCCTGGTCTTTGTCTCTAAGTGCATATGCCTTTTTCTTTTCCACTTTTTCTTTCTCTCTGTTTTTGTTTATTTGATCCCTTACATATCTCTGTTCTTGACCAACTAAAAATTATGTTAAATTATACATAAATTAAATGATACATATTATATAATTAAATAATTACATCTCATCATCTGGGAGTTCACAGACCTTGATTCAAACCTAGCTGTGGCCACTGTTGTTTTTTTTAATGTTTTATTTATTTTTGAGATAGAGAGAGACAGAGCATGAGCGGGCAGGGGCAGAGAGAGAGGGAGACACAGAATGGGAAGCAGGCTCCAGGCTCCGAGCTGTCAGCACAGAGCCCGATGCGGGGCTGAATCCACGAATGTGAGATCGTGACCTGAGGCGAAGTCGGACGCTTAACCGACTGAGCCCCCCAGGCGCCCCTGTGGCCACTATTTTTGTGTGGAGTATAACACGCACACAGCCGGGGTTAGCGACAGACTGCGTTCACGTCAGTCCGTCTCTGTGGTCCTTAGCTGTGTGCCCTGTAAAGTGGGGATGATGGCCATGTCACACGCTTGCTTGAGAACTAGGTGAATATCCAGAGTCCTCAACACGCGACCTGGTAGACGCTAAGCACCTGGGGTACATCATCTCTAACGCTGGCTGCCAGTACTTCCTCCTGCTTGCGCTGCCGTGTGGCTTCAATCTGGCTGGCTTGCGACTTGTTTGTTGCAGAAGTGATGCTGGGCCAGCTTGAGGTCCAGTTGTTTTTAGAACGAGAAGCATCTGCTTTTGTTCTCTTAGAACTCTAAGACTACCAGCTGGGAGGAAGACCCCGGAGCGGCCACGCAGAACAGAATCAAGGCAGCCTGGCCAAAAGCCCCAGGCTAGCCCCAAGTGAATGCCCTGAGCCATGCAGCCGAATGAGTGACCTCCGGAGGGACAAGCAGAAATGCCCAGTCAACCCTCAGAGTTGGGAGAAATAATATACTTTTTGTTTTAAATTTTTTTAGTGTTTTTTATTTATTTTTGAGAGACAGAGAGAGTGTGAGCAGGGGAGGGTCAGAGAGAGAGGGAGGTACAGAATCTGAAGCAGGCTCCAGGCTCTGAGCTAGCTGTCAGCACAGAGCCCGATGCGGGGCTCGAACCCACGAACCGTGAGATCGTGACCTGAGCCGAAGCCAGACGCTTAACTGACCGAGCCACCCAGGCGCCCCTATACTTTTTGTTTTAAAACACTACATTTTGGGGCACCTGGGTGGCTTAGTTGGTTAAGCGTCCGACTTCAGCGGTTCATAGGTTCAAGTATATCTTTTGACTTTCCCCAAACTTAACTAGTAATAGCCTATTGTTGACTGGAAAGCTTACTGATAACATAAGCAGCTGATTAACACATATTTTGTATGTTATATGTGTTATATACTGTGTTCTTACAATAAAACAAGCTAGAGAAAAGAAAATGTTAAGAGAATCATGAGGAAGAGAAGATACATTTATAGTGCGGTACTGTATTTATCGAAAAAACAGTCGGTGTATAAGTGAGTCTGCACACGTCAAACCCGTGTTGTTTAAGAATCAGCTGAGTGTGTCTACATATAAAATGGGAGAGTTAATGGATATTGTAAAAGACAAAAGATTTATACATTCTGAAGAGAAACCAGAGTAGAGTTAACGGATATTGTACTTGATAAATTGCAGATAGTATCATTTTGCTTCTCTTTTCACCTCTGGGTCTTTCCTGACTCTTTCAATCTCTGTCTTTCTTACTTTTTTCCTTTCTCTCTCTCTCTGTGTGTCTATTCCTATCTTGCCAACACTCTTCCTGCCACTTTCTCCTCCATTTACTTTGCTCTGCTACATTGGCCCTCCTGCTGATCCTCAAACCTTCCAAGCCCTTTCCTGCCTCAGGGTCTTGACGCTCGCTTGTCCCTCTGCCTGAGTGCTTTGCCCTTCAATCTTCTTATGAATCGTTCTCTCACTTCATTCAGTTCTTTGCTTAAATGTAATCTCTTTCTTGACCGCCTCTTCAAAAATGGTCCCCTCCTGATCCATAAAGAATCCTGTATCCTATTTAATTTGTGGTGTCTTCATGGCACTTAGGACCATCTAAAACAATCCTGTTTCCTTATTTGGCTAATTGTTTGGGACAGAGATCTTGCCATCCCCCGTGTTCAGAATAGGACCTGGCAATAGGAAATGCTCAAAGGATATTTGTGAAGGAATACTCTGATTCAGTGGTACTGACTGGCTCTCCTTCGACTCAACCCTCTCACCCTGTTCCACACCGTCCTGGAGGTGGGAAGGAGGTCATTTCTTCATTTCCGTGTCCTTGGTCTTCACGGAAGACCCCTGCCCCATTAGTTGAGTTGCTGTCTGTGGTTCTGAGACCCAAGGCTGTGGATCTGTCCTTGGTGCTGATTAAGGCTCCCACTTCCATTAAGCGGGAGAGGTCAGAGGAGTCTTGGGGAAGGAGTGATGTGTGTGGTCGATCTCGGCACTGGAACATCTGGGTCACTGAGAGAAGGCGGGCATCTGAGTTCCCGAGGGAGAGAGCGCCTGGGTCACTGCGAGCTCACTAGGTATTTGTCCTAACTGCTTATCTATTCACGTATACGTACATTCATATATGTGCTTTTTATTTTAGAAAAGTTTCAAACATACAGAAGTGAAAAGAAGAGCGCAATAACCTGCCGTGTACCCACTTACCTCCCAGCTCAGGGCTAATTGCATTTCACCGGTGCCTCTGCCCACTTCCTCACTTCCTCTTATTTTAATGCAAATCCCACACATGATATCATTTAATTACATGTCGTATTTTACATTTTGCGTCTTTTCACTGAAGTATGGCTTGAACCTTGTGAGGTTTGCAAACCTCACGTATACAGCCTGATGTGATTCTACCTGTGTGTAGACGTGTGTGACCATCACCTTGATCAAGCCTTAGGGCACCTCCATTGTCCCACCAGGTCCTTCTGTAATCTGACCCCGCTGATATGCCAGGGATAGCCACTGTTCTGACCTCCACCACCAAAAATCAGAAAGCCGCGATAAGGAAGTCCAAGGACCTGGTGGGACAGGCCCAGCTTACCTGTCCAGGTCCTTGTCTTATCAGCAGGTCCAAGGACCAGCTTAGCTTTGCTGTTGGCATTAATTTTGTTTTTGTATGAAAATACCATATGTGCGGAAAGTACATAACATTCAGAGGTATTTGTTTTGGACAAATAATTACAATGTGAACCCCCACTAAATCACCATGGACGCTCAGAGAGAACACTGAATCTTTCTGTGCGTTCCTTTATGACAACATTCCCTTCCCAGTGTCCAGAGGAGACCACCCTCCCCACTTTTAAGGAACTTTGTTGCCCCCACCCCACACCCTCATGCACTGTGCTTTCTTAGTCTCTCCTTCTCCCTCCCACCCTTCAATACTAAGTGGCCCTTGGCCGTAGTGACTGGGAATGAGAGACCAGCCCCTTCCTCATCTCCCTGCCTCCCCTGGTCTGTCCCCTGCACGGTCACAGGGAGAGCTTCCCATCACCTGACTTCCATCATGCCTTTCCCCCGGTCTAAGCCCTTCCATGGATCCCCATTGGTTGTGGGCAAAAGTTCAGGAAACCTTATCCTCACCTGATATTTTAGGTCCTCCAGGGACCCCGCCACCCCCTCCCTCCTCATTTCCTTCCTCACACTGTATACACGGACCAAGTCTTTATGAAAACTGTCCTTCTTGCCTTACCTGGAATGCTTTCCTCCCGCTGCTTGGCCAATCCCTATTAGTTACTTCGATGTCTCCTCAGGAATTAATGCCTATTAGCAGCCCTCCAGGTCTTCCCCTTTGGAGTCCCTTCCACCCTCATACCTCGTGCTTTACCAGCTGTGGAGCTCCACGTTTCTCACTGTCTCCTTCCAGACCAGGAGGGCAGGGTCGGGGCTGACTCATCGCTGGGTCCCTGGCGTCACCCAGCACGGCATAGATCATAAATGTTTGCTGACTCTCCCTCCCCGCAGCTGTCCCTCTGTCATACTTGCTCTTGCCTTTGTCCTGCTGTCTTCTTGAAGTTTAACAAACATTTCCTGAGGGCTTGGCATGGGCTGGTCTCTCGGCCTGGAATGTTCCCTACCCTGTCCACACGATGACCTTTTATACACCCTTCAGGACACTTTCTGTCTTGATGCTCCATAGCCTCAACCCTCAGCCAGAGGGTTCTTCTCTACCTGCTAGCCCCTCCAGCCCAGCCACTCCCCTGCATGCGGCCCTGATCTGTCTGGGGTCTATGGCCACCTGGGCTCTAGCTTGTGCCCCCGTCAGACCATGAACTCCTCAAGTGTAGGATTTACCAGGATCACCGAGCAAAGAAGAGTGAATTCCAAATGTTTGTGGACTCTTTCCTGAGATTACTTCTCCTTCTGTGTCCTCTATTTTTGCATTGGCTAATCCCTCTGCCTGGAATGCTGCTCCTTTCTCTGTCTGGATGGCATGCTTTAAGAACTGTCACCCGGTTCTCCTCCCTCTGGCACCAGCTTCAATACATCCCTCTCCAACTCTGTCTCCTTTTGTACGTGCATGTCCCTCCACCGTAGGCTTGTGGCTGTCTGAGGGATCGGCCTCCCTCACATCAGACTAGGAGCTCCTCCAGGCCTGGAAGTCCCCTCTGTGGCCCCAGTGCCCAGAGCACGGCCAGGCACAGAGGGTCACAGTGAATGGCGGACACCAGTGTGTGTAAATCTTAGTTTGGTAAATTGCATGCTGTTTCCTTACCATCTTTCAGCTTCATTTCCAAGATCTGGGTCTGAGGCAGTCGTCTGTGTAAATGGACACTTAGAGGATCAAGGGCTCTCCTTTCTTCCCCCACCTTACACATACTCCCTCTCAGGGCTGAGAATGTCTTCTCCTCCACGGAGCGTTCCACACAGGGTTGCTTCTGACCAGGGACCTCTTTGTACAGTGAGTGAAGTGGGGGCAGGGGGCTCATGCTCATGGATTTCCCTGGTCTTACCTCACACCCCATCACCTAAAAGAAACTCACCTGGTAAAGCAATGGGGGGACTGAGTTACGTTGCCCGCTGGGAGTCAACACCCTGAAATGCCGGGGCTCTGTCTTGCGGGGTGCAGCTGAAGCTTCGGGGTGATGACCTGCGGTGGCAGGGGGCCCTGGCACCTAGAACCCACTTGCAGAATTTTGGCCTCCTGTTCCCACGACCTGGGGCTTTGCTTGTTTGACAGTCTTGGTTCTCAAGGAAAGAAAGCTTCCAGCTGAGGACACAGCAGTGGTTCCGGGGACTTGAAGGTGAGAATGCATTCCCCCAGGCCACCGACCCAACGGGCACGCCTGGACCCAAGGCATTCTCTGGGGCACTTCTGAGAGAATAGAATAGAATAGAATAGAATAAATAAGTAAAGATAAAAGACAGGACCACTGAGGGTTTAGACCTTTCAGGAATGAGTGTTGGCGTGACCTCACTCAGTAAAGGGCACCCTCCAGCTGAGCGCAAAGGAAACTGGGAGTGAGTAATGGAAGAAGGAAATCATACGTTACACACCAACTGTGGCTCTGTGACCAGTTACAGAAATGTGGACTGTAATAGGTATGCAGATTTTCTTCTTGTTTTCCCCTCCTTTTCTTCTCTTCCTTCTTATCTTTTCATCTATCTATCTATCTATCTATCTACTTACTGCTTTTATTTTTTTAATTTTTTTAATGTTTTTATTTATTTTTGAGAGACAGGGAGAGACAGCATGAGCAGGGGAGGGGCAGAGAGAGAAGGAGACACAGAATCGGAAGCAGGCCCCAGGCTCTGAGCTAGCTGTCAGCACAGAGCCCAACGCGGAGCTCGAACCCACGAACCGTGAGATCATGACCTGAGCTGAAGTTGGATGCTTAACCAACTGAGCCATCCAGCACCCCTACTTACTGCTTTTAACCTTGCCCCTTATTTCCCTTTATAGTTTTATATTCATAGTGAATATAGTGTTTTATATTCCTGATGTTCATAAATGAAAATTTTGTCAATAGCATCCATCTTCCTTCTCCGCTTTTCCTTCTCATCAAGACCAGATATTTCTCATGCACTGTAATTAGGAAATAGCAACTTGTTGGGTGAGTAGTAAAAAACAAAACAAAACAAGGATAAAGACCACAGCTCAAGATGACAAGGAGAACTGTGTGAAGAGATAGGCAAAACAAATGACGTGCAAATTTTAGTCCATTTAGTCAGAACGCAGACAGTAACAACACTAAACATCATTTGGATAATTCACAACCAGTCAGCACAACAGAGACCATATGTCCTGGGTTTATTCACTCAGTCACCCCTTGTCATTGAACACATACCTAACATGTTAGCTGAGGTCTTCTTTATCCCTCTGCTCATTCGTTGTAACCAAATAAATAACTTTAAAAAGGGGGTATGTTTTAGTTTTCTCCACTCCACCCAATTTGCCATTTACGCACCAAGAAAGTGTTTTTTAAAAATTTTAGGCATGCTTGGGTGGTTCAGTCAGTTGAGTATCAACTCTTGATTTCTGTTCAGGTCTTGATCTCAGGGATGTGGGATTGAGCCCCCCCATCAGGCCCTGCCCCTGAGTGTGGAGCCTGCTTGGGAGTCTCTCTCTGTCTCTCTCTCTCTCTCTCTCTGTGTCTTTGTCTCTCTCTCTCTCCCTCTCCCCTTTTGCCCCTGTCCCCCACTCACTGTCTCTCTCTAAAATTAAAAATTAAAAAAATATTTATAAAAAACTTAAACATTTTTGGAAAATAATATACATATAGAAAGAACACAGATCAATTAGCAAATAGCTAAGTGAATCCTTGGATCGAGAAACACAAGGACCAGGGGTGCCTGGGTGGCTCAGTTTCTTGAGCATCCCACTTTGGCTGAGGTCATGATCTTGTGGTTGACGAGTTCCAGCCCTGTGTTGGGCTCTGTGCTGATAGCTCAGAGCCTGGAGCCTGCTTCAGGTTCTCTGTCTCTCTCTCTCTGCCCCTCTCCCACTCATGCTCTGTCTCTCTCTCTCTCAAAAATAAATAAACATTAAAAAAAGAAACCCGAGGACCAGACCCCAGAAACCCTCTTGTCCCCTCTTTCAGACACTGAGAATCTGGACTTCTGATTATATACCTTAGTGTTGCCTAAGTGTTGGAATTTGTATTAATGGAATCATACAGGATGGTCCCTTGTGTCTTATCCTTTCACTCAACATTGTTTGCGAGCCTCATCCATGGTGCTGCATGTAGGGGCAGACTGTTCACTCTCATTGCACCCCCTATGTGATAAGGCCACAGCTTTTCAAAGTGTTTTATTTATTCTTGAGAGAGAGAGAGAGACCATGAGCAGGGGAGGGGCAGAGAGAGAGGGAGACACAGAATCGGAAGCAGGCTCCAGGCTCCGAGCTGTCAGCACAGAGCCCGACGCGGGGCTCAAACTCACAAACCGTGAGATCATGACCTGAGCCGAAGTTGGATGCTTAACTGACTGGCCACCCAGGCTCTCCCTGATAAGGCGACAATTTATCCATGCTGCTGTTGATAGTTATTTGGATTGTTTCCAGTGTGTGGTTAGTATGGACTGTCTAGCTAGGAACATTCTAGGCTGTGTCTTTTGGAGGAAATATGTAAACTAATGTCTGTTGGGGAAATATACCCAGGTATACCCACATGTGCTGTGTACCAAGGAAGGGCTCTGTGCGAACAGAAGTGCTTTTAGTCGAAACAGAATCAAACTCAACATGTCCAATCGTCCAGCTGTTGATTCTGACTCCCTTCCATCTGTCCCTCACTTTGGTAAATGGCACTGCCATTTCCCCCGTTCCTTGGGTCAAAACCTTGGAATCATCTTGAGTCTTTTTTCCCCCTCACACTCACCAAATGTATCAAGTCTTGTCAGCTCTACCGACAAAACCCATCTCTCATCGAATCCCTCACACACTCTGTGGCTGCTCCAGTCCTGACTCGCCTGGACGGCGGTGTGGCCACCTCACAGGTCTCGGCTTCTACTCTTGCTACAGGGATCTTTTTTTTAAGAGAAAGCATGTGCACAAGAGGACATGCTGTATGACTCCATTTATATGACGTTCAATATTAGGCAAAGTTGATGTGTGCCGGAAGTCAGAGCAATGGCTACCTCCAGGGTCAGGGACTGGAAATGTTCTACGTCCTGATCTAGTGGGTGTCACTCAGGGGTCTACACATGGAAAAATGGCACTTTATGCCTTTTACTGCATGTATTTGATGTTTCAATGAAATGGAATTATGCACACTTATAATTATGTATGCATATTATAATAATAACATTATGGATACATTGTGTGAGATCTAATAATATACTATACATATAATATTATATAACATATATTTATGTAGAACATGAAGCCCCCTGATGTAAATTCTCCAAAGGATTCTGTGTCAGAATGGAATCACCAGAAAAACAGAACTAGCCGGAGGTATGTACTAAGAGATTTATGGCAAGGGGTTGTCCAGGCTGGCCGGGCGAGTTCAGACTGCATAAGGCACGCGGTCGGGAGAGGCAGGCTGGGACCCTCGGGCACGGACGGAAGATGCTCTCTGAGGCAGATTTCGTTTTCAGGCAAGCCTCGGCTCCGCTTCCAAGGACTTTTCAGGAGGCTGAACCAAGCCCACCCGGATGACCATAATGCCCCTTCCTCAGTCTACTGACCATGGACCATACTCACAGCTACAAAATGCCTTCGCACTGAAACTGAGATGGTGTTTGAATGAATTACGGAGACTGCAGCGCAGCCAGGCGGGCACGGCAGACCGGCCCTCCCAGCCTCAAACCACATTGGCAATAAACCCCAGAGTCTACTTCCTGCACCAGAAAGGCCACTTTCTCGAAGGTTGGGACTCTTTTTTTTTTTTTTATGTTTATTTTTGAGACAGTGCAAGCAGGGGTGGGGCAGAGAGAGGGGGGGACAGAGGATCTGAAGCAGGCTCTGCCCTGAGCCCGCGGGGCCCAACACAGGGCTCCATCTCACCAACAGGGAGATCATGACCTGAACCAAAGTCGGACACTCAACCGACTCAGCCACCCGGGCGCCCCAAGCAGGGCACTCCTCTGCCTGTTGTGTTTATTGCCGTATGCTCAGAAGCTCCAGCAGTGCCTGGCATGCGGCAGGTGCTCAGTAAGTATGACGAATGAGTGGATATTGACCTCCAGCTTCCCCTTCTACGTCAGGATGTGTAGACATCTGGAACCCTTCTCCCCTTGACCTCCTAGGAAGGCAGGAGCATCTGTGAGAGGCTTTCCTCCTCCCACGGCTGCCTGTTCAGGAAGCTAGAAGGTGCGGGGATCCATCCTTGCTCTGCCACTCACTCTGAAAATCACTCTCCCTCACTGCGCCTTGGGCCACTGGTCTGCCAGGTGGGGATGCGACGCCCTTGCCTGCGTGCCTCTCTGGGTCACTGGGAGGATCAGGTGGGGAAAGGACGTGGAAAGGCATGGTAAAGCACGGGCACAAGAGGACCTGCTGTCGGATTCCGTGCTGCGAAGTTCATGTGTTTACGTAAGGTCCTGCGCACCTCGTGCTCCTTCCTGCCTCGGATCTTTGTCCAAGCTGCCTCCTCCACCTAGAGTGCCCTTCCTCCTGCCTCTCTTGGCCAAGACCTCTGTATCCCGTTAGGGGTTTGCTGAAGATTCACTTCTTCCAGAAGTCTTCCCCAATCTCCACAGCTTAGAGAGCTTTTCCTGTTTCGGCTTTGCCTCGAGTATTTTTTTTTCTGTCAAATTAATCAACACCTGTGTGTTTGGGAGGTAGAATCGCCTGATGGCTGACGGGGCTGGAAGTCACGCTCCGGGCTCGCCATTTACTACACACGAGCCCAAGCAAGTGCCTTCACCTCTCCTTTGCTCCTGGGGATTGCGGTAACACCCCACTCCCGCTGGGCGGCTGCTGTGTCCCAGTTACTCCATGGTCATCTCCTTAGATTTTGACCACAACCACTGCAAAGTAGAGCTTGTCATTATTGGAGGTTTTATTTTCATCTCTGCCTTCTAGGTGAGAAAGGTGCACAGAGGTCAAGTAACTAGCCCAAGGTCACCCACAGGCTAAAGGGTAGAGCGGGCTGGAGTTTGGGCTCCTGGCTTCTAGGACATGCTGCCCCTTGAATGTCTCACGTGGACCCTAATAAAGACATTGTCGTAGCTCCAGGCTGGCTCCGGAGGGGCAGGAAGGCGAGACGGTGGTGGGGTGCCCGGCCCTGACTGGCGCCCAGGAATGGCTATTCTTAAGATTGCTCTTCATCTGGGCCAGGATGTGGCTGTTTCTCCCCACGCTGGGATGGTGGGGACCTTTCCCAATTTCTTCCAGGCCTGCTGATCAGATAAGGGCAGGGTGGGGGTAGGGAAAGGAGGGATGGAGGAGGGAGGGAGACAGGAGGGCAAGTGTTGTTAGAATCGTTTCCCCCGGGAGCCACTTTAGGAGGCTGAGGCTGTGTGAGGTCGGGAGTGGTGGGTCCGGGCCTGCCCCCAGCATCCTGCTCATGACAACGCTGGGGGTGCTTCTAGGAGGAGGGCGCGAAGGGGCCTCCCAGAGCGCCAGCCAGCAGGGGGACCAGGAGGAGCAGGGCCACGCTGTGGGGCGCCCGGGAAGGGGTGGCGGCCGAGGCGGTGAAGGGCTGGGTCACGGAGTCCCGGTTGCAGAGTTGCCCCTCGCAGCAGGAGCCCTGGAGGTCAATGTTAGTCCAGGGGCTGGAGGTGCCCTTGACGGTGCAGGAGAGCCGGTGGCAAGTTCTGATGTAGACGGGAACTGAGAGATTGCCTGGAGGGGGCAGGGAGGAGGGGCGAGAACTGAGGGGGGCAGCCGCACCTGCACTCACGTCAGAGGCCAGGGCCGTGACTGGGTCCCCAGACTTCCTTCCTGTCTTTCTCCTCAAACTGGGACCCTGCCTCCTCCTTCAAACCAGGGACACGGCTTCTTCCTACAGACCAGGGCTCTGCCTCCTGTCTCAGGCCAGAGCCATGCCTCCCTGACAGGCCTGTCTGGCACCTCTGCCCACAGGCCTGCCCTGCCTCCACACCCTTTGCCCTGGCTCTGTCCCACTCCCAGCCTCTCACCAACAGTCATTTGGCCATTGCCCTGGAAGCAGACGCTTTGGTCCTGGTGACACTGGACCCGTCGGGACTTTTCCAGGGTGCAGTCGTCCGGGTGGATCCCCAAGCAGGCGTAGCACTCCATGCCACTGAGAGTTGGTGGGTTGGGTGCTGGCAAGAGAATGTAAACACACACTCAGGTAATGGTTTCCAGGTACGGTGGTGCGGGCTGTGCACTGCACCAGGGCTCTAGCCTAGCCTGACGGTGAGGGCCTGAATCCTAGCGCGTGGGAGGAGGTGCCCAGTGGAGGTCACAGTGGGTCCCTGCCCGGGCCGGGCCCCTCCCAGCCTACCCTGTGCCCAGCCCCGCCCTCGGGCTTACCCGGGCTCAGATTGGGGAGGACGTCGTGGGTCAAGAGGTTGGCGTTGCAGAAGTCGGTCATGCAGCCGCGCACCACCGAGTAGTCAGGCGGCAGCGCGTGCTCATCCGCGAGCATCTGGCCCGTAGGCGGGCCTGTCCAGCAGCCCTTCTGTACCAAGGTCACGGTGGAGCGGTACCCTGGGGGCGGGAGGGGATGGGGCCTGAGGTGCTGCCTCGTCCCAGCCTCTCCCTCCTCTCGCTCTCCCTTCCCTGCGCGGCGGCGGGGCCTCTCCCTCTAGCCTCCAATCTCTCCCTCCTCCTCCGCTCTTCTCTCACACTCGCCTCTCCCTTTCCTTCCTCTCTCCCTTCAAACTCCACTTCCCCTACTTCCCCCACACCTCCCTTCCGCCACCCTTTCGGCCCCTCTCCCCGCCCCTCTCCCTCGCTGTCTCCCGGATCTCCTACCCTCCTCACGCCCCTCTTCTCCCACCCCTTCCTCCTCCTCCCTTCCTCCACCTCCGCTCTCGGTCCAAGGTCATCCCCTTGTCTTCTCCCCAGTCCCCCGAACCCCTTGGCTCTTGCTCCCGCCCTCCTCCCTCCCTAACCTCTCATCCCTGTCTCTGCCCCCACCCCTTTCCCTTGGGCGCTAGCTTCTCCTTTTTCTGCCGTCTCCCCACCCCTCACCAGTGTCCAGGGACAGGACAGCCTCGGAGCACCCGTGAGGACAGGAGACGCTGTGGAACTTCATGGCACTGAGGTCAAAGGGCCCGAAGTAGACGTGTTGAAAGCTGTAGCATTGCTGGGCTTGGGACCCTGAGGGGAGAAGCAGGGTGGAGGGGGTGAGAGGAGCAGCTGGGGTTGGGGCTATTCTAGGAGCTCCCCCTGCAAATGCCAGTCTGGCCAGCCAGGCTGCTCTGCTCTGAGAGGAGCCGGGCCTCGTTGCCTGGAGAGAACCGAGGTCTGCCACTCTGGTTGGTCATCACTGGGTTTGCCTCTGGGCAGAGTATCAGCCTCTGTGCACCTGCCAGGCCTGTTTCCCTCCCCCGGCTGTTCCAGATCTCCACCCTCCTCCAGGAAGCCCTCTGAGATTTAAATAGAGGAGGAAATGATTCACTCCTGCTCTGCCTGTCCCTCTCCCAGCTAAATGCAGGGTGTCCAGTAGCACTAAAAGGCCATGGGTGGAAAGCAGACTCTGGCATTGGCAATGGGACCTGCCATCTTGGACTGTAGACACACACACAGCCAGCCCGGTGATGCTCCCACAAAGCCCCGGAACACTGACAACGTAACGAAATTGGCACAGGCTCGGGCAGGTCTCGCCAACAGACCCAGACTCTCCTGAGCGTCCATGCAGAGTTCTACGTTCCCACGTGAAACAGTTACCCCCCACACCCTGCAGTGGAAGGTCCCCCAACCAAGACACGTGCAAGAGCATACGGGACAGAAGGTGTGCGGATACGGAACCAAAAACAACCCGCAGAGAGACCCAGGGACGTAGGAAGTCACACCCAGAAAGAGAGACAGATACGGCCTCAAGTGTCACAGACACACAAATAAAATGAGAGACCACAATTATGTATAGTTAGAGATCCAAAAAAGAGACCCACAAAAACATAGTTTATTTTTATTTAAAAAAATTTTTTAATGCACTTATTTATTTTTGAGAGATAGAGTGAGACAGAGCATAAGCGGGGAGGGACAGAGAGAGAGAGACAGAATCTGAAGACAGGCTCCAGGCTCTGAGCTAGCTGTCAGCACAGAACCCAACGCGGGGCTCGAACCCATGAACTATGAGATCATGACCTGAGCCGAAGTCGGACACTTAACCGACTGAGCCACCCAGGTGCCCCAAAAACATACACTTTAAAGCCATAGACAAACACAAGACCCAGGAGATACTTGGGGCGCAGATACACAGAGAGACACACGTGAAAACGCCCGAGCTCATGTACACAGAGACAAACGCAGCCCTGCCAGTCCCAGGGATGCGCAAACACAGGCCGGCACCGATATGCAGAATCACACACACATCCTTTACAGAGAAACTGAAACTCGGAGGGAACGACCCGTAAACATATTGCCTAAGTGCTTGTTCACATATGAGAAGAGAGAAACACGCACGTGTCCAGAGACCCACTGGCCATGCCCACATGGATACACTCGGAAACCCAACTCTCTTCCGTGGACGAGCAGACACACACAGTGGCCTGGGTGCAGGCTTAACCTTCCCCTGCTCAGCTCCTGATGGGAGCATGTCCCTGTCCTTACTCAAACTGGGGGAAAAGGCTGTCCCAGGATGAGGCCAAAGTTCTCTGCCAGGTCTGGAAAGAGCCCCCAGGGGTCCCCTGAAGTGCCCCTGAATGGGGGTATGGGCAAGAAGGGTGGGAGGCTGTAGCAGTGGAGAGAGAGACACCAGAGAAAATGACTGATGGTAGAACAGAGGAGAGGAAGACACAGGAGGAGGACATGGTCTTCAGCCCCTCCTCCCTCAGACCCAGGGGTCCAGGCCCCCAGCCCCTCCTCCCTCAGATGCAGGGTCCAGGCCCCCAGCCCCTTCCTCCCTCAGACCCAGGAGTCCTGGCCCCCAGGCCCTCCTCCATCAGACCCAGAAGTCCAGGCCCCCAGGCCCTCCTCCCTCAGACCCAGGGGTCCAGGCCCCCAGCCCCTCCTCCCACAGACCCAGGAGTCCAGGCCCCCAGCCCCTCCTCCCTCAGACCCAGGGGTCCAGGCCCCCAGCCCCTCCTCCCTCAGACCCAGGACCTCTGGCCCCAGCCCCCCACACCTTCTTAACACTGGGCTCAGAAGTTTGGGTACCTGTCAGGCAGAACGCAGCCCCAAAGAGGCAGAGCAGGATGGTTCTGGGGACGCCCATCACCAGCTTGTGAGCTGATCTGAGACACCGAGGACAGCTCCTCCTGCTCTGATTTCTGTCTGGCTGGTTCTTCCCGCTGAGCCCCAGGCATCCCGGCTCTCCAGCCCCGGCTGGCGCTCGGGATTCCTCCACCCCCGCCCTTCCTGGCTTGGGCTGGTCTCCACCTAGGTAATCACGCCGGGCCCTGATGGTGCTGAGGAAGGAGAGGGATTGGGGTCTGGATTCCTGGGTCCGAGGGAACCGGGAGCCAGGGGCCTATCACCCTCAACTTGGGGGATTTGTGTTTTGCCGGCTCCCTTTCTACCCTGTTTCCCACATTGTGTTCTAGTCTGAGGCTGGCACAAACGGCCTCTTGATTTCTCTTCTCTTTCTCTTCCGGAACATTACCTGTAATCACACACACAAACACACACACACACTCTCTCTCTCTCTCTCTCTCTCTCTCTCTCTCTCTCTCTCTCCAATGCTGGGGCCCATGTCTCCAAACCCAGAGACACAAACATCACCTCCTCCTAGAAGCCTCTTCTGACCCAGATTTCCCCCACTCATCCACTCACCCTCAGACGCAGGCACCTGCTTGTCCCCCAGCCGTCATCATCTTGGGTTAGGCTGCTGTCGTCTTCCCTCAGGTGCCTCAGCGATGTTTGCATTGCTGTATGAATGAATGAATCAATGAATTAATGAATGTACAGAGAGGCAGGCAGACAGACAGACAGACAGTTACACATGGGATGCAGAAAGACAGTCACCCTGAGCGTGGACAGATATAAATACAGACACCCAGCCAAGCCCAGACGTGAAGAGAGGCACCCCAATGAACCGAACATGCCTTTAATAAATGTTTATTACATTATTAAATGAATGAATAAAAACACACGACGAGATAGAGACACAGGTGGACAATCGGAGGGACACGCTATCCCTCGCGGACACAGACCGCGTGGGCCCTCAGACGTGGGGCAAACGGGGACGTCCAGACAGATGTCCCTGCAGGGGGCTGGGGCAGAGCCCCAGGTCAGCAGCTCCTGGCGTCTCCCCCTCGCTGGCGCTGGGACCGCACCCCTGTCTGTGCCGTGCAGGGTGGGCCCAGGCATGTGCAGAGACGACGAGTCCTAGACCACAGATGGATGGGTCGGAGCCGACAGAACGGCAGGGCCCAGGATGGCCTTCATAGTGTCCAGAGCTTGGCCTACTTTTACACAGCTTTCTTCCTGACTACAGGCCCCGGACCTCCCTTTTCTTAGGGTATTTACATTAGAAAAGTTGGCCTTGCAAATTCTTCCTCCGTCTCTCTGAAGTGTAAGTAAAAATTTACCCAGCCTCTTCGCAGTTTTACAATCCCAGAATGTCCTTCTCAGGGACCAGGGGCCATGCCTTTGAAAAGTCATCAGAAGATAGCACCCCCCACCCCAAACGCCATCTCCCAGGCTCTGTGGGGGGCAGGGTAGGAGCAGGACTTGAATAAGCGACGGTTGGCAAACACAGATGCCCTTATTACAGAGAAAACCCCTTGTAAACTCAGAAACCCTCCGTGTGCTGGGCACATCCCATAGATGGGCCCCTCTCCCGTTACCCTCCAGCACTGTTCCCCCAGCCCACCCGGTGCTTAAAAACCTTCCGCACATTTTGTTTTGGAGTCAAGTTCAGTCTCTCTCTTCTATTGTCATAGTCTTTTTAAAAAAATTTTTAAATTTATTTTTTGAGAGACAGAGAGAGACAGTGCGAGCAGGGGAGAGTCAGAGAGAGAGGGAGACACAGAATCCGATGCAGGCTCCAGGCTCTGAGCTAGCTGTCAGCACAGAGCCCGACGCAGGGCTCGAACCCACAGACCGTGAGATCATGACCTGAGCCGAAGTCTGACGCTCAACCAACTGAGCCTCCCAGCCACCCCTACTGCCATAGTCTGGAATGAGGTCTCCCGTGCCTGTTTAACTTTGGTGCAATTTTTCTGTGACAGTCGGCAGCCACCCAGGCACTGTGGACACTCTCCAAATCCTGGACTGTCACGGTCCGGTCACCCTCGCCCTCCTCTTGCCAAACCCCTGCCTCTCCCATTGGCATCACTTCCCCAAACCTGTTTTGCATCCAAATTGTTCTTCCTGCTGCTCCGGTTCCTGCCCCCAGGCTCCCTGTCGGGTGCTGGCCCCACAGGGGCAGGGTGGGGCTCGGCCCCTGGAGCGCAGGGCCCGCCAAGCAGGGAGTCTGGGTTTTCTGAAGCCCCTTGGAAGGTAGAGCCTTTGGAGGTGTTCACAATTTCAGAGATTTGAGGCTTAAAGAATCATCAGACCAGCCCATTTCGTGTGTGAGTTATGTGTATGTGGTGTGTGTATGTGAGTGTGTCTGTATGTGTATGAGAGAGGGTGTGTAAGTGACTGTGTGAGTGTGTGGCTGTGCGTATATGATTTTGGTTCTGGTCACCTTTAGGGACCTCTGGAGGCTATGAGATGTTAGGTGGGAAGCTCTCCGTTGTGGGAGGTAATCAAGTGGAGACTGGTGATCTAGGTCCAGGGATTTGGGCAAGGCTCTTATATCCGCAGGGGGCTATTCAACATGAACTCTGAGCTCCCTGTGAACCCAGAGATTCTTTTTCTTCCTCAGCAATAAAACTTTAACAACTGAACAATGAATTATTTAAGAGATTGGGGGAAAGCTGAGGATGTTTGGTGGTAGCCATGAAGGTGCTACTTAAAAAACTTTTTATTATTAGAAACTTTTAAACACAGGAGCGCCTGGGTGGCTCAGTCGGTTAAGCGTCCAACTTTGGCTCAGGTCATGATCTCGCAGTTTGTGAGTTTGAGCCCTGCACTGGGCTCTGTGCTGACAGCTCAGAGCCTGGAGCCTGCTTTGGATTCTGAGTTGCTCCCTCTCTCTGCCCCTCCCGTGCTCATGCTCTGTTTTTCTCTGTCTCTCAATAATAAAAACTTTAAAAAAGTTTAAAAAAGAAATTTTTAAATACATACAACCCTCCAGAGGATAGCATGCTCACCACCAGGCCTTGAGGATTTTTAACATATCACCGATCTAGTGTTATCCTTTCTTACTTTGGTGCTGGGTAGGGCATTGATTTGGGTTCCTGCATTATTTTGTACAACATACTAATTTCACTTAAAACACCATACAAGAGTAGATGATTTTTTTCTTTTTTCTTTTTAATGTTTATTTAATTTTTTGAGAGAGAGAGAGAGAGAGAGAGAAAGAGAGAGAGAACGAGTAGGGGAGGGGCAGCGAGAGAAGGAGACACAGAATCCAAAGCAGGCTCCAGGCTCTGAGCTGTCAGCACAGAGCCCAACATGGGGTTCGAACCCACGAACCGTGAGATCATGACCTGAGCCGAAGTGGGACGCTCAACTGACTGAGCTGCGCAGGAACCCCAAGAGTAGATGATTTTCAAAGTGTACCTCTGGCTTATGTTTCAAGCTGCAAATCTTTTATGAATGTCATGAACAATTTCTAGAAGGCTGTCGCTCGCTGCCTTGAACTGAACTCCTAATGCTATGACCTCACCACTCAATTTTCTCTCTGTGTACTGAGCAGTTTCAAATTTATTTTCAATAAGTGTATTTTCAGTATGTTCCCACTTTTATTAGAAGCCGAAAGGTAGTTGTAGAGTGCTTGAATGGTGTTTAAAAGTTCAGTAGTATTGGGGCATGTGCCTGCCTCCGTTGGTAGAGCAAGCAACTCTTCATATCGGGGTGTGCGTTTGAGCCCCATGTTGGGTGTAGAGATTACCTAAAAGATAAAATCTGGGGCGCCTGGGTGGCTCAGTCAGTTAAGTGTCTGGCTTTGGCTCAGGTCATGATCTCATGGTTCGTGGGTTCGAGTCCCGCGTCGGGCTCTGTGCTGACAGCTCAGAGCCTGGAGTCAGTTTTCAGATTCTGTGTCTCCTCCTCTCTCTGACCCTCCCCTGCTGGCGCTCTCTCTCTCTGTCTCTCAAACATAAATAAAAACATAAAAAAGGATAAAATCTTAGGGGCGCCTAGGTGGCTTATTCAGTTGAGTGTCTACTCTTGATTTTGACTCAGGTTATGATCCCACGGTTCATGAGATGGAGCCCTGCATTGGGCTTTGCGGGCTCAGCTCCGAGCCTGCTTGGGATTCTGTCTTTCCCTCTGTTGTACCCAGATTTTAATATCGCCCCCCAAAACCAGAGACCACCAGGGAGACTGAATCACGCATGCAAAAGCAAAGGGCTTTATTACGAATTTAGGCCCGGCCAGCCTGAACTCGGGCTCACAGACTTCAACAACACACTGGGTCCACGTGGAGCGAGCCCCTAGCCTGGGGGGGTGGGGGCTTTTATGAGTTTGGGAAGGGGAGTTACAGGAAATTGTGACACAGGTACAGGGGTCCACTCAATATAGCATCACATCATTGACAGTAACTTTAACCAGTTACAGAGTGGACCCGGGACCCTCACGTAGGGCGTGACTAGTCTTAACCTCCATCTTTAGGCCCGCCCCCAGAAATATTAAAGGTGTTAGCTGGCCTTTCCTGATTGGGCATTACAAGGGTGGTCCCTCTTGTGTTGGGCGATATGTGCCCTTCTATTGTCTCATGGAGTCAGTTTAAGACCTGCGTCCTTACACCTCTCTCTCTTTACTTCTCTTCTGCTCACACTTTCTCTCTCTCTCCCAAAAAATAAATAAATAAGGTTAAAAAAATAAATAAAATATTAAAAAATTCCATAGCATAGAAGAAATTTTGAGGATGCCTGGGTTATTCAGTCAGTTGTGCGTCTGAAAGAAGAAATTTCTGTTGCATTATTTATTGTCCAGTTGGATTTGTCCCTCAAAGGAGAGAGAAAGGAGGCAAGTTAGGAGGTGTTCCCTAGAGTCTCAGCTCCAGCTCTAGGTGTCTGGACGTCCTCAACGACCTGGTGTCTGAGTGTCCGCAGCTTCCCTGAATGCCTTAGAATGTTGTCACGGAGCTTCTATTGTGTTCCATAAGTTCCCGTGCACATATGCAAATACCTGGCCTCCCAAATGATGCCGCCCCCATTTGGTTTCTGTAAGCAGTTTATTTATTTATTTATTTATTTATTTATTATTTTTAATGTTTATTTATTTGTGAGGGAGAGAGACAGACAGAGTGAGAGTGGGGAAGGGGCAGAGACAGAGGGAGACACAGAATCTGAAGCAGGCTCCAGGCTCTGAGCTGTCAGCACAGAGCCCGATGCAGGGCTTGAACCCACGAACTGTGAGATCATGACCTGAGCTGCAGTTGGCCGCTTAACCGACGGAGCCACCCAGGCGCCCCTCTGTAAGCAGTTTAGTAAATGTGTCATCATCTGTGTCCCCCCAAGGTGGACAAAATTCCCCAATTTTCCTACATATAGGAATTGGGGCAGTCTGGAACTCTGCTCATCTAGCAACAATTACTAACTGATTTGTTAGTGACAAGTGGGCTTTGTCAGCAAAATAACTGAGAAGCACTTAGGATTCCTTGCCTTATTCAAAATGATGTCATTAGTCAAACATGCTATGATTGTCATGATTTTTTAAATTTTTTAAAAATCGTCACCTAGATAATGTGTAAGACCATTGCACATGTGACCAATCTTCACGTTCTGCATAAATGTTTTTTCCATAAGTTGTCAGAATTGTGGAGCTTTGCCCTGGAGCCCATGTCCCTGATTCGCCAAAAATGGACTCATGTACGTCGCGTGCTGATATTTTCTTTTATTTTCACGGAGACGCTACCCGCAGCATCAATATATGGTTTCTTCATATCCGACCTTATTTATGTATTTCTATTTTTTACAGCTCAGCGGTGTTACGTACAGTTATTCGTGGGGTTGTGCAGCCGATCTCCTGGGTTTTTTCATCTTGCAAAATGGAAGCTCTAGACCTTGTCTTTGGAGCCACTTTGGTCCCGATACGAGTGTGTCCGTTATTAGTGTGTCCGTAAGTTGGGGGACGGGTTGCCTGAGGATTGCCACGTTAAGTGTACAATACAACATTGTCCACTGTAGGCACGGTGTCTACAGCAGATTTCTAGAACTCACTCCTTCTCCATCAGGATGAGTCGAAACCGTACCTGCTGAATAGCATCCCCCCAAGCCCCTCCCCTCAGCAACCACCATTCTACTTGGGTCCTGTGAACTATTGTGAGTAGAAATTCGATACTCATCTGAGGGGAACCATAGTATTTGTCTTTTTATGACTGGCTTATTTCACTTAGCAAAATGTTTTCAGGGTTCATCCATGTTGTAGCTTGCGTCAGAATTCCCTTCCTTTTTAAGATTGAATAACATTCCATTGTGGGTTTTTTTATAATGTTTACTTACTTATTTAAATGTTTATTTATTTTTGAAAGAGAGACACAGAGCGTGAGCAGGGGAGGGGCAGAGACCAAGGGGGACACGGAATCTGAAGCAGGCTCCAGACTCTGAGCTGTCAGCACAGAGCCCAACACGGGGCTCGAACCCACAAACTGTGAGATCATGACCTGAGCTGAAGTTGGATGCTTAACAGACTGAGCCCCCCAGGCGCCCTGAATAACATTCCACTGTCTGTATATTCCACGTTCTGTTCCTGCAGCATCTGTCCACACACACCTGTTGGCTATCATTGTGAGTAATCCTGCCATGAACATGGGCGTACAAATGTCTGCTCGGGACCCTGCTTTGAACTCTGCTGGATATATAATAGATCAGATCATCACTTTGAGTAATGCGCAGGATCATTTATTCCCCAGTTGGAAGAATTCGTGCAAAATGTTTCTGTCTACCACTATGCCTTTCCGAAGTTAAAATTTCTTACTTATAGTGAATAATTTTAAATTTTTTATTTTATTTTTTTAAGTTTATTTATTTATTTTGAAGAGAGAGAGTGGGCGGGGTGGCAGGGGGAGAGGGAAAGAGAAAATCCCAAGCAGAGCCCCATGTGGGGCTCGAACTCACAAACTGTGAGATCATAGCCTGAGCCGAGATCAAGAATCTCGGCTGAAGTGACAGAGCCACCCAGGCGCCCCTTAAAGTGAATAATTTTTAAAAGTTTAGGGGCGCCTGGGTGGCTCAGTCGGTTAAGTGCCCGGCTTCGGCTCAGGTCATGATCTCACGGTTTGTAGGTTCGAGCCCCGCGTCCGGCTCTGTGCTGACAGCTCAGAGCCTGGAGCCTGCTTGAGATTCTGTGTCTCCCTCTTTCTCTGACCCTCCCCTGCTTGCACTGTCTCTCTCTGTCTCTCAAAAATAAATAAAAGACATAAAAAAAAGATTTTAAAAGTTTAAGTGTTAAATCTTCAAACATTGAGATTTTAAGAACTTAAACTTAGGAGTCTAATATCCGAGTTAGATGGTCAGACTGGCAAGAAGCATATTAATGAAAGGATTATTCATTTTCCCCCTTCCACTCATGTCTTGAAATTTTTCCCTCACAGTTTGTATAAAGGTAGGAGGTAAATTCATGTCAATCATTAATAGTTCTGCATTCAGCTACATTCTGCTGAAATAGCCACTGTGGAAAATATTTTCTCCCTGCCACCTTAGTTTTTTGCAAAAATGTATTCAGTGATCCAATAAGTTTTATGATAGCTGTCCATTTTCCGATCCTGTTTATTTTTTCCTTCTTGATAGATGTCACATAGGGTTAATATTTTACCACAGAATCTCAACATCTTAAAATAATATGTAGATGACAAGTCAGTAAATTTTAATTATAGCTAGTTCTATACTGATGAAATTGTTAAAACAATAATAAACAACTTCTGTAATATGATTAACAGACCGTTGAGTAATACTCTTCAGTTTCCACCCACGTACATTCTTTGTGGATTACTACTGGTAAATGGGTATTAATTATTAATAGTGATTCATGCCAAGTGAAAGGATGTGTGGACTTAAATTTGGAACTCAAGAATTCTAGTCTGGTATGGCAAATAATTAGAAAATACGAACTGCGGTATGAAATATTGAACACAGCCAAATTACAGCCACCAACAGGGATTTTTTTTCCTCATTAAACTTTTGTTTCCATGGCTCTGAAAGTTCTGTGACAGATTTTTCGGTCGAGTTGCTTCCCCACAAAAGCATTCTCCTTTCCTTCTGAAGGTTTCATGATGCACTGTTTTCATGAACCAGTCTTTCCCCCCCAAGTTTATTTATTTATTTTGAGGGGGGTCCCAAACAGGCTCTGCACTGCCAGCGTGGGGCCTGATTTGGGGCTCAGACCCAGAAACCGTGAGATCAGGACCTGAGTCGAAACCAAGAGGGGGACGCCGAACCCCCTGGGCCGCCCAGGGGCCCCTCGCTAACCAGCCTCTTGCCATCCAGCTTAAATGGCCGACAGTTCTGAGACTGCTCCTGCACCACTGATTAGGACCCGTGCGACAGTGACTGGGGACAGTACTCACTCGGCCTCCGAGCCTTCCAGGCAGGCTTGGTGCCCTTGCCGGCTCCAGCTGCCTTCTTGTCCACTGCTGTGATGACACCCACAGCCACCGTCTGTCTCATGTCACCAACAGCAAAAACGGCCCCCGGGGAGGATAGTCAGAGCAGCTCTCCCCCACACAGGCTGGCCAGGAACCACATCGATGATGGCAGCGTCACCAGATTTCAGGAACTGGGGGCCATCTTCCAGCCTGTTTCCAGAACGATGATCCATCTCCGTCCGCTTAGCGAACCTGCAGGCGATGTGAGCTGGGTGACCATCCGCACAGGTGCGTAGCCGGCACTGCTCTGGCCTCGATGGGTCAGGAGGATCACCTGAGCTGAGAGGCCAGCCGCCTCCATCGTGGGTCTCCTCTGCTGTCACCAGCCACACTGCCACGGGGAACATCTTGAACAGATTATTCTTGACCCGGAAGCCCGTGCCGTCCCCAGGAGCAGCCTCGCTCAAAGCTTCGCGGTGCATTTCAACAGACTCTGCTTGAGTTGTAACATCGACTGGTGCAGAAGTGACCGCCGTGCCGGGGAGAAGGGCTCCAGCCTCCCCTCGGCCCACAGGGACAGGACCAACACCAGCAAGTTCGTAGACCTCCTGGAGGCGCAAGGGCTTGTCGGCTGGACCAGTTGGTGGCCGAATGCAATCCAGAGTTTCAAGCAGTGTGGTTGCCCTGGCGTTGCCATCTTTTTTAATTTTAAATTTTTTATTAAAATCTATTTTTTTTACATTTATTTATTTTTGAGAGAGACAGAGCGTGAGTTGGGGGAGGGCAGAGAGAGAGGGAGAGACACAGAAATGGAAGCAGGCTCCAGGCTCTGGGCAAGCTGTCAGCACAGAGCCTGACACAGGGCTTGAACCCATGAACCGTGAGATCATGACCTGAGCTGAAGTCGGTTGCTCAACCGACCGAGCCACCCAGGTGCCCCTGGCATTGCCATCTTTACGGGTGACTTTCCGTCTCTTGAACCGAGGCATGTGAGCGACTTGGCTCCAGCACGTCATCACCATTCCGACCAGAAACTGGCAGAGATGCTGCTGTGTCGGGGCCAGTTTCCTTAATGCAGGTGCCGACTTCCTTAACAATTTCCCGGTGTCTCTTCTGGCTGTAGGGCAGCAGCTCCGTGGAATCCATTTTGTCAACACCAACAATTAGCTGCTTCACACCCAGTGTGAAAGCCAGAAGGGCATGCTCACGGGCCTGCCCGCTCTTGGAGATGGCTGCTTCAGATTCGCCAACACCAGACCAGCAATCAGGACGGCACAGTCAGCCTGAGATGTGCCTGTAATCATGTGTTTGATAAAGTGTCTGCGTCCTGGGGCATCAGTGATGACCGCGTAATACTCGTTGGTCTAGAATTTCCACAGGGAGATATCAAAGGTGATACCGCGTTCATATTCAGCTTTCAGTTCATCCAAGACCCAGGCATGCGTGGAGGAGCCCTTTCCCATCTCAGCAGCCGCCTTCCCAAAATTCTCAGTAGTTCTTTCGTCCACACCGTCACCTTTGTAGATCAGATGACCAGTGGTGGTAGATTTGCCGGAGTCTACGTGTCCATGACAACGACATGGATGAGTCTTTCCCTTTCCCGTTTTGGTTTAGGTTTAGTGGTGGTTTTCATACCTGTGTTCTGGTGGCAAATCCATTACGGAGAAAAAAGGATTAAAAAAAAAAGATGCAGTGGGTTAAGCGTCCGGCTTCAGCTCAGGTCATGATCTCACTGTTCGTGGGTTTGAGCCCCACGTCGGGCTCTGTGCTGACAGCTAGCTCAGAGCCTGGAGCCTGCTTCCGATTGTGTCTCCGTCTCTCTCTGACCCTCCCCTGCTCGCGCTGTCTCTCTCTGTCTCTCTAAAAAAAAAAAAAAAAAAAAAAAAAAGATGCTCCGCACATCAGGTGAAAAGCAAATTCTTGTTCAGAAGTACAGGCTATTTTATTTTATTTATTTATTTATTTTTATTTTGTTATTTCTTTTTCAAGTATAATTTACATCCAGCTTTATATTAGTTTCAAGTATACATCACAGTGATTCAAAAATGCTATACACTTCTCAGCGCTCATCAGGATAAGTGTACTCTGAATCCTCGTTATCTATGTCACCCATCCCCCTCCCCCCTCCATACTTCCTTGACCTTCTAAAATGCACTGACCATCCCCCACCCTCACCCCCAGCCACCCACCTTTAGACTCCTTAATTGTGACAAAATACATCGTCCTTAATGCTTAAGCCCATGAGACAGGGTTTTCAGTTATTTGCACCCTGGTGACCTGATGCAGGCAAACTTTTTGTCTGGAAAGAGAAGGGCCTTCTAGAAGAAGGGCACAGTTCTTTTATGTAAATATTTCGCAGTTTGCATGTGTCCCTGTGTTGGTCACCGGAGATGGCCACCAGAGACAGTGTGAATAAGACCTCGTCCTTGAGCTTCAGACACTCCTCTTCATCCACTGAGATCTAAGTGGATCAGGGCGCCTGGGTGGCTGGAATCAACGTTTGATTTTTTTTTTTAATTCGAGATTTTATTTTTTTTCTGTTTATTTATTTATTTTTTTTAACATATGCAATTATTTTCCATCATTTTCACTACAGTAGTTACAATTACACTCCAAACAGAAAAGCAAAGTAAAAAATCAAAACCCCAACTTCTATTTCATGTAATTAGACTTATACAGAAATTAGAAGGTTGAGTAACAACTAGTTAATCACCTAATTTCACAGCTATCTGAAGTGGCGATCGTTATATAGCAGCTTATCTATGATACATTCAAGATACATGATACAATTTATTACTTGCCCATAAACTACAACACAGCCTGCTTAATACCTTTCCTTAAATTCCACCTCTATCCTACAGTATACTTGAGGTCCATGCCAAAAAGTAGCTACCTTTTATATAGGAAATGGATGATTAAGTCTTTGGTGTTGTAAAAGCAACTTCATTTAAAAATAACCACCCCCACCACCAAAAAAAGAAGAGGAAAAAAAAAGTAACGAAAATAATAAGGGAAAAACCCAAGACACACTTCCTAGGGGAAACAAAACAAAACAAAACAAAACAAAACAAAACAAAACACCAGCATGTAATTTCTGTCCCTGACAGAATGTACTAAATAAGCAAACACCACCAACAAGCAAAACAAGTACTACAATGTAAAAACATTAAAAAAAAGACAACCCTCTCACATGCTTAAATGAAAGATTGCACACAAAGAACTCACATCTTTTCAAGCTTCAGTAGTAAATATTCTGCTACTATGTATTAAATACTGCATGCTTTGCCCAAGCTAAGATGAAACCACATCATAAATCAATAAGCATTTTGCATTTTCTTTCATTATCTACTCAAAGTCATGCCTACTGCACCTCTAAACATTTCATTAAATCTAATGATACAGCAAACACTCCCAAAATAAACTTAGATTGTATTGAAGTTTCACTTAACAGTATATAAAATGCTGTGTTGTGACAGGTATCAACTATCCATTAGATACTGAATCAATTTTTCTTAAGCACTACTAACTGCTTGCTTTTCCTGAAGCTAGATCATTCTGAAAGTTTCCTGTTAGACCTATGAGTGCAAACATATGGTATCTGTCCTTCTCCGCCTGACTTATTTCGCTTAGCATGACACCCTCGAGGTCCATCCACTTTCCTACAAATGACCATATTTCATTCTTTCTCATTGCCATGTAGTACTCCATCGTGTATATATACCACATCTTCTTGATCCTCTCATCAGATGATGGACATTTAGGTTCTTTCCATGATTTGGCTATTGTTGACAGTGCTGCTGTGAACACTGGGGTACATGTGCCCCTATGTGTCAGCACTTCTGTATCCCTTGGGTAAATCCCTAGCAGTGCTATTGCTGGGTCATAGGGGAGTTCTATGGGTAGTTTTTTGAGGAGCCTCCACACTGTTTTCCAGAGTGGCGGTTTTAGAATATATGAGATCAACAAGGTCTTTGCATTTTCTTTCTTTCTTTCTTTCTTTCTTTCTTTCTTTTTTTTTTGTATTTAAATAAAATTTAAGTACATCATTTTTTAAATTTATTTTTTATTTTGCATCCAAATTAGTTAGCATAGAGTGCAACAATGATTTCAGGAATAGATTCCTTATGCCTCTCACCCATTTAGCCCACCCCCCTCCCACAACCCCTCCAGCAACCCTCTGTTTGTTCTCTGTATTTAAGAGTCTCTTATGTGTGGTCCCCCTCCCTGTTTTTATATTATTTTTGCTTCCCTTCCCTTATGTTCATCTGTTTTGTATCTTAAATTCATCATATGAGTGAAGTCATATGATATTTGTCTTTCTCCAACTAATTTTGTTTCACATAATACCCTCCTGTTCCATCCACGCAGTTGCAAATGGCAAGATTTCATTCTTTTTGATTGCTGAGTAGTAGTCCATTGTATATACCCCACATTTTCTTTATCCATTCATCCACCAATGGACATTTGGGCTCTTTCCATACTTTGGCTAGTGTCGACAGTGCTGCTATAAACATTGGGGTGCATGTGCCCCTTTGAAACATCACACCTGTATCCCTGAAATACCTAGAAGTACAATTGCTGGGTCGTAAGGTAGTTCTATTTTTAATTTTTTGAGGAACCTCCACACTGTTTTCCAGAGTGGCTGTACTAGTTTGCATTCCCACCAGCAGTGCAAGAGATCCTCTCTCTCTGTATCGCCAACATCTGTTGTTGCCTGAGTTGTTCATGTTAGCCATTCTGGCAGGTGTGAGGTGGTGTCTCATTTGGTTTTGATTTGTATTTCCCTGATGAGGAGTGATGTTGAGCATCTTTTCATGTGTCGGTTGGCCATCTGGATGTCTTCTTTGGAGAAGCCTCTATTCATGTATTTTGCCCATTTCTTCACTGAAATATTTGTTTTTTGGTTGTTGAGTTTGATAAATTCTTTATAGATTTTGGAACATCATATAGATTATCTGATATGTGGTTTGCAAATATCTTCCCCCATTCTGTCGGTTGCCTTTTAGTTTTGCTGATTGTTTCCTTCGCTGGCAGGAGCTTTTCATTTTGATGAGGTCCCAAGAGTTCACTTTTGCTTTTGTTTCCCTTGCCTCTGGAGACGTGTTGAGTAAGAAGTTGCTGTGGCCAAGGTCAAAGAGGTTTTGCCTGATTTCTCCTTGAGGATTTTGATGGCTTCCTGTCTTACATTTAGATATTTCATCCATTTTGAGTTTATGCTTGTGTCTGGTGTAAGAAAGTCGTTCAGGTTCATTTTTCTGCATGTCGCTGTCCCGTTTTCCCAGCACCATTTGCTGAAGAGACTGTCTTTATTCCATTGGATATTCTTTCCTGCTTTGTCAAAGATGAGTTGGCCATATGCTTGGGGTCCATTTCTGGGTTCTCTATTCTGTTCCAGTGATCTGAGGGTCTGTTTTGGTGCCAGCACCATGCTGTCTTGGTGATTACAGCTTTGTAACACAGCTTGAAGTCTGGGATCGTGATGCCTCCTGCTTTGGTTTCCTTTTTCAAGATTGCCTTGGCTATTTGGGGTCTTTTCTGGTTCCATACAAATTTTAGGGTTGTTTGTTCTAGCTCTGTGATGAATGCTGGTGTTATTTTGATAGGGATTGCTTTTTGTGTGTATTTTTAAAAATTTGTTTTTATTAATCTTTTTTTCTTTTTAAACATTATGATTCAACATTTGTATATATTGCAGGGCACCTGGGTGGCTTGTATGGTTAAGCATATGACTCTTGACTTCAGCTCAGGTCTGAATTTCCTGGTCCTTGAGTTCAAGCCCTGCATCCGCTTGCACTGAGAGCTTGGAGCCCGTGTGGGATCCTCCCCTTCTCTCTGCTCCTTCCCTGCTGCCTCACTCGCTCTCCAAATAAATGAATAAACTTAAAAAATATTTGTATATATTGCAAAATGATCACCATGACAAATCCAGTTTACATGTGTCACCATACAAGGTCCTTTTTTTTTTTTTTTTTTTTTTTTTTGAGAGACAGTACAAATTGGGGAGGGGGCCAGAGGGAGAGAAGGAGAGAATCTTAAGCAGGTTCCAGGCCCACTGTGGAACCTGACACAGGGCTCAATTTCATGTCCCTGAGATCATGACCTGAGCCACCCACGTGTTCCATGGTCCTTCCCTTTTTCAAACTGATTTATCCCCTGTAAGTGGAAGAGGAATAGTAACTATCAACCATGTTGGACCAAGACACTTTGCTGCCATCTGCTGGAACATCTCTGAAATAAATTATAATTTACTTTGCAGTCAGCAAAAGAATAACAAAATACACAAGTATTTACAAAAATTTGTTTCAAAATAATTTAGATGTCTGTGATGTGAATGGCACCTCTTGAGGTATAGGGCTCTTGTGCAGTGTGCAACATGAACAACTGTAGCTGGTGACTGTGGAGAGCCACACATCAGTGGGGCAGGTGTAGGGGGCGGATTGGCTCATAACAGAGTGGAAGACAGTCAGAAGGCTTCTAGGAAGAGATTCATAGCCAGGAGTAGCAGGACTTGGAAATTAGATAAGAGTGAATTTTAGGACCATCTGAAGGTATGTTTGGGGTCGGGGTAGGCACTCGAAGTAGACATATTACAAAGTTGTAATCAGTATGGCACTGGCACAAAACCAGACACTCAGATCAGTGGAACAGAATAGAGAACCTAGGTGGCTCTACTCTGCATTTACTGTGTCCTTAAGAGAACCCTTCCTCTTCCCTGAGTTCTTTTGCTCCCTTTGGATGTGGGGGAGGGCAGGAGTTGCTGCATTCTGGGAGCCCTGCCCTCCTTGACCCGCTGGGTTACTGAGAACTAAAGAGACTGGGGTCTCCGGGAATGGGTCAGGATGAGGGGGGGAGTCACAGGTTCTCATTGTAGGTGCAGAGACGGCTGAACTTGAACGGGGACTTGGCCACCTCCTGGCCACACCAGTGTATACACCCACCCGTGGTCTGCACTGGTGTGCGGGGTGGGGGCGGGGGGCGGAGCAGAGGATCTCAGGTGAACGCTAGAAGATTCCTCAGAAGAGTCTCCCTTACCCCCGGATTCCTCCGATTGTGTCCACAAACCTTCTGGGTATGCCAAGCCCCCTCCCTATTCCAAACGTCTCTGCCTTTTCTTTTCTTTTTAATTTTTTTTTAACATTTATTCATTTTTGAGAGAGAGCGCCCGAGCGCAAGTGGGGGAAGGGCAGAGAGAGAGCAGGAGACGCAGAATCCGAAGCAGGCTCCAGATTCCAAGCTGTCAGCACCCAGCCCGACGCGGGGCTCAAACCCACGAGCTGTGAGCTCATGACCTGAGCCGAAGTCGGACGTCTAACCAACTGAGCCACCCAGGGGCCCCTCTTCTCCGCCTTTTCCAAGCACCTCCATTGCCTACCCTTCTCTGCCCTTCCACCAGCCCCCCACCCCCGCCACAGATTCCCTTACTCCCCCTGCACCCCTCCCCCACCACAGCTTTCTCCCCACTACCTCTCTCTCTTCTAGAACGATTTCTCCAGCCTTGCTTCCACTCCCGTCCGTTTTCTTCCACCTCTTTCTTTTTGCTTTTCCCAAGCTTCCAGCTCTCCCCAGGCTGACCTTCCAGCCCTCCTCTTCCCCTGCCCCTCCTCTCTTTGGCCCATTCCACTGCCTCACCTGGGGTTGCCAGATGAAATACAGGATGCTAACTGAAATTTGAATTTCTGGTAAACAGCAGATAATTTAAAGTATAAGTATGTCCCAGATCTTTATAGTACGTACTTACACGATTTATCTGAAATTCAAATTTTATGAGGTGTCCTGTATTTTTTATTTGCTCTATCTCACAAATATACTCTTGTCTCTCCCCAACCTCAGTGGCCATGTTCACGCCACCCAGACTGGTCTCCTTGAAGACCCTGCAGCTCTCACGCAGGCAGTCCAGTGCTGGGCCCCAAACCCCCAACCCCATCAGCTCCTCACCGGCCACTCTGGGCCTCCTCACCACCCAGCAACGAAAGGGTTAACCCCAGGCAGCGCGTGGGGACCTACAGGACATTGCAGGGCTCTGTGGCCAGCATTGGTTCTGCCTGGTTGTACTGGGGCATATTCATTGTTACACGGTTTATTCCGTTGATATATTGTTTACCCTTAGGACTCTACCATACTGACTTAATTAGTGTAGCTTTACAGGAAGTCTTGAAATCAAGTGGTATAAGTTCTCCTCCTTTTTCTTCACGACTGTCAGGGCTGGGGCGCCTCAGCGCTTTGTTGAGCATCCGACTTCGGCTCAGGTCATGATCTCATGGCTCAGGTCATGATCTCATGGTTCGTGGGTTCCCGCCGCGCATCGGGCTCTGTGCTGGAGCTGCTTCAGATTCTGTTTCTCTCTCTCTCCCCCTGCTCCCCTCTGTGTCTGTGTCTCTCTCTGAAAAATAAATAAGCATTAAAAATTAGGGAAAAAAAAAAGACCAACAGGGCTATTTTAAGCCTTTCCATATAACTTTTAGAATTTTAAAAAGCTAGCTGGGATTTTTGCTGAAATTGTGTTAAATCTATAGATTCATTTGGGGAGAATTGACAGGCTGACAATACAGAGTCTCCCAATCCGTGAATATCTCCCTCCATTTATGTCTTTAACTTTTCAAAGCCAGTATTTTATAGCATTTACTGTAGACCTTGCATATCTTCCCTTATATTTATTTCTAGATAATTTAGTTTTAATATTTTTGTTTTGTTTAAAATTTTTAATGTTTTATTTATTTTTGAGAGATAGAGAGAGACAGCATGAGCAGGAGGGAGGCAGAGAGAGAGGGAGACACAGAATCTGAAGACAGGCTCCAGGCTCTGAGCTGTCAGCACAGAGCCCGACACGGGGTTCGAACTCAACGGACAGTGAGATCATGACCTGAGCCGTAGCCGGACGCTTAACTGACTGAGCCACCAGGTGCCCCAGTTTTAATATTTTTTAATTGATTGTAATTGATATACAATATTATATTAGTTTCAGGTGTGCAAGATAGTGATTTCATATTTTTATATATTCCGAAGTGATCACCACACTAGGTCAATTTACCTTCTGTCACCCAAGTTATTACATTATTATTGACTCTGTTCTCTGTGTTATATATTACATTCCCCTTATTTTATAATTGGAAGTGTGTGTTTTTTAAATTTTTATTTATTCTGAGAGAGAGAGAGAGAGAGAGAGAGGGAAAGAGAGAGAGAGAGAAATTGTGCCAGCTGGAGCATGAGTGGGGGAGGGGCAGAGAGAGAGGGAGACACAGAATCCGAAGCAGCTCCAGGCTCTGAGCTGTCAGCACAGAGCCCGACGCAGGGCTTGAACTCACAGACCATGAGGTCATGTCTGGAGCCAAAGTCAGATGCTTAACCAACTGAGCCGCTCAGGCGCCCCATAACTGGAAGTTTTTACCTCTTCATCTCTTTTATGTATTCCACTTGTCCCCCCGCCCTCTGGCCACCACCAGTTTGTTCTCTGCAGCTATGAGTGTGCTTTTGTTTTGTTTTTAGATCCCACGTATAAATGAAATCATACGGTATTTGTCTTTCTCTGTCTTACTTATTTCACTTAGCCTACTACCCTCTAGTTCGATCCATGTTGTCCCAAGTGGCAAGATTTCATTTTTTTTAATAGTTGAATAATATTCCATTATATATATACACCACATTTTCTTTATTTGTTCGCCTACCAGTGGACACATAAATGCTTCCGTATCTTGACTGTTGGAAACAGTGCTGCCATGAATTTAAGGGTACATACATCTTTCCAACTTAGTGTTTTTGTTTTCTTCGGATAAATACCCAAAAGTGGAATCATTGGATTGTGTGGCAATTCTTTTTTTTTTTTTATTGTATGTATGGTAATTCTATTTTTAATTGTTTGAGGAAGCTTCATACTGTTTTCCGTAGTGGCTGCCCCAATTTACGTTAATTCACTGTTACTACCAACAGTGCACGAGGGTTCTCTTCTCTCCACCTCCTTGCCGACACTTGCTATTTCTTGTCTTTTTGACAATATCCATTCTGACAGGTGTGAAGCAGTATCTTCTTGTGGTTTTGCTTTGCATTTCCCTGATGCTGAGGGATGTTGAGCATCATTTGATGTGTCTGCTGGCCATCTGAGGTCTTCTCTGGAATAATGGCTATTTAGGTCCTCTGCCCATTTTCAATCAGATTGTCTGGGTTTTGTTATTGAGCTGTATAAATTCTTTATATATTTTGAATATCAACCCCTTATTGGATATATCATTTGCATGTATCTTCTCCCATTTCGTAGGTTGCTTTTTCATTTTGTCAGTGGTTTCCTTCATGATGCAAAAGCGTTTTAGTTTGATACAGTTCCGTTTGTTTATTTTTGCTTTTGTTGCGCTTGCATGAGGAAACATATCCAAAAAATATTGCTTAGACTAATGTCAAAGAGCTTGCTGTGTATGTTTTCTTCTAGGAGTTTTATAGTTTCAGGCCTTAAATTTAAGTGTTTAATCCATTTTGAATTTATTTTGGTATATGGTGTAAGAAAGTGGTCTGGTTTCATTCTGTTCAATGTAGTGGTCCAGTTTTCCCAACGCCATTTATTGAAGAGACCAGTCCCCGGCACCCCCCCCCCACATTGTATGTTCTTGCTTCATCGGTTGTAGATGAATTGACCACATAAGTATGGATTTATTTCTGGGCTCTCTATTCTGATCCGCTGATCTACGTGTCTGTTCTTGTGTCAGTGCCACGCTGTTTTGATTACTATAGCTTTGTCGTGTAGTTTGAAATCAGGGCGTGGATGTCTCCGTCTTTGTTCTTTCTCAAGATCACTTTGGCTATTCAGGGTCTTTTGTGGTTCCAATCAGATTTTAGGATCATTTGTCCTAGTTCTGTGAAAAATGTCATTGGCATTTTGATAGAAATCGCATTGAATCTATAGATCATTTTGAATAGTATGGATATTTTAACAATATCAATTCTTCTAATCTATGAGCATGGTATATCTTTTCATTTATTTGTGTCGTTTTCAGTTTCTTTCATCAATGTCTTATAGTTTTCAGGGTACACATCTTCCACCTCCTTGGTCAAATTTATTCCAGGTATTTTATTTTTCAGATACAATTGTAAATGGGATTATTTTTCTTATTTCTCTTTTTGGGTAGTTCATTATTAGCATACAGGAATGAAACATCTTTCTGTACGTTAATTTTGTATCCTGCAACCACACTGAATTCATTTATGATTTATTTCTTAAAGTTTATTTATTTTGAGAGAGAGAGAGAACATGAGAGAGGGAGGGTCAGAGAGAGAGAGAGAGAGAGAGAGAATCTTAAGTTGACAGTGCAGAGCCTGAAGCAGGGTTTGCTCTCACAAACCATGAGACTATGACCTGAGCCGAAATCAAGAGTTGGACACTTAACCAACTAAGCCCACCCAGGCACCCCTTCATTTATTATTTCTAACAGGATTTTCTTTTGAGGAGTCTTTTGGGTTTTCTATATATAGTATCATGTCATCTGCTAGTAGTGATAATTTTACTTCTTCTTTTCCAATATGGATCCCTTTTACGTCTTTTTCTTGCCTAATTGTTGTGGCTGGGACCTCCAGTGCTATGTTGAATTAGTGGTGAGAGGGTCGTCCTTATCTTGTTTTTCATAGAGAAAAAGCTTTTAGCTCTTCACCATTGAGTATAATGTTGGCTGTGGGTTTGTCATACATGGCCTTTAGTATGTTGAGGTATGTTTATTCTAAACCCCCTTTTTTTGATAATTTTTATCATAAATGGATGTTGAATTTTGTCACTTTCTCTTTTTTTTTTAATGTTTATTTATTTATTTTTGAGAGACAGAGAGAGACAGAGAGAGACAGCACGAGCAGGGGAGGGTCAGAAAGAGAGGGAGATACAGAATCCAAAGCAGGCTCCCGGCTCTGAGCTGTCAGCACAGAGCCTGATGCGGGGCTCGAACCCACGAACCGTGAGATCTGACCTGAGCTGAAGCCAGCTGCTCAACCGACTGAGCCCCCCAGGCGCCCCGGTCACATGCTTTTTCTGTATCTATGGAGATGTTCATATGATTTTGTTCTTTCATTTTGCTAATGTGGTGTATCATATCAATTGATTTGTGGATATTAAACTATTCTTGCATCCCTGGAATAAATCTCACTTGGCCATGGTATATGATCCTTTTAATGTATTGTTGAATTAAGGTTACTAATGTTTTGCTGAAGATTTTTGCATCTGTGTTCTGTGTTCATCAGGAATATTGGCCTGTAATTTTTTTTTTTTTGTAGTTTCTTTGGTTTTGGTATAAGGTTAGTGCTGGCTTTGTAAAATGAGTTTGGAAGTGTTTCATCTTATTCAGCTTTTTTTGGGGAATAATTTGAGGAGAATAGGTATTAACTTTTCTTTCTTTCTTGTTTCTTCCTTTCTTCCTTCCTTTCTTTCTTTACTTCATGTTTATTTACTTTTGAGAGAGAGAGAGAGAGATTGAGAAAGAAAAAGAGAGGCATGAGCAGAGGAAGGGCAGGAAGAGGGAGACACAGAATCTGAAGGAGGCTCCAGGCTCTGAGCTGTCAGTATAGAGCCCAATGTAGGGCTTGAACTCACAGACTGGGAGATTATGACCTGAGCTGAAGTCAGACACTTAACTAACTGAGCCACACAGGCGCCCCAGTATTAACTTTTCTTTAAATGTTTGGCATAATTCATCTGTGACGCCATCTGGACTTGGACTTCTGTTTGTTGGTCATTTTCACTACTGGTAATTGGTCTATTCGTGTTTTCTATATCTTCATGATTCAGTTTTGGAAGATTGTATGTTACTATGGATTTATCCATTTTTTTCTAGGTTTTCTAATTTTTTGGCGTATAATTGTTCATAGCATTCTCTTACGATGCTTTATATTTCTGTGGTATTGGTTGTAATTTCTCTTTTATTTCTGATTTATTTGGGCCCTCTTTTTTTCTTGATGAATCTGCTAAAGTTTTGTTGATTTATCTTTTCAAAGAACTAGCTCTTAGTTTCATTGATCTTTTCTTTGTTGTTTTTTGTTTTTAGTTCCTATTTCACTTACTTCCATCTGATCTTTATTATTTTCTTATATCTACTAACTCTGGGTTTTGTTTTTTCTTCTTTACCTAGTTCCTTTAGGTTATGAACTTCCCCCTAACAACTGCTTTTGTTGGCTCACAAAGATTTTGAAACATTGTTTCCATTTTCATTTTTCACAAACTGTTTTTTTATTTTCCCTTCGGTTTCTTGATACATTAGTTGTCTAAAAGCATGTTGTTTAGTCTCCACCTGTTGGCGGTTTTTTTTTAGTTTTCTTCTTGAAACTGACTTCTAGTTTCACAGCATTGTGGTCAGAAAAGGTGCTTGGTATGATTTGCATCTTCTTAAATTTATTGAGACTTGCTTTGTGGCCTAACATGTGATCTTTCTGGAGAATGTTCCGTGTGGACTTGAAAACAATGTGTATTCCTCTGTTTGGGGATGAAATATCCTGTATAGATCTACTAAGTCTAGCTATTTAATGTATTGTTTAAGGCCAATGTTTCCTTGTTGATTTTTTATATGAATGGTCTATGCAATGATGTAAGTGGGAATATTAAATTGTCCTACTACTATTGTATTGCTATTTCTGCATTTATTACTGTTAACATTTGTTTTATGTATTTAGGTACTCCTGTTGGGTGTGTAATTGTTTACAAATGTTATATCCTTTTGTTGGATTGACTTCTTTACCATTATGTGATGCTCTTGTTTGCGTTTTGTTAGTTTTTGTTGTAAAGTCTGTTTTGTCTGCCACCTGAGCTTTCTTTTAATTTCCATTGGCATGTTATATTTTTCCCGTCCCTTCACTTTCAGTCTGCAGTATCCTTGGGTTTGAAGTCAATCTCTTTTATTATTCTTGTAGATAGCATATAGAAGGGTCTTCGGGGTTTTTTTGTGTGTGTTTTGTTAAATCCACTCAGCACCTTGTGCTTTTTGATAGGAGAATTTAATCCATTTACATCTAAAATAATTATTGATAGATATGTACTTATTGCCATTTTAATTGTTTTCTGACTGTTTTTGTAGTTTCTCTCTGTTCCTTTCTTCTTTTTCTCCGTGTTCTTTGGGTTTAATTGTTTTCATTAGTGTTATATTTAGATTCCTTTCTCTTTTTCTTTTATGTATTTATTATGTTTTTTCTTTGTGGTTACCGTGAGGTCTACATATATCTTATGTATGGAGAAGTCTCTTTTAAGTTGATAGTAACTTAATTTTGAATACATCTGAAGCTTTATATTTTTACTTCAGACTCCCAACATTTTATGATTTTGATGATACATTCTGCATTCTTTTATTTTATGTCCTTCACTAATTATTGTACTTTAAATTAATTGTGCCATGTTTGTCTTTTCACCTTTCATACTTGCTTTGTAAGTGGTTTATATACTACCTTTATTATTTATTTACCTGTCCCAGTGAGATTTTTTACGTTAGTATGTTTTCTTATTATTAATTGTGCCTTTTCTTTTTAGTTAAGGGAAGTCCCTTTAACATTTCTCATAAGGCCAATTTAGTAATAATGGACTGTTTTGGCTTTTGTTTGTCTGGAAAACTCTTTAATCTCTTCTTCAGTGCTATGTAATCTTGCCGAGTAAAGAATTCTTGGTTGGCAAGTTTTTTCTTTCAACACTTTGAATATGTCAGGCCAGTCTCTTCTGGCCCACACAGCGTTTGCTGAAAAACCTGCTGATGCCTCATGGAGTTCATACACGGTATGTTGTTTTTCTCTTACTGCTTTTAAGATTCATTCTTTATCCTTAACTTTTACCATTTTAACTATCAGGTGTCTCAGTGTGTTACTCTTTGGTTTCATCTTATTTGGAACTCTCTGGGCTTTCTAGATCTGGATGTCTACTTCCTTCCCCCGATTAGGACAGTTTTCAGCTACTATTTCTTCAAATCAGTTTTCTGGCTCTTTCTTGCTCTCTTCTCCTTCTGGGCTCCTAAGACCCCCTAAAGTGTGGATGTTAGTATGCCTGATATTATTCCTGAGGTCCTTAAGGTATTCTCACTTCTTTTAGTTCTTTTTTTACTTTGCTGTCCTGGTTGGGTGTTTTCAGTTGCTTTGTCTTTCAGCTTGCTAGTTTGTGCTCCTATTTCATCCATTCTGCTGTTGAACCCCTCTCGTGCATTTTTCAGTTCAGTTATAACTTCTGCTTGGTACTTTCTTATAGTTTTTATAACTTAAATTTTTTTATTTTTTTATTTTTTTTCAAGATATATTTTATTTTTAAAAAAATTTTTAATAGTTTATTGTCAGATTGGTTTCCATGTAACACCCAGTGCTTCTCCCCACAAGTGCCCCCCACCATGACCATCACCCTCCTCTCTCCCTCCCCCTCCCCCTTCAGTCCGTGGTTCGTTTTCAGTATTCAGTAGTCTCCCTTGATCTGTGTCCCTCACTCTCCCCCGCTCTCTTTCCCCCTTCCTCTCCCCATGGTCCCCTGCCAGGTCTCTCCTGTTAGACCTATGAATGCAAACATATGGTATCTGTCCTTCTCTGCCTGACTTATTTCGCTTAGCATGACACCCTCAAGGTCCATCCACTTTGCTACAAATGGCCATATTTCATTCTTCCTCATTGCCATGTAGTACTCCATTGTGTATATATACCACATCTTCTTGATCCATTCATCAGTTGGTGGACATTTAGGCTCTTTCCATGATTTGGCTATTGTTGAAAGTGCTGCTATCAAGATAAAAAGCTTCTGCAAGGCAAAGGAAACAATCAAAAAAACTAACAGGCAACTGACAGAATGGGAAAAGATAGTGGCAAATGACATATCAGATAAAGGGCTAGTATCCAAAAAACTTAAAATTTTTTAAATGTTTATTCATTTTTGAGAGAGAGACAGAGCATTAACAGGGGAGGGGCAGAGAGAGAGAGGGAGACACAGAATCCGAAGCAGGCTCCAGGCTCTGAGCTGTCAGCACAGAGCCTGATCTGGGGCTCAAACCCACGAACTGTGAGATCATGACCTGAGCTGAAGTTAGATGCTTAACCGACTGAGCCACCCAGGCTCCCCTATCTCAGAGTCTTAACTACAGAGTACAGGGCGCCTGGGTGGCTCAGTCAGCTAAGCGTCCGGCTTCGGCTCAGGTCATGATCTCACGGTTCATGAGTTTAAGCCCCGCGTTGGACTCTGTGCTTACAGCTAGCTCAGAGCCTAGAGTCTGTCTCAGATTCTGTGTATGTCTCTCTATCTGACCCTCCTCTGCCCTCACTGTCTCTCTCTGTCTCTCAAAAATAAATTAAAAAAAACCCCACATTTAACTACAGAGTACAAACTGATGGTTACCAGAGGGGAGGGGGCGTGGTGATGGGTTAGGTGCTAGGGATTAGGGAGCGCACTGGTGATGAGTACTGAGTCTTGTATGGAAGCGTCGAATCATTATACTGTACACCTGAAACCAATATAGCGCTGTATGTTAACTGGCTGGAATTAAATAAAAATTTTAAGAAGATGCCTGTGATTCTTTCATGAAAGAAGATGGCTGTGGGGCGGGACACCACCGGTGCCTGGCACACGAGGGAAGATCTTCACATCCAAGGAACAGAGAAGGCATCTCAGACCTGGAGGAACTCAGCAATTATGCCAGTCACCTAAACCAAGGGACCTCTGAGGAGAGGGGATCCGCCAAATGACGTTTAAATCAGAACCAAGCTTTCAGGGAAGGGCAGAGGAGGTGAACACCCCGCAGGGAGACTCTTGCTCCGACCTTTCAGTTCCTTTCAAAGCCTCCGAGCACTTTCCCCTCTTCAGCTTTCGTAATCCCAGGAATCTCTTCTCCCTGTCTTTGCCTGAGACACTCATCCTGGACTTTTGAACTGCGTCTCAATTACTGATTTCTTACTGGCCTCGTACCCAAATCTACGTCACGATCAGCCACCACTGCTTCTCAAAACAGCCTCCTCTTTTTGTTCTTGTCCCTACTTGTTACATGGGTCATTTTACGTTTATTATATTCCAACTACTCTAGGTCTCTGTCGTCTGGTCAGATAAAATGTCCGTTAGGACAAGAATTTTGACTCTTTGTTCATCAAGAGCAGGCATCAAAAAACTCTGACCCCAGGCCAAATCTGGCCTCCCGCCCGTTTTGTACAGCTAGCGAGCTAAGAATATGGTCATTCCATTTTTAAGTGGTTGAAAAAAGGAAGGCGAACAATATTTATGGACAGCTGAAAGTTACAAGGTTCAGATTTCACTGCCCATGAATAAAGTTTTATTGGAACACTGCTATGCTGGACTGCTTACATATTGTCTTACATATGGCTGCTGTCCCACTGCGATGGCAGAGTTGAGTAGTTGCAACAGAGACCCAGTCCTAAATTCTTACTATTTGGCCCATTATAGGAGCGGTGTGGCAAACCCTGGTCTGCACAAAGTAGATAGAATCTATTGGTCCAAATTCAGTGTTTCACTTAGACATCAGGCATTTACCTCAAGAGCTGACTTTTATTTTTTCAAAGTTTATTCATTTATTTGGGGGCACCTGGGTCGGTTAAGCCTCCGACTCTTGGTTTCAGCTCAGGTCATGAACTCATGGTTTGTGGGATCGAGCCCCGAGTCAGGCTCTGTGCTGACAGCATGGAGCCTGCTTGGGTTTCTCTCTCCCTCACTCTCTGCCCTTCCCCTGCTCTCTCTCTTTCTCCCCAAGTAAATAAACAAGATTAAAAATAAATAAAAGCAATCACTTCCTTCAGCAATGGGAGAACAAGAGGCCCCCCTGCAGCTAACAGGCAAAGGGAATCCTTGGCTGCTGAAAGGTCAAGTTTGTGGAGCCAGACAAGGAGACGCTGGTAGATGAAAATGTCACCACGGGGACATAGGAGTGTGTCACTAATGCTGTGCCTCCTAAGGTTCTGCACTCAGCCACACAAGTCCCCTCTGCACCGTTCACAAGACGTGTCTGCTCCCACATGTCACAGAAAAGTTTCTCTACAAGTTATGTTGGTCTCTCTGGATTTTTCTCACTAAGTACCGCTCATTTATTTATCTTGGGCCAACGGTTTCTCAGGGATATTGTGAATTCCCCGTATAGACACTGTAATTGCTACTGGTGACATTATAATTGCTGCACTGGTGGGAAATGAGATCATGGTGTCCCTGACCTATAACTTGGGGTCAGAGTTTTCTCACCCTCTGAGGCATGAACCCCAGCAGTGGCGGGCTCACTAACCCAGGTATCAGAGATCTGCTGGGTGAGTTTTTTTTTCTTTTTCCTCCTTTTAGAAAATGTCAGAAAAAGTGACTTTTCAGTGTTAGAGCTTTATCTTAGAACCCTACTATGCTTCTTACCTGGGAAGGGATGAGTGCTATATTAAATCTGAGGATTAGAGAGAAATGTATGGCCTTCAGGAGGGCGCTGATCTGTCTAGTGTTGGTACTTTATTTAGTGTTACCCTCTTTGCCTTGTTTTCCTTTTCGTTCTTGGCTTCCGGAAACCTCCTGTCCATCCTATCATACTATTAGACTTGCCAGAATGTTCCTCATTTCTCTTCCAACCTTTTAAACCCTTTCTTAAAAGTTTGGGACCACAGACTCTCCACTGTTGGAATATTATGAAGAATAAATAATATACATGTCTGGCTTTAAGCATGGACACGGAAAACGTGGGTTCATTTTTTTCTTGTTTTCTCAGTGATCAAAACTGGCTTCAGAAGAATGTTCATGGAAAGCCATCCCCCTTGGGGGGTGTGAGGAAGAGGCATAAATCATATTCTCCTCAGGTTCTTCTTAGACCGGAAGAGAGGAAAGTAGTTGTTGACTCTAACTCTCTTAAGAAGAGAGATATTCCTGAATTTCTTTCCAGAATCAGTCATGGACATCCAGCCACCCACTGACCACATCATCGGTGCTGAGTCAGAGTCATACATGGGCTGTGGCATCAAGACAGGAAATCGTGAGTTTGGGGCTCTAATTCAGGAAACTATCCCTCCGTCTGACCTTACCCTGCCGTTGGTATGGTAGGAAATGAAACATGCCATCAGGAAAACGTGCCATACGACGGCAGGACCCAGCAAAGAGCTCACTGAATATAGGGTTATTTTCAACCTTAGTTGCTGGTAGCTGCAGGAGCCATGTGAAGGCTGCCATTTTGCTTCCCCGCCCCCCCACCCCCCGCCTGGCTAAAGGCTGCTGCCCAGAGAAGGGAAAAACCTACCTTACCTAGGTCTGCCTTTTCTGTCTGAGTATACGACTCACTCCTTTGTCCTTTCTTGCCCTTATATATAGAGCTCTTTTTGACAAAGGAAGCCTGGATCCTCCTAAATATTTGGATGTCCATGCTCTTTTTTTTCAATGTTTGTTTGTTAGAGAGAGCGGGAGAGGGAGCACAAGCAGATAAGGATCAGAGAGAGAGGGAGACACAGAATCCAAAGCAGCCTCCAGGCTCTGAGCTGTCAGCACAGAGCCTGATGCGGGGCTGGAACCCCCAAGCCGTGAGATCATGACCTGAGCCGAAGTCGGATGCTCAACCAACTGAGCCACCCAGGCGCCCCTGGATGTCCATGTTCTTATTCCATATTTTTAGTTCTCATTATCTCATGGGTAGGCTTCTTTCTAGACTCGAGACTTGTTTCTAATAACTTTGCTCATTCCCCGTAACACATTGGAATCTGGGGGCTGATCACAGAGTCTGCTTGGGTCGTCATGACTCCCCAGTCCTCAAAGCCAGGTTGAAGTGGGGACCCCCTCAAACATGACTGGTGCACCCAGCTGCCGTGAGTGCTGCCTGCTGAAGCCTCACACCTGCACCTCTCTCTGAACTGCCCTTAGAGGCAGCGCAACGTCCCCTTCAATGTCACCTGAATGGCCAGTGGCCAGTGGTGACTGAAATGGAGTCTGTACGGCAGCCTGTTGTCTCCGTGAGATGCTGTGCTTCACTGTGAGCACCAGGGCCCCCCTGGGATCAGGCCAAGACCACAGCCCTGCTGACTGTTAGCCTCTCTCCCTTGCCCTACCTGCCTCCCTCCCTCCTCTCTCTGAGAGTCCTCTCTCACTAGACACTTTGGGAGCTTCCCCGTCTCCAACTCCCAGGTTTCTGCCTGGCCCAGGGGTTTTAAAGGGTTTAGGGAAGTTAATCCGTAAAGGCAGTGCAATGCTCTGTAACTTTTCTTTCTTTAATTTTATTTTAAAGTAACCTCCACATCCAACGTGGGGCTCAAACTTACGACCCTGAGATCAAGAGTCACACACTCCACTGACTGTGCCAGCCAGGCGCCCCTGTAACTTCTCTTGATTACACGTGGAGTCCATGGTGCCTGTGACAAACATCACTTCAGCTCAGGGGCCGTGCGAGGGGCTCCAGTTCCTGTTCCGTGATGGACAGGAGGACTCTGTTCTTTCTGCAGAGGAGGGCAAGGTCCACAGATCACAAAGGGGAGTCAGGAAAATCAGTTGTGTGACCTAAAAAAAGAGCATTTTACTAAAAAAAAAAAAAATCGCTAGGCTAATTCTCAGTCGGGGTGGCTTCAAACAGACTTGCTAACCTCTGTACCATGGGAAAGTTTTGGTCCTTCTTCCTCAAGGCCCGTGTCTGTCTGCTATGGGCCGGAAGGACTCAGGTCAGCAAATAAGGGGTGTGTCAACTTGAAGGCAGTCAACCCTTAAGACCAGCCGGAGTGCTGTTGACACCTCCCCTAGAAAACTTCCCTGGCCAGGGACTCCACTTTAAACACTAAAGACAGAGCAGAACGTGGTGGGGGAGATTTCTTCTATAATCTGCCTTTCTGGGGTTTGGTGGAGAAAGAGAGAAGGAGTGCGCGTCTGGGGAGAGCTGATTATCCTCCGTCTGATGTCATCATTTTCTCAGCTCAGCAAGGCTTTCAATCTTCCTGGATAACCCCTCCAATGTTGTGGCACCCGGGGTGCGGTTATCTAGTGCTACGGTGGGGACCAATTATATTCTCTACAATATAAGCGAGCAGCAAGTGCCGAATATTGAAGCTCTCCGAAATCATTTCCTTCTTCTGCATCCATTAACAAAAACGTTTCTTCAGCTTGTGTACAGAGTATCCTCTTATGATGCTTAAAGCCTACCTACATCTACTGTAATATTCTGTTGCCATTATAAAGTTGTTAGTTTGTTCCCTTTTGTCTTGACCATGTTTACCAATGTTAGACTCATTCATATGTCTTTTATATTTTTGTCAATTATAGAGTCATTTGTATTTCTATTTATTTTATTATCTTCAGTGATACCTTCCTTCTACCGTCTTCAGTATAATTAGGAGAATGCATAGTTTAATTTAAAATTTTTTTTCAGTTTAAAATTATTCCATAAAATCTGTTAAATCAGGCAGGCTGACAACATTAGTTAAATCCTCAACGTTTTACCTACTTTTGTGAAATGAGTGGCATTCTCACAGAGCAATCTGTTAAAATTCATATTGTGTCTTTATATTTCTGAAAGTTTTTTATGTATAAAGAGGCATCTGTCCATTCAGATCCTACAGTGTTGAGCCGTTCACATGGATAGGTAAACCTGGTTTCATTAAGGCTAGTATGAATTAGGGGTGCCTGTCCTCGTCAATGGAGTGGACATCACCTCGCTCCATCAACCATTTATCATGGGAAAACACCGGTCACATCATAGCCTTTTCTAATTTTTAAAAAGAAACAAAACATTTCAGATTGTTTAAAAGTTGGCAGATAATCTAAAATATTGAAACTACGGAGTGGGAAAAGGAAGTGAAATATCAGGATCATAAGCTCACCATTTCCTACCCTTGTGCACCTATGTTTAGAAAAACGTCATTCCTAAATGTGCAGCCACATAGCCTAAATGAAATGCTAGCAAGTCACACACTCTTGGACAAGAACTCGATTACTCTTTCAGAGTAGTTTGACTGGATATTTATATATCCAATAGTATGAAGTAGGATTTTGCAAATATGAGTAAAGGTGAGATTTGTTCATGATGAATTTGCCATACTAAAGAAAATCATATACATATTATTTCTCTCTAGGTCATCTGGCTTCGAATAAGGCCATTTATTCTGAGCATTGACATTATGGCTTCTTGTGAGTTTGTAATGGGGATTCTCTTTCTCTTCCAGACTGGAACTGGGCTCCTAGGGAATTCCTTGCTCATTTGCTTCTATATATTGACTCTGTTTACTAGACACACTCGGAGACCTATAGATCTAATTCTCAACCAATTGGCCTTAGCCAACTTTCTGGTCCTTTTTTCTAGGGGAATCCCTCAGACACTGGCTGCTTTTTGTTTGGACAATTTCCTAGGAGAAGCTTTGTGTAAGATTATCTTTTATACTCACAGGGTGGCCCGAGGGGTTTCTCTTTGCACCACCTGCCTTTTGAGTGGCTTCCAGACTATCACCATTAGTCTTAATAATTCCAGGTGGGCACAACTCAAACTGAGAGCTCCTAAGTTTGTTCAACCCTCCTGTTGCCTCTGTTGGATTCTTCATCTTCTGATAAATATTGTTGTGCCGGTGAAAGTGGCTCACTCAGGGAATACTAGAAACATTACAAAAAAGGAGTTTGGGTTGTGTTCCGGCAAAGGGTTCGATTCATTCATAAACTCACTCTGTGGATTCCTGTTTACCTTCCTTGATATCTTGTGTTTGGGATCCATGGGTTGGGCCAGTGTCTCCATAGTGCTCTTCTTGCAAAGACATAAGCAGAGAGTCCAGTACCTTCACCGCATCAGTCTCTCTCCCAGAGCCTCCCCAGAGACCACTGCCACTTGTACTGTCCTGCTTCTAGTGAGCTTGTTTGTCCCCTTTTATTGTCTGTCCTCCATCTTATCACTCTATATGACTTGCTTTGTCAACCCAAGCCTGCATCTGGTGAACATCTGTACATTCTTTTCTGCTTGTTTTCCAGCTCTCAGTCCCTATGTGCTCATCAGCCGTGAAATTCAAGTCTTAAGAATCTAGTTTGTTAGTTGTAAAACAAGACTCTCCAAATAGTCCCTTTACAAACAGCTACCCTTCATTCAACAATTTTTTAAGTACAAATATTCAGCAACTGTGGGTCTAACTGTAGACTCATTTAAAATATACAATGGTTATGTTTCAATGTGAGATTTTAGTCTTGTGATTTAATTTTATACATGCATTTTTTTCTCATTGAATATTGCCTTCCAATGTAGCGAAATATGTTCTAGACTCTGCAGGAACTGCATAACCCAAGAAAAAGGCACTCACTTACATTGACACTTGGTGTTATCCTCATGAGATGGCAGGACCTATATAATAACCTTAATGGGAGACCCACTGGATACTCTTTGTGCTCTACCACACATGATTTGAATTAGTTTTTAAAGTTTGAATCAGCCAAAGGCCAGCAGTCATTTGAAGAAACATTCTACCTTGATAGAAAAACACAAAGACAGGGTTTGGGGGGGAAAGTAACATGGAAAAAAACAAAGCATATTAAGGAAATAGAATAAAATCCTACAACTTGTAAGTAATCTTGTTGATGAGATATGAAATTCCATTGCATGCACAAGGCAAGGATAGGATGCTATTAAAATGAATGATAGAAGACTAAAAGAGCTTTTGGGAATTAGGAGCACGACAGAAGAGATAAAATACTCAGCAGAGCGGTTGGAAGGTAATATGGAGAGACCATCAGGAAATTGGAAGAAGGGAAAAGAACAATAGAAACATTAGAAAAACAGGAAAACCTTCCTGGATGAATAATAGATATCCCTTGAAGAAAGAATTATAAATGTGGGGAGAAGAATAGTATCCAAGAAATTCTACAAGATAGTTTGTCACATTCATTAACAGACTAAAAGGATCTATTTGTTTAATGGGAAATGAATCAAAATAAGCCCGTATCTAAATTTTAAAATATTAGGGAGACTAATAGTCTGTAGTTGCATCCATGGCATTGCAAATGGCAAGATTTCATTTTTTAAAAATTTTTTACATTTATTCATTTTTGAGAGACAGAGCATGAACAGGGGAGGGACAGAGAAAGAGGGAGACACAGAATCCAAAGCAAGCTCCAGGCTCTGACTAGCGGTCACCACAGAGCCTGACGTGGGGCTCTGTTGGGAGCTGCCGAGTTTTGGCCGCCTCAGGCAAGGATACATCGCGCTCCAGGGAGCGACCAAAAAACCAAGATTTACATCTGGAGGCTAGGAGAGTGCATTTCCTGGTCCAGGATTCGGAGACAGTCAGACTGGGCCAGACGAGAAAAGCCAAAATGAACAAAAGATCAACCGCACTTCGGGCCTATGCAGCGTTCATCCCCTGCCCAGTATAGCAGCCGAAAGTCTGGGCGCTCCTTTTGATGCTGTGTTCGGAGTTTCAGTTTCGGTTTCCCCTTTTTCTAATAATCATTTGACTCTGTTACCTGGCAACCAGCCTGGGCCAGTTTCCGGCCCCTAATCCTATAAAGGTTTGATTCCTTTCCAATAAACGGGCTTGATCAGAAAACACTTGACTTGCCTCACTCCCTGCATCTCCCTCCTGCCCTATTTCTCTCTCCCTCCCTCAGGAAAGAACCCGCAAGGATTTACCGCCCTGCTGGCCGGGGTGAAGGAACACGACAGGGCTCGAACCCACGAACTGAGAGATCATGACCTGAGCCGAAGCTGGAAGCTTAACGGACTGAGTCACCCAGGCGCCCCGACATGTAGAGTATTTAGATGCATGAGGAAAATACGGAAAACAGAATACAGGAATCTGCCTTTAAGGGGCTTACAATCTAATTCCAAGATAAGTAAAAAACTTGTGAAGAGCTACTTAACAATATTAGCCACATGCTTGGTAAAGATTAAAGAGGCTCAGTTTACCATAGGGTGGAGTAGTCAGGGAAGACTTTGTCCTTTAGTGGTGAGATGGGACTTTGCCTGGTCCTTGAAATGGTAGTATTTGGATAGAAGTTTATATAGAATTCCAGGTGATGGAAACTGGGGGGAAAACAGGGAGGAAGGTAGTGGTAAAGAGATAGGGATTAGAATATTTTATTTGAGGAATAGTAAGCAAATTATAGTTGGATAAGATTGGAAAGCATATATGGTTACCAGGGAATTGTTGTGTATGCGTGATGTCGTTATATGTATTTAGTTCTGTTTATTATGTATTTTTCTTGTCTATTTGTTATGTATTTAACTCTGGAGTAGAAAAATGCCCTGCAGTCGCATGTGGATGTCATTTGATGGACAACAGGGGAGATCCGTCCCCCTAGGATCAGGCAGTCTATGCCAAAGACTTTATGAAACCCTGAAGCACTTCTCACAACTAAAGAGGTTTGCTTGTGAAGTGGGAAATCTACCCATGATACATGAACATAATAAATGCCAGTTTAGGCCTGTTCTTGAGTTTGGATCTGCAAAGAGAACATCTTTGTTGAACCAGGTTATAATGTGTACAAATACATCTTTTGTCTTATCAGACTACTGTGTAATTGACAGGAATTCTATGTTTTCTGCAAGGAAATTAATACTCGTTAAATAAATGTTTAAACATTTTTTTTAAAAAAAGAAATATACTAGGTAATATGAAGAAGGGTAAAAGATGGATCAGAGAAGTGTCTGGGGCAGATCATGAAGCAGATTACAGGCCATGCAGGCCACGCTTAAGAGTTTGTCGTTTGGAGGGTGCCTGGGGGGCTCAGTCGGTTAAGCGTCCGGCTTCGGCTCAGGTCATGATCTCACGGTTCGTGGGTTTGAGCCCCGTGTCGGGCTCTATGCTGACTGCTAACTTGGAGCCTGGAGCCTGCTTTGGATTCTGTGCCTCTCTCTCTCTGCCCCTTCCCTGTTCACTCTCTGTCTCTCAAAAATAAATAAAATGTAAAAAATTTAAAAGACAAAGAGTTTGGTTTTTTTTCCCTTTTTTTGAACAGTTACTTCATTCTGTTAACTGTTTTACAGCTGGGCTATGGGAACTGGGTATTTTGTACTGAGAACACGATCCTGACTTCCTTCAAACTCAACCAGCTCTAATTTCCTATCCTAAATGCCCACTTCTGTCACCTGTTATCAACAATGCTTTCTGGAAGCTGTGTTTACTCTACCAATTTAAAGTATAAAGAAATTTAAGAAAACAGAGGCTTACAAAATCTTTGAATGTACTAGAGCAAAGAGATTTGGACAGAACTTTCAGGAGTAACTCCAAGTAAAAGATGGCCAAACTGGAGATTTTATTAATGCCAAGGATTCCTGTCACAGGCAGGAGGACGGGATGCCATGAGGCATGGCTGGAACTGTCATGTTCAGGACCCAACACGATAGCTAGTTCCAGGCGTCAGAAACCTTTGCCGCTGACACCTCATTTGACTTTTGTCATCTTCATAGCTAATAGTTGGGAGTATAACCTTCTCTAGGTAAGACCATTACCTTCACAACCTTGCTTCACACAGCAATCAGCAGGAAAACAGCGTCGGTCTCACTTCTATCTTCCAAACGTCAGCAAAATGTTAAGAGAACTTAAATTTTATTTGCATTTAAAGAAATTTTTAAGATAATTTATAAAACCTATTCTATTCCCACAAACTTATGCCAGTCCCACTAACCTAGCCAAAAAGGAACTGGTGAGTTTATATTTTTTAGTATTACAGCTCCCTCAGTTCAGGAAGGCACACAGAGAAGAGAGTGCATTGATTCTGAGGGTCAGCTGACTGTATTCATCAAAATAATCAAGAAAAGATTAATCTAGGAACCAAAGCATGAACATTACAAAGTCTGTTAATATAATTCACCGTGTCAATTCTGAAAGTGAAAATTCCAATGTTGCTTTCTATAGAGACCTTTAGAAAATTCCAGTATAGTCAAACATGCAATGTTATATTAGTTTCATGTGTGCAATATAGTGATTCAATAATTCTACACAGCTCAGTGCTTATTATGGTAAGTGTACTCTTAATCTCCTTTATCTGTATCACCCAGTCCCCACCCACCTCCCCTCCGGTCACCATCAGTTTGTTTTCTATAGTTAAGAGTCTGTTTTTTTGGTTTGCCTTTTCTCTTTGTATTGTCCCTTAAATTCCCCATATGAGTGAGATCATATGGTATTCGTCTTTCTCTGACTGACTTATTTCACCTGACACTATACCCTTTGGATCCATCCATGTCATTGGAAATGGGAAGATTCCATTGTTTTCTATGGCTAAGTAATATTTGATTGTATATGATACCACCTCTTCTTTATCCATTCATCTATCCCTGGAAATTTTTGGGCTGCTTTTGTAATTTGGCTATTGTAAATAACTAATAAACATAGTGATGCATGTTTCTTTTTGAATTGGTGTTTTACTATTCTTTTTTTTAATGTTTATTCATTTTTGAAAGAGAGGAAGAGAAAGAGAGAGAGAGAGAGAGAGAATGCGGAGGGGAGGCCAGGGAGAGAGGGAGACACAGAACTCAAAGCAGGCTCCAGGCTCTGAGCTGTCAGGACAGAGCCCAATGGGGGGCTCAAACTCACGAACTGAGAGAACATGATCTGAGTCAAAGTTGGACACTTAATCGACTGAGCTACCCAGCCACCGCAAAATTCTTTGGAAAATACCCAGTAGTGGAATCCTGGATCGTATGATATTTCTATTTTTAATTTTTGAGGAAGCTCCATACTGGTTTCCACAATGGTTGCACTAGTTCGCATTCCCACCAACAGTGCATGAGGGTTCCTTTTTCTCTACATCCTCACCAGTACATGTTTCTTGTGATTTTTTTTTTAGCTATTCTGATGGATGTGAGATGATATGTCCTTGTGGTTTTGATTTGCATTTCCCTGATGATGAGTGATGTTGAGCGTCTATTCATGTTTCTGTTGGCCATCTGTATGTCTTCTTTAGAGGAATGTCTGTTCCTATCTTCTGCCCATATTTGAATTGGATTATTTGTTTGTGTAAATTCTTCTTTACCTTTCAGTGATTTTTTTTTAATTTTAAATTTGTTTATTTAGATTCAGGTTACTTAGCATACAGTGTGGTGTTGATTTCAGGAGTAGAGTCCAGTGGTTCATCTCTTACATATAACCCTCCGTGCTCATCCTAACTAGTGCCTTCCTTAATGCCCATCACGCATTTAGCTCACCCCTCTCACTCACCTCCCCTCTAGCAACCCTCAGTTTGTTTTCTGTATTTCAAACCATCTCATCTCATGGTTTCCCTCCCTTTCTGTTTTTATCTTATTTTTCCTTCTCTTCCCCTGTTGTATTTCTTAAATTCCATGTATGAGTGAAATCATATGTTTGTCTTTCCTATCTAACTTATTTTGATTAACACAATACATTCTAGTTCCATCCACATTGTTGCAAATAGCAACATTTCAATTTTGATCATCTAGTAGTATGCCATTATATCTATATCTTATCTGTCTATCTATCTATCTATCTATCTATCTATCTATCTATCTGAAGGAGATTATAGGCTATGCAGGCCATACTTAAAAGTTTGTCATTTAGGAGTGCCTGGGGTGGCTCTGTCGGTTGGGTGTCCAGCTTCAGTTCAGGTCATGATCTCACAGTTCGTGGGTTCAAGGCCCGCATCGGCCTCTGTGCTGGCAGCTAGCTCAGAGCCTGGAGCCTGCTTTGGATTCTGTGCCTCCCTCTCTCTCTGACCCTCCCCTGCTCGTGCTGTCTCTCTCTGTCTCTCAAAAATAAATAAAAAGCACAAAAATATGAAAAGAGTCTGTCATTTGGCTTTCATTGTGTGAAAGCTTTTTTTTTTTGAATAGTTATATATTTGAATATATATATATATCAGATCTTCTTTCATCAGTCAATGACCGATCCATTCATTACTTGATGGACATTTGGGCTCTTTCCATAATTTGGCTGCTGTTGATAGTGCTGCTATAAGCATTGGGGTGCACATGCCCCTTTAAATCAGCATTTTTGTATCCTTTGGATAAATACCTAGTAGTGCAATTGCTGGGTCATAGGGTAGTTCTATTTTTAATTTTTTGAGGCACTTCCGTACTCTTTTCCAGAGTGGCTGCACCAGTTTGCATTCTCACCAGCAGTGCGAAAGGATTCCCCCTTCTCCGCATCCTCTCCAACATCTGTTGTTTCCTGAATTGTTAATTTTAGCCATTCTGACAGGCCTGAGGTGGCTTTGATTTGTATTTCCCTGATGATGAGTGATGTTGAGCATCTTTTCATGTGTCTGTTAGCCATCTGGGTGTCTTTAGAAAAGTGTCTATTCATGTCTTCTGCCCATTTCTTCACTGGATTATTTGTGTTTTGCGTGTAGAGTTTGATAAGTTCTTTATAGATTTTGGATGCTAACCCTGTATCCAATATGTCATTTGCAAATATCTTCTCCCATTCCATCAGTTGCTTTTTAGTTTTGTTGATGGTCTCCTTCACTGAACAGAAGCTTTTCATCTTGATGAGATCATCTTTGCTTTTATCTCCCTTTCCTCCAGAGACACGTTTAGTAAGAAGTTGCTGTGGTCGAGGTCGAAGAGGTTGCTGCCTGTTTTCTCCTGTAGGATTTTGATGGTTTCCTATCTCACGTTTAGGTCTTTCATCCGTTTTGAGCTTATTTCTGTGTGTGGGGTAACAAAGTGGTCCAGCTTCATTCTTCTGCCTGTCGCTGTCCAGTTTTTCCAGCACCATTCGCTGAAGAGACTGTCTTTTTTCCATTGGACACTCTTTGCTGATTTGTTGAAGATTAGCTGGTCATATGTTTGTGAGTCCATTTCTGGGTTTTCTATTCTGTCCCATTGATCTGTGTGTCTGTTTTGGCACCAGAACCATACTGTCTTGATAATTACAGCTTTGTAATACAGCTTGAAGTTTGGGATTGTGATGCCTACAGCTTTGATTTTCCTTTTCAACATCACCTTTGGTAAGTAATTTTCTGGTTCCATACACATTTTATGATTGTCCTAGCTCTATGAAGAATGCTGGTATTATTTTGTTAGGGATTGCATTGAATGTGTAGGTTCCTTTGGGTAGTAAAGACATTTTAACAATATTTGTTCTTGGAATCCCTGAGTATGGAATGTTTTTACATTTCTTTGTGTCTTCTTCAATTTCTTCCGTAAGCTTTCTATAGCTTTCAGAGTACAGATCGTTTCCCACTTTCATTAGTTTTATTCCTAGGCATCTTAGAGCACAGTTGTAAATGGGATCAATTCCTTGATTTCTCTTTCTTCTGCTTTATTATTCGTGTACAGAAATGCAACCCATTTCGGTATGTTCATTTTATATCCTGTGACTTTACTGAATTCACATATCAGTTCTAGTGGTTTTTTGGTGGAGTCTTTCAGGTTTTCCATGTAGATGGAAATGTAGATGACATGTTTTCATGTCATCTGCAAAGAATGAAAGTTTGACTTTTTCTCCAGCAACTTGTATACCTTTTACTTCTTTTCGTTGTCTGATGGCTGAGGCTAGGACTTGCAGTTCTATGTTGAACAAGAGTGGTGAGAGTGGACATCTCTGTCGTGTTCCTGACCTTATGGAGAAAGTGCTCATTTTCCCCTTGAGGACGATACTAGTTGTGGGCCTTCCGTATTTGGCTTTATGATGTTGAAGTATGTTCCTTCTATCTCTACTTTCTTGAGGGTTTTTGTCAAGAATGGACACTGTATTTTGTCAAAGGCTTTTTCTGCATCTATTGAAAGGATCATATGGTTCTTATCCTTTCCTTTATTGATGTGGTGTATCACATCGATTGATTTGCAAATATTGAACCAGCTCTGGAACCCAGGAATAAATCCTACTTGATCATGGTGAATAATTCTTAATGTACTATTGAATTTGATTTGCAAGTATCTTGTTGAGAATTTTTGCATCCAGGTTCATCAGGGATATTGGCCTGTAATTCTCGTTTTTCTTGGGGTCTTTGTCTGATTTTGTAATCAAGGTAATTCTGGCTTTATAGAATGAGTTTGGAAGCTTTCCCTCCACTTCTAATTTTTGGAACATTTTGGGAAGAACAGGTATTAACTCTTCTTTAAATGTCTGGTAGAATTCCCCTGAGAAGCCATCTGGCCCAGGACTCTTATTCATTGGGAGATTTAAAAAATTTTTTTTAAAATATTTATTTATTATTGAGACAGAGAAACAGAGCATGAGTAAGGGAGGGGCAGAGAGAGAGGGAGACACAGAATCTGAAGCAGGCTCTAGGCTCTGAGCTGTCAGCACAGAGCCTGACGCAGGGCTCGAACCCACAAACCATGAGATCATGACCTGAGCTGAAGTCAGACATTTAACCAACTGAGCCACCCAGGCAACACTCATTGGGAGATTTTTGATAACTGATTCAATTTCTTTTCTGGTTATGGACCTGTTCAAAAATTTCATTTCTTCTTGTTTGAGTTTGGGTAGTGTGTATCTAGAAATTTGTTCATTTCTTCTAGATTGTTTAGTTTGTTGGCATATAATTGTTCATAATATTCTTTTAAAATTGTTTGTATTTCTGTGGTGTTGCTTGTGAGTTCTCTTCTTTCATTCATGATTTTATCTATTTGGGTCTTCTCTCTTTTCTTTTTGTTAAGTCTGGCTGGGGATTTATCAATTTTGTTTACTCTTTCAATAAACCAGCTTTTAGTTTCATTAATCTTTTCTACTGTTTTTTTTTGTTTTATTTTCTTTCTATATTGTTTATTTCTGCTCTAATCTTTATTATTTCCCTTCTCCTGCGGGCTTTGGGCTTTATTTGCATCTCCTTTTCTAGCTTCTTTAGGTGTAAGGTTAGGTTGTATACTTGAGACCTTTCTTTCTTTTTGGATAAGCCTGAATTGCAATGTACTTTCCACTTAGGACTGCCTTTGCTGCATCCCAAAGGGTTTGGACTGTCATGTTTACATTTTCATTTGCTTACATGTATTTTTAAATATCTTTTTAAATTTTCTGGTTAACCCATTTATTCTTTAGTAAGATGTTCTTTGAGCTCCATTTACTTGGGAGATTGGTGAATGGCCCATTGCTCCATTGCTGTCTTGATACTTCGTGTCTTCTGCTACCTTGTGGCCCCACGTTCTCATGATATGAGACCACCAAAGGCCAAGGGCTAGTGAGGAGTGTAGCATTAAAAAAAGACTGTCTGTAGTAGTAGTAGTAGTGGTATAAATCCAGGCAGAAAGAAGTTGAGTCCCCATTTTGGGCAGCACTAGAGACGGAAGCAACAATGCCTATAGCTGAGGGGGTGTCAAGATAAGCCAGGCTCTAGAGCTGCTATGGATCATGAACCGTTTCCGAGTTTCTATTCTTCCGTGAGGCTGCCTGTGTAGCTGTTTGTGGGGGGTGGGCTGAGGAATCCTCCGGGCTTATTCCAATGGATTAACAAGGTATTGAGAAATAAAAAGCCATAGGATGCTCACACCTGAGTTTGGGTAAACATGACTGGCACTCGGAGAATAGGACAGTGCATTGGCATCCCGATAATAGGATGGTGCAAAGGAACCCCAAGATTAGGGGATGCTGTACCCCCAAGATGGAAAGGGACGGGCAAAGGCCCAAGATAGGAATGGGTGCAAAGTCTCCCGATACAAAGGTATATGAGGTAAGCAATATTAGGCATGCGGGGCAAAATGCCCCTGAATTTAGTCCTATAGCAGAGAAGCTGCTTTCACAGGAGAATAGGGCCAAGGTAGGCAAAACAAGTAAATTAGACCACAGACTGCTGCAGCCCGGAGTGGAGGTGGTTAACAAAAGAAAAGGTGTCTTGTTGGCCCTGAGGTTATTTCTCCAATCTTTCTTCTCCCCTAGGCTAGCTGAGATAAACAGACAGGTGCCTCCTATCTGCCATTAATAACCATCTGCCCATCTGCCTGGTGCCTGGATTTTGTTTTATATTGACCCAAACCCCAAGCACTGTTTATCTTCAAAAAACCCCCTTTCCCTCATGCCCATAAATTAATGCTCACGGTTTCTCTGTCTCTTGTGCATGCCCATCATGTTTGTAAACCTTCTAATCTTAATAAATACTGGGCGAGGACCCTTATTATCTTTTCCCGCACATTAGCCATCTCTCCTATTTTTTAATCCTGCATCCTGCTTTCTTGCTAAGACAAGAGGGAACTTTAGACCTGGAGTCTATGACAGCTGTTTTAGTCTTCCCTAACTCACTGTGAATGCTTTAATAAATCTCTAACACTAAAAGTAAATAATAATAATAATAATAATAATAATATATTAGTTTTCTTAATAGAATTTCTATTAGTTTATTTTTCCTTAGGTGTTTTATATTGCAACTGTGTGTAATAAACGTTTTCCCATGATAGTTTCTGCTGGTAGTAGAAACTTCCATTTTTGTCATTTAATATCTGGCTGCCACTGAATTCCTAACAATGTTAGTTGTTTTTATTTGGTTATCTTTGTATCTCAGTAAACAAAAAAATATCAGAGGCATAATAAGGATGAGTTTTCTTTATAAGGATTATTTCTCAGTGAAAGAACATTTATGCTTTTATTCTGAGACTTTCTATGTGGGAGCTTATTAAACAGGGTCAGTTACATCAGCAAGATGGTGGAACAGTAAGTTCCAGACCTTGTTCCCCGACAGAAACATTACTTAACAATGATGTTCACACCGAAATACTGTAATGAGAATTCCAGAACCCATTTAAGAAGCTGCAGTGCCCCCAGCTGAGAACAGTTACATAAAAATCTGTAGAAGCGCACTTTCTCTGTACCCATGTCAGCGCCTTCTCCAAGCTGGCACAGACCAGCACCTAAGAGAGAACACTCTGGCTTACAAATTCTTCCCAGAGGAAAAAGAGTGAACCATGCATCCAAAATTCTTTGGATTTCCGAGGGCTGACCGGGGTACGGTTTCTGTCTTGTCTCACGCAGAGTGCTGATGGAATTGACATAGTCTGGATATCTGGGGACCATTGAGAACAAAGAAGACTAGGGAGTAGCTTGCTGTGGCTGGCACAGCTTGGTGTGGTCAGAAAGTGTACAATTTGAGGCGTCTTCCTTGGTAGGGAGGCCTACGACTCAGTCACCAACCCGAGTTAAAACATGCATCCTGTGTTCTGACTCTTTACAGTGCTTCATTCACAGCGCTGACAGAATCAGCATCGTCTGAATACCTGAGGGCTGCTGAGAATAAAGAAGATCGGTGGGGAACAGCTTGCTGCAGTCAGTATGCTTTGGTTTGATCAGAAGGAGCATAACCTGAGTCTTCCCCCTCGGACGGGAGGGAGAGGAGTGGAGCATGCACGCAGCTCCCTGAGATCCAGAAGGCTGTCTGAAGGACTGGCATCTGTCCTAGCTGACTAGAGCACAGATGGGAAGTCAGCATGCCTGGGATGCCTCCTGACCATTGAGAACAAGGGAGAGAGGACAGCTTGCTGCTATATAGAATGAGACAACCCACCAACATATAGCAGAGGGAGTAAGAGATCACATACTCCTGTAAAAGAAACTGGCAAACCTAACTGAGAAGTGGCACACACAGGCCCAGAGAAGTTGCACCCTCCTAAAAAAGGTCTTAGAGTCTTCCAGAGTCTCTTACCAGGCTTATTGAGAAGGATCTTCTCCTAAATGAAGCCAGTCCATAAAGACTGGGGAACATGGTTATCTTCTGAAATGCATGGATCCTAACACAAAGTTATGATACATATAAAGAAATAAGCATGGCCCAAACCCAGGAGCAAAACAACTTCAAAAATCGGTCCTAAAGAAATGCAGTTATAAGACTAACTTAAAAAGTAATTCAAAATAACCATCATAAAGATGCTTTACATGCTTAAGAAAATGAGAATATGAACAAGATGGGAATATCGACAAAGAGAGAGAAATTACAAAAAATAATCAAAAAGAAATTTTGGTACTAAAGAATATAATTACTGAACTGAAAAATTTACTAGAAGGGTTCAACAGCTGACTTGATCAAGCAGAATAATCAATGAGTTCAAAGATAGACCAATTACAATTATACATTCAGAGAAATATTCAGAGAAATAAAAAGGAAAATGAAAAAAGAGTGAATAAAGCCTAAGGATGTATGGAAGACCATAAAGCGGATCAATATATGCATTATGGGAGTCTCAGAGAAGAAAGGAAAGAGAAGGGGGCAGAAAGCTTATTTAAAGAAGTAATGGCTAAAAACTTTCCAAGTTGGGAAAAGGAAATGGATATCAGATTCAAGAAGCTCTATAGACTTCATTTAGGATGAGTCTAAAGAAATCCACACTGAGACACTTTATGGTTGAGTCTTCAACAATATGGGCATTGGGGGCACTGACCACATCTTTTCAACATGCAGTAAAAAAATCCATGTATAACTTTTGACTTTCCTCTAACCCTTATAGCCTACTGTTGACCAGAAGCATTAGTGATAACAGAAACAGTTGATTAACACATATGTTGTATGTTATCTGTATTATATACTATATTCTTACAATAAAGTAAACTAGAGAAAAAACATTATTAGGAAAATTATAAGGAAGGGAAAATACATGTACATACTGTACTGCATTTATAAAAAAAACATCTGTGGGCAAGTTGACCTGTACAACCCATGTTGTTCAGGGGTCAACTGTATAATCAACTTGTCAAAAGTCAAAGAGTATTTTGAAAGCGGCAAGAGAAAAATAGTTTGTCACATACATGGGAAACCCTGTAAGACCTCAGCAGATGTCTTGCAGGCCAGAAGGGAGTGGGATAATATATTCAACATGCTGAAAGAAAAAAAAATTGCCAACCAAGAACTCATGTGTCTGGCAAAACTATCCTTCAAAAATGAAGGAGATAGACTTTCCCAGAAAAACAAAAACCAAAGGATTTATCACCACTAGACCTGCCTTACAAGGAATGCTAAAGTGAGTCCTTTAAGTTGAAATGAAAGGATGCTAAATAATAACATAAACACATATGAGGGGTTCCTGGTTTGGCTCAGCTGGTGGAGCATGCAACTCTTGATCTCCAGGTCATGAGTTCAAGCCCCACATTGGGCATAGATTACTTTAAAAAAAAAGCATATGAGGGTTGCCTACCTGGGTCAGTTGGAAGAACTTGCAACTCTTGATCTCAGGGTCCTGAGTTCAAGCCCCACATTGGGTATAGAGATTACTTAATAAATAAAACTAGGAAAAAGCATATGAAAGTATAATGCTCACTGGTAAGTACAAGACAAATACAGCATACTATAAAACTGGAATGGTAGTGCATAAATCACGGTATGGTTTAGAAGTTAAAAGAAGTATAAAAAAGCTATAACTATTGAAATATGGTAATGGATGCACAATATAAAAAGACACAATGTATGACATTAATAACAAGGTGAGGGGAGAAGTTTAAAACTGTTGAGTATTTCTTTGCGACTGAAATTAGGTAGTTGTCAGCTTAATACAGATAGTAATAACTACAAGATGTTTTATGTAAGCCTCATAGTAACCACAGAGAAATACTTATACACGAAAGAAAATTTCAAAGGAATAAAATCTTGACACTACAAAAAAATCAATGAAACACAAAGAAGAGAGCAAAAGAGGAAAAGAGGGAGGAAAAAAGCTATAAGACAGGAGGAGTGCCTGGGTGGCTTAGTCAGTTGGGTGTCTGACTTCGGCTCAGGTCATGATCTCATGGTTGATGGGTTCATGCCCCGTATCAGGCTCTGTGCTGACAGCTCAGAGCCTGGAGCCTGCTTTGGATTCTGTGTCTCCCTCTTTCTCTGCCCTTCTCTCAAAAATAAATAAAAATGTTAAAAAAAAATAAAGCCATCAGACAAACAGAAAATGACTAACAAAATGATAATAGTCCTTTCCTACCAACAATTACTTTAGATATACAGGGATTAAATTCCTGATTCAAAAGACACAGTGTGGCTGAACCTATAAACATAATCCAACTATATGTTGCCTACAAGAGAGTCATTTTATTTTATTTTTTTATGTCTTTATTTTTTGAGAGAGAGAGACAGAGTGTGAGTGGGGGAGGGTCAGAGAGAGAGGGAGACACAGAATCTGAAGCAGGCTCCGGGCTCTGAGCTGTCAGCACAGAGCTTGACACAGGGCTCAAACCTACAAGCCATGAGATCATGACCTGAGTTGACATCCGGTGCTTACCCAACTGAGCCACCCAGGCACCGCTGCATTTTACACTTTTAACAGGAAATCTCTTTTTACACTGGTTATCTATTAGTTTCTCCTCTGTACATAGCTTCCCAAGTTCCCACAGTCCCCCTGTGTAGAACATATTGAAAATCTAGTGTACATATCCGGCCCCCACACACAGTTGCGTTCAATTCCTATATCAAAAAAGTTTTAAAATTTCATCACAAATCAATTAACATTTATAACTAATGAGGAATATATCAAAATAGCAGTATACAATTGTGTCATATAATCCAGTTTAAGAAATACAATACATAAAATAACCATATTTTGTTTTATTTTCTGTTAGAATAATTCAGCAAAAATAAAATTGCAGTTTATTGTTGGAAAGTATTGTTTCACACATACATCAAACAGGACAAATAAATAAATAAACAGCAACGTCATAGACCAAAAAGTGGGGGTAGAAGAAATCTTTTATCTTGGCTTCTTTCATTAAATTTTTTAAAGTTTATTTATTTTGAGAGAGAGAGAGGAGAAAGTGTGCATGGAAGAGAGGCAGAGAGAGAGGGAGAGAGAAAAAAATAACCAAGCAGGCCCCGGGATGGATCTCACCAACTGTGAGATCATGACCTGAACCCAAATCAAGAGTGGAGGCTTAACCAACTGAACCTCTCAGGTGCCAGGGAAGTTTTGATTCTTTTTCCTCCCCTGTTGCAGATTCCTGTAGTGGTTCTGGGTGGCTGGCCCAGCAAGCGGTCACCTGCTGGTGGCGCTGCCCACTGGGGTGGATGAGACTCTCCACTCAAGGTGACCATGTTTACATTTTGAGACTGGAATTGGGGGATGAATCGGTCATGGTGGTCTTTTTTGTTGTTGTTAAGTTCAACTTTTCGTTTTTTTGCTGTCTAGTCATCCTCATCGGTCTTCTTGGTGTCGATTTCGTCATCCTCGTCATCTTCAGCTACCTGTGTGCCTGAAGCTGCCTCAGCCTCATCATCTTCCTCTACATCCTCTTCCTCTCCTGTAAGTCCCTGGTTGTGACATCGGAGCTGGTGTCCACGGCCGTGTCTGAAATGACAGGGCGTGCCGGCGACCCCATGTAGCTGATTACAAAGCAAGTGAGAGCTGGAGGACGGTCGTGGAGGTGGCGGAGCTGGTCACCGGAAAGATAGCTTTTCAGGGCAGCCAATGGGGCCATGGCATAGTTTTGAATCCCTTTGGAAACTATCTTTTCATCTTTCCTCCCCTCTGAACTTACCACATTCATGAATTTTATTCACCATACTCTTGTTTTCCATTATCTTCCACTTAAGCACAAAAATAACATTTTGCTTCCTTTTAAAATTTTTATGAATCAAACATACGGCATGTATATTTCTATGGCTCAATGCTCGTCATATGTCAGATTCAGTAATTTTCTCTGCTGTGTACTCTTCCAATGTAAAGGTACTAATTGTTCATCCTACTTTTGATGGGTATGTTTCATTTCCAGATATGTTACTGCAATGATATTAGTGGAAGGAATGCTACTGTGTTTGATGACAGGGAACGCATTTTAAGAATTTTAAAGTGTGATTAAGCCACTTAGGGATAAAAGATAGACTTCTGGGAGAGAACAACAAAAAGGTCAGATTTTTCTTTTTCTCCCCAGGAACATTTAGGAGTTTCTTTGGAATTTGTGTTAGAAAAGTACCTTACTTGTGATGGTGCTACTCATTGAAGCCTAAGTCGCTGGTCATATCCACCCCGCCCCTCTCTGCCAACGCTCCCTTTCCCTTCTCTAACATTCTCAGAATGCATTCCTCAGTCTTCCTTGAAAACCCTTTAATTCGCCCGCCTTAGTCACATCAAAGATTATTGAGACCTGATGTTCGCCAAGCCGGGACCTACTTCCTGCAGCACAAACTGCAAGTGCGGGTTGACTTTGGAAAAAGCGCCTCTGCTAGGCGTAGCCGAGTTGCATGCTGGGAGCGTTCTGAAGTTCCTAGAGCCCAGCTTCAGAAGCTTTACCTTGTGGACTACATTTCCCAGAAGTCTCCGGGCGCAGGTCTTTTTCCGGTTGCGGAGAGCTCCTTGGATAGCCTCCTTCCCGCCCTCCGAGGACTTTCCGTCTCTTATTTCCCATAAGTCTGTGGGCCCGTTTCCGGCGTCCTGTAGGTTTTCGGGCTCCGTGCAGTGAGTTGCTCGCGTCGGAGGAACTAGTCAGCGCCGGGTGAGAGCCCGCAGCGAGGCTGGGGGTGACTCCGGAAGGCGCCCGAGGTCCGGAGGCCCGGGTCGCGGACCGGCTGTGTCGCGTTCGGAGCCTCCGGCCTGTGTATGCGCGAGCGGCTGAGAAGGATGGTGTGTGACAGACGGCGTGGCAGGGTCGGGGTGTGTCTCCGTGATGCTGTATGAGATTGGGAATGGGTGACGGGGTGATGGGGTGCGTGGCCTTGTAGTTTTGTTTGGCTGTGTGCACTTGGTTCTTTCTAGACTTTCTTTGGGTCTGCCAAAGTTAAATGCCCGCGAGAAAAGGAGTCCTACCCTAAGCCCTAGAGGGAACTTGTCACGCAAGAAGGCCTAGGGCCAGGCTTGGGATAGAATTGTACATCCGGAAGTGTCCTCGTGACACGCTCCTAGGAGGACGTGATGCGGAGGGCCCCGAGGCAGGAAGGGGCTGCAGCCAGACCTTGTCCCCAGCAGTTGTTTCCAACTCCGAGCTAGATTGCTGCCTTGCTTCTTTTTATCTCCATTTGATTTTGTATGGATGAACGTGAATGAGGCTCTAGGCGGTGTTTTGGTTTTCCTTTTTAGTTTTTTGTTTTAGTTAGGTCTGTGCTCCAAGAAATGCTGGTGTCTCATGAGTCTTTTTTTTTTTTTTTTTTTAATTACCCCTACTGCTGCCGGATTTCTAAGAAGGACCATGAGAAGGAGGGAAGAATTGTTGTAAATTTTGAGATCAAGGATCAGGGTGAGTTTGTGTTTTGTGTGTGTGTGTTTTTTTTTTTTTTTTTGTAATTCACACAGTTACTTTCGTTTTTAGATCATGAGCATATTTCCTGTCTTGGCCTGAAATATCACTAGCAGTGTCTATCCTGGGTGTTCCTCCTGCGTCCTGCGTCCCTCACTTAGTCGCCCGCCCCCCCCTCTTTGCCCTTATTCCCAATCAGTACCCAGCTATTCAAGTTTATTCAAGTTTCAAAAAGTGACCAGATGCTCAAATGATCTAGTGCAGGAAGTCTTAACCTGAGGTCTTGTTCCATTTATGAACTGCCAGATGGTCACAAACCTTTTGAAATTGAGACCGAATTTTTGTAAATGTTTGTAAATTTATTTTTTTTAGTGGGAAAAAAATGTCTCTAATTTCATGAGATTGTCGAGTGTACGTGATCCCAAAAAGATCCAGCTCCATTGATCCAGAATTAGGATTTAATAGCTGGGAAGGAGATTTTTACGAGATCAGTGCCAGTGATAATGGACATAGTGTCTCCTGTAATGGAATAATGTGCACCTAATAAAAATTATGTTCATAAAGAATCGGAAGGAAAAATGTAAATAATAAAATATTGAGTAATAGTTATAGTTATGAACAGAAGTCCTCCAGAATATTGTGAGTTCTGTATAAATCTCACTCAGTAGGAGTTTTAAAGACATTTTTCAAGGATTGTGTCCAAAATGTTTTAATTGACTGTAGTGAACAGGTGCAGGGGTGTAGCCACACTTGTTAAGCATCTGTTCTGTACCAAATATTCTGTGTATGTGCATAGACTTCCTTCCTTTGGCTTTGAAGGTGACTTAAGGAATTGGTATGTTCATTACTGGGAATCTGGAGAGTGAAAGTGTCAGTGTAAGTGGGGAGCTCCAGCATGCCTCCGTGTATTTGGTTCTGGCCCACTGATCTTCAGGATTGGGTCTGTTTTTTCAGTTTTCTTAATAATGGAAATGTGCTCCTTTCCTATCATTCTTTTTTTTTTTTTTTTTTTACATTTGGCATTATCATTATATTTCTGGTTATGCAATTAATGCAGGTTTTTTTGCAAAAAATTCAGCAATCCAGGAAACAGAGAAGGAAGTGAGAATTACATTCTCTAGAGTTAATAATTTACAAAAAAATTTTTTAAACATTTTATTTTTTTTTTGACAGAGAGGGAAATAAAGAGAGGGAGATAAAGAGCCTGAAGCGGGCTCCAGGCTCTGAGCTCTCAGCACAGGGCCCGATGTGGGCTTGAACTTATAAACTGTGAGATCATGACCTGAGCCGAAGTCAAATGCTTAACTGGCTGAGCCACTCAGGCTCCTCTAGACGTAATCGTTCTTACTAGTTTGGTGCGTTGCTGTTTAAATTTTTGTTCCTGTCGGCCAATGTGTCTGTTTTTGTTTCTGCTGAATAAGAACAGTGATTGACAATTGACAATTGAATTGAAGACTCTAGCTTTTATTTTGATGGAGAAGAAGTCCAACCCAGATGTGGGTTTTGTTTTACTCTTGAATATGTAGAAAGAAGAGGGAAGTAATAGTGATTTCTTTTTCATTTAGAAACCTGAAGGATTCACAACTTTGGGGAATATAGAAACACCATCTAAAAATTAATTACGAGGGCCACAAAGACAGACTTTCAGAATTAGATTATTTAAAAGGTTATTTCCACAGAAAATAGCAATAATTTCCTGTGTATATATTCTGTCTTATGAAAACCTATTTTACACATAATATTTCTAAGGACAGATATTAATAACAGAAGGTAGAAGGTTATACTTACGGATATTCAAATAAGTCACCAATTTACACAGAACAAGAACAAGTTTCTGGTTAATGTTCTCCTCTTGTTGTCTAATTGGGTTGTGTTTTCTGAGCCAGATTTATGATGCCGAGTCCTGTCTCTGCAGCTTCTGGGAGGAGGGATATCTCTCCTCTGTGTCTTTCAGAGAACCTGTTTTGCTTATGTTGTTATTTAGGAAGAATAGTAGGCTTAGGGCTGGACTGTGAAACTTTAGTTAACTTTGGAAGAAAACAGGCCTGAGAAGCATGGATTTTATTATGAAAAAATGAAAGCGTTATTAACTTGTATAGGAGAATAAGGCACAGTAATCTCCATTTTCAATAATAATGGCTAAAACTTAGGTTAAGTAATTATTGTACACCAGTGTTTTAAAAAAATTTTTTTTAACGCTTATTTTTGAGATAGAGACTGAGCGCAAGCGGGGAAGGGGCAGAGAGAGAGAGAGAGACACAGATTCCAAAGCAGGCTCCAGGCTCTGAGCTATCACCAGAGTCCGATGAAGGGCTCAAGCTCACCGACTGTGAGATCATGACCTGAGCTGAAGTCAGACACTGAATTGACAGAGCCACCCAAGCATCCTAGTATATATATATATATTTTTTTTAATTTAAGAAATCCCTACGCTCAACATGGGGCTCAAACTCACGGCCCTGAGATCAGGAGTCTCATGCTCCTCCAAATGAGCCAGCCAGACTCCCCTGTCATACACCAGAATTCTATGTGGGTTTTCTTACTTAGTCTTCAGTGCAGCCATTCTTAGTAGACAGCGTTCCTATCTTTCTTTTATTCTTTTATTGACGAAAAACAATGGTTGAGAAATTGGTCACTGTCAAGCCCAGATTCACATCCTGAAAGTCAACACGGGAGCCTTTATTTTAATTTCAGATACACTTCCCACATGCCTGTCTCACTAAGAAATTGATTACGTGTGTCTGTCTTCAATTTATATGGTCTAATACCATCAAACTGATGAGGGCACAGCAGGCCACAGCTGAGCAGACCTTTTGCTTACTGTTTCGTAAGCAACTCTTGTTTGTCACAAATGAGTTTTGGTTGAATATTCTTGTGTATACGTCTGTACCTCTCTAGCTATTCAAGGACACCTTTCCATAAGGGAATTTTAGGTACAAATTTGCTCCTAATTTAAGACCCTGAGATAGTACTTGGGTAGTAATACGGTAACTGAAAAACATGTTTGTTGCCTTTAAGACAAGGAAGACTAAATTTACCGAGGAATGAATTTAAGGCCGCCAGCCACAAAGGCCAAGAAACAACTCAGGTAACCTGTCTTAGGAACTCATAGGAAAGTAATTATAGGCAATACTGTTGGGTCATGACTAGTTTTGCAGAGGCAAATGGAATTTGTCCTGTGAGTTTTATACCCTACAGTCTGTGTCCTCCTAATGTTAGTTGCTAAGTGAGACCAATAGAATCAGGGGAGTATCCTGTCTAAAAAGACAAGTTCAGATACAAAATAAACCCATGTGTCGGAAGACATGAAAAGAAGCAGGATTGAGATTTCATCAATATATCCATGACATTTCTTGGGGGAATTTCAGCCATTTTTCTTCTCTGCAAAATAGGAGTGTATGTAGATCTTGTATAGTTAGTATAATGCATGGCCATGGTTACAACAGTTATGGAGAATACTTAAGCAAAAAGAACATTATGACCACAATAAAAAGAAAACCATTATTGTATACAGATGTATAACTTTCTAAACACTTTATCTATGGACATGTGATTGTCAGTCTTTTCTATATCTATATATCTATATATCTCTATATATTCTATATATCACTTATATATTGTATAATTTATAAATAAAATCGTACTATACATCCTGCAACCTATATTCAGTATTGACAATGTATCTGATTATTTTCCCCAACTTAGCATAGTTTCATAGTGTTCTATTGCATGGATGTTTTGAATGTGTTAAGAGGTCAGCTTTTTGGGCTCAGGCAATTGTACATCCTGTCAACTCCTTTGTCTTTTTTTTTTTTATGTCTTTTATTTTTGAGAGACCGAGAGAGACAGCGCGAGCAGGGGAGGGTCAGAGATTGAGGGAGACACAGAATCTGAAGCAGACTCCAGGCTCTGAGCTAGCTGTCAGCACAGTGCCCAACGCAGGGTTCGAACCCACGAACTGTGAGATCATTACCTGAACCAAAGCCGGACGCTTAACCGACTGAGCCACCCAGGTGCCCCAACTCCTTTGTCTTGACCAACTTTCTGCAGCCCCAAGCCCGTGAGAGATGTTCTGGCTTGGACCATGCTGCTCTTTCTCAGCCCTGAGAGGCAGGATGGTGGGAGGGAGAGCTGGTCTGGGGAGGACCAGTCATCCAACCTCAGTCCCAAATCAGCATCCCCAGTATCAGCCCTGTTGTCAGAAACCTTCCTGAGGGTTTGAGGTGGGAGCCAGGATTCCACAGGTGCTGTGGGGGTGTGGGGTAGAAGGAGGAATGGAAGAGGTAAAAGTTCTTATTAGCGTAAGTCAGGATGGGATCACTGAAGCACTCCTGGTCTAAAGCTTTTTTTTTTTCCCCTTCCCCAGGGAAAGCTCTGACTTTTCTGGATTCTGTGCTTCACCAATAGAGGAACTCCATGGATTATTAATTAGTACAGTTCTAGAACCATGACTGATGTAAGTTGGTATTTCTCTCTCCTTGAAATATTGTGATTTTTAGGTCATATGAATCTTTTCTTTAATTATCCGAATGCTTTTTGCATAACAGAACCTCAGTCCTGAACCTGCTCCCCAGTTCGTCCTGTTCCAGTAAAGGTGCCAGAGAGCCTAGTGTCCTTCCGATCTGCCTTTCCAGTCAGTGTCGTCACACTCATTGAACTCATTAGCCAACATCTGTGGGCTCTGTCTTTGATCATGAGCAGTGAAGGGATGAATCTTTGGAGGGAAATGTTTGAACTTCTGTCAGAGAATAACTCGAAGAAATGTAGTTAACAGCACACTTTTACTTGCATACAAGGAAAACCAGCACTAGACCGATTTCATCTGTCAAAGCACCAACGATTTGTTTATAAGGAAAGGGAAAAAAAAGAGAATGAAGACTAGACATTTTGAAAACAGTAGTTACTCCTTTTTCAGGTTAAGGTGCTGATTGGCAGGCCTCTGGGAAAGAAGCCAGTCAGGGTACAGTGCCCTTAGACAGCTGGATGGCCGCCCCGGAGAACCCTTTCAGTTGCTTGTGCCTCCTCTGCGAGAGCTGCGGTGCCGTCCTGCACTGGGACGTACCCGTGGTGGGCTGTGTCGGGCGGTGCCCTTCGGGGTCACCTCTGTGAATTCCACGAGGGCTGTGCCGTCTCCCTTGTCACAATCCCTCGTTCCCATCTCAGGTGTGCGGTGGGAGGAGTCAGCGATGACGGCCGCGTCTGGTCGTTCAGGCAACTTCACGGACCTGGGTTTCCCAGAGAGAGAAGATGGGGTTTGGGACTTCTTGGTCTCAGCCTCGGTCTCTCTGAGGCTTTGCAAGGCTTTTTGGACGTGGGGGCTTGCGAGTGGGTCTTTCCAGGGAAAGTGTGGTCCCCTCGTCGATGAACACCAGTGTCGAAGTCCGTTTGGTTATTGACAAGGATGCACAGATCTTGGTGTGACGTCTGTGTCATATATGGCGTCCTCCGACCCGGGAACGAGGAGGGCGTTAGGGAGAGGTGGTTGTTGGTGGCAAGAAGGTGATCGAGATTTCTAAATCCTGGATGATGGCAGGTTTCTAGAATTAAGAAAGTCTTCAGAAGTTTTGTTCAACTTAAATGTATAAATATAATGGAGATATTAATCTCATATCTATATAATTATATGAACTGCATGCAGCTAATAAAAACATGTATTCATAAGATGTATAAGAAAAAAATGCTTACGTTGTTGTCTTATGGAGTGGTTTACTTGAGGCTTAATGATAATCTTCAATTTACTGGAAATCATTTTCCTGAAGTGCATTTGGGAAAAAGAAGTTTTCTTATTTGTGTTTTCTGTTCCTTAAAGCTTTAAAGGGAAAAGCTGGTATAGCAGTTTACGTAAAGAATTTATGAGGGAGGCACATAGCAGGTTGTATGTATGTTTACATACTCATAAACAGCCCACCCCACCTTTATTTAATAGAAGAGAAACTGGGATGATTTTATATATTACCAGACAAGTCTGGATAGCTCAGATATCTCACAGTATCCAAGAGCTGTTTTCTGCTGTGACAGGATCCGTCTAGAACATGCAGACACTCCGCGTTAGTCATACCCATTTCTTTACTTTCCTCTACCTGTGTGTGTCACCGGCCTCCAGCCCACTTGATTGTTACATTTTCCTTTTCTTGCAGTTTATCCTTCATAATCCTTTTTCCCCCTCTTGGAAATATTTTTTCTTAAATTCTTAAATTTCTTTAATTCACAAGTAATGTATGGGTTTTTGGTTTTAGGGCTTGGTGACTTTCAGGGATGTGGCCATCGACTTCTCTCAGGAGGAGTGGGAGTGCCTGGACCCTGCTCAGAGGGACTTGTACGTGGATGTGATGTTGGAGAACTATAGTAACTTGGTCTCGTTGGGTAAGGTCATCTGCCTGAAATACTTCAGAATCTTTTCTCTGCACCATTGGCTTTCTCTGTGGGAATTAGAGGGCCGTCTTTGAAGAGACCAGGTCAGTTTCTTCTCCCTGTTCTCAAAGGGACGACTTGATGTTTGTTGGATTAGAAATGGGGTCAGCAAGCTCCTTGATTGTCCCATACCTTCACACCTTCTTCCTCTGGCTCTTCCTGCAATGGCTTCTCTTCTTTACAGGGAGCTGGATTTGCATTATGGGGCATTCGGTTCATAACCATGGTCAAAGAAGCCAGGTTTCGTGCTGTGTTTAACTTCAATGTGTCTACAAGTTATCTGTGTGCTTGCTGCCCAGAGTGTGACTGTTAATGTTGGAGGAACCATAGGAAGACCAGGGCAGAGTTCGTGAAGGAGATGGGCAGGGCCCAGATGGTAGGCAGTTTTGTTGGTTTGGGGGAGGAATGTGGATTGTTTTCTCAGTGATTGGAAGCCTTTATTTGGTTTAGTGAGGCTTTATTTATTTATTTTCGAAAGAGAGTGTGTGAGTGAGTGGGGGAACGGCAGAGAGAGGGAGAGAGAGAATCCCAGGTAGGGGCTTGAGACACGGGGCTTGATCTCACTGAGCCAAAATCAAGAGGCAGCTGCTCAACCAACTGAGCTACTAAGGTGCCCCATTTTAGCTTTTTTATTATTAAGTATTACACACATACCTAACATCAGTTTCTTTTACCAGCTTGTCTTTTTTTTTTTTCTTTTTCAAAATTCTATTTAAATTCTAGTTAGTTGATATATAGTGTCATATTGGTTTCAGGAGTAGAATTTAGTGATTCATCACTTACATACATAAGTGAATGAATTAATGAATGAATAAAATACTGAAAAAAGAAATACAGTTGTCATGTCCTATCCTAGACATAACAGAACAGAGTCTATATTTACACAAGATCCCTGGGTGATTAAAAAAATTTTTTTTTAATGCTTTTTATTTATTTTGAGAGAGAGAGAGAGAGAGACAGTACGATCAGGGGAGAGTCAGAGAGGGAGACACAGAATCCGAAGCAGGCTCCAGGCTCTGAGCTCTAGCAGTCAGCACAGAGCCCGATACGGGGCTCAAACCCACAAACCATGAGATCATGACCTGAGCTGGGGCCGGATGCTTAACTGACTGAGCCACCCAGGTGCCCCCCTGGGTGATTTTTATACACATTAAAGGAGCACCGCTCTGTTAGTTTTTGACCCATATGCAAAGAGTGCATCTAGAAACAGGGTCCTGATGTCCTCTGACTTTCAGAAGAGCCCCTCCACTTTATGTAGTGGAGGACGGAGTAAACAATTCATTTCCTTCTAAGTGAGCACGTTCCTTTACTTTCAGCACGTTGAAGGTTGAAAGTTGCAATCTGTGAATCTTGTGTTTTACAGAGTTAAACTCTACACTTGAATTAAATCCTAAAAACGTCTTCTGAAACTTCTTTTCCCATTAGCAAAATAACAACAGTAACAATGACAATATTAACAACACAGTGGTAACTATAAACCAGGCTGTGTTGTTTTCTCTTTTTTAAGTTTATTTATTTTGAGAGAGAGAGCATGTGTGCATGTGAGAACTGCGGAGGGGCAGAGAGAGAGAGAGGGAGAGAATCCCAAGTAGGCTCCCTGCTGTCAGTGCAGAGCCTGACTTGGGGCTTGATCCCACGAACTGTGAGATCGTGACCTGAGCCAGAACCAAGAGTCAGATTCTCAACCACAGAGCCACCCAGGTGCCCCAAACTGTGTTCTGTGCCGAGCACATACATTAGCGTAATTAACTCCCACAACATCCCCACGAGGCAGGTGTTGCTTTTATCCCCTTTTCAGAGATGAGAATACAAAGACACGGACAGTGTCAGTGACTTCCCAGGGCCACACAGCCAGTGGGAGGAAGTTGGCAGCCATGGAGCCTGTAAGGAAGTCTGGCTCATGAATCTGGATGCTTGACCCTTGAATATGGATTTAAAAAATATTCTTTGTGGCGAAATTCGTAAAGTATTCATTAGGAAAACCACTGGTGCAGGTGTTTGAATTGTGAGTTAAACTGGCTGTTCTTTTCATGGGTCACCACTTTGTTTTTGGAAGACTGCCTAACAGACAAACTATTATTATTTAGACTTAGGTAGTTGGAAAACTTTTCTTATAAGTGGGCCCACCACTTCAGAGACAAATAACAGTATTTTTTTGCCAGTGATAGAACTCAAACTTCCAAGTCAAAATTAGAATTGTGTGAAACTTTTATCTACCATTTTGAGCTTTTACAATTCCCTGATACATAACGTTTCTGATGAGATAGACGGTTGTATTAACATGTGATTTTTATTATTTATTTGTTTATTTATTTTTAAATTTTTTGTTAATGTTTTATTTGTTTTTGAGAGAGAGAGAGACAACGTGAGCAGGGGCGGGTCAGAGAAAGAGGGAGAGACAGAATCTAAAGCAGGCTCCAGGCTCTGAGCTAGCTGTCAGCACAGAGCTCGACACAGGGCTCGAACCCATGAACCGTGAGATCATGACCTGAGCCAAAGTTGGATGCTTAACCGACTGAGCCACCCAGGTGCCCCAACATATGATTTTTAAAATATTATGTAATGAAGTAAGTGAACATTTCAAAGATCTGCATAACTCTGTGAACCACCATTTTTCACAAGACCAGTGCATGATATTACAAAATTATGCCTGGATGAAAGATCATCCAAAGTGCACCGGATTAGAATAACAGTTACATATACATGGGAGGCTAGATTTTCCTCATATACTTCAGTCACAATAGCATATTGCGATAGACTGAATACAGAAGCAGATATGAGAATCCAGTTGACTTCTGTTAAGCCATATATTAAAGAGAGCCACAAAAAAAGATAGTACTTATTTTTTGTTTTAGAAAAAGATAATTTTCATAAATTATTGTGTTGACAATGATTCATTATTTTCAAGTGAATTAATAAATATCTTTAATTTTTCAGTTTTAATTTCTAATATGGTAAATATTAGAAAATCTAACCCACATAAACAAAAGCTCTTTTGAGTCCTCAATAATTTTTCTTAACATTTATTTGTTTTTTTTAAGTTTTCTTTCAACTTCATGTATAGTTTATTGTCAAATTGGTTTCCATATAACAGCCAGTGCTCTTCCCCACAGGTGCTGTCCTCTATGACCATTACTCCCCTTCCTCCCTCTCTATTTATTTTTTTAAGTGTTTTTATTTTTTTGAGAGGGGGGGAACAAGTGAGTGAGGAGCAGAGAGAGACGGGGAGAGAGAGAATCCGCACAGGCCCTGCACTGCCCGCGTGTGCCTGAAGCGGGGCTCATGCCCCCTGTGGAGCTCGGACTCCCAAACCGTGAGGTCATGACCTAAGTGAAAGTTAAATGCTTAACCAACTGAGCCACCCAGGCGCCCTGATCTTTTTTAACATTTAAAAAGTAGTTAAAACTATTTTCACTTACTAATATTGTGGGTTTTTTTATGTTTTTATTTATTTTTGAGAGAGACAGCGTGAGCAGGGGACGGTCAGAGAGAGAGGGAGACACAGGATCTGAAGCAGGCTCCAGGCTCTGAGCTGTCAGCACAGAGCCCGATGCGGGGCTCGAGCCCATGATCCGTGAGATCATGACCTGAGCCGAACTTGGACACTTAACCAACTGAGCCATCCAGGCGCCCCAATCACTAAATATTGTTAAGCCTTCCTTACCAAGTAATTGTAATATAAACTCTTGCACGGCAGTTCAGATTGGTTAAACTAAATTCAAGTTTACTGAGCTATTTATTGATGCTAAGCTATACAAAAGTACACTGCATTTAGTTTATACTTGGCCATCTTGAGGTAGTTGTAAGATTAGTTTGCTCAGTTTAAATACTCTGACTTCCTTTTGGATGTACACACAGTCCTTATACCCAGATATTCATGTATACAAAGAAATGCAACATTGTTAAATAAAGCCACAGTCGTTACTGCAGTTCATCTCTGACCAGTTTTACGTGCTTAAAATTACTTCCCACAGACATAACCACAGTCCTCCTCTACCCTTTAGTAAGTCACCTAAAATGTTACAAAATCACCATTAGACAAAAATACTAACCTTGTATATTTTGTATTGCAAATACACTTATGCATGAGCAAGCAAAGAATTCAATAATTAAGAGCATGAGGGATTCTGAGACCAGCAAGTTTGACGACTGCTGCACCGGATGATGAGTCTTTCCACATATGGTCTTTTCTTTTCTTTTTTGAGAGACAGAGAGAGACAGCACAAGCAGGGGGGTGGGTCAGAGAGAGAGGGAGACACAGAATCCAAAGCAGGCTCCAGGCTCCAAGCTGTCAGTACAGAGCCCGACATGGGGCTCGAACCCACAAACTGTGAGGTCATGACCTGAGCCAAAGCTGGACGCTTAACCGACTGAGCCACCCAGGTGCGCCTCCACATACGGTCTTTGTGAGGCCTCCGATGAATGCCTCTTTCCGCTCAGTCTGGGTTGGGACTCCAACTACCTTGCGGACAGTCTCTGTACGGATGCATAAATTAATATTTTGTTACAGATCCAAGTGGGGAATCCCCGCATAGATTTCTGGGACTACATCGCATGGCTCCTTTACTTACTAAACGTTGAGCTACAAATTCTAGCTACCTTAGCAGCCCTGAACTCAGATACCCAGTATCCTTTGCCCAGTGAAACCACTGCTCTATATTTGGACTTCATTTTCCCGAACCTTGTTTTGGAGGACGCAGCCAGGCAGAGAGGGTGAATATAAAGTTGTCTGATAAATCTTCTCTAAAAGTGTTTTCAGCCCTGTGTCTAGTATACTATTTTATATCTTTATACCGTTTCATAGCGTGAGAGTAAGTCTAATACCAGAGTTTTCTTCATGGCTGGGGCTGGAAATCTCTCATCTTCATTTTGAAGACTACTTTATGCTTTATATAGAACTCCAGGTTGAAAGCTTGCTTTCAGCCGTTAAAGATACCATCCCATTGTCTTGGAGCTTCCATTGTTAGGGATGTGAAGTCAGCCATAATTCTTAAAGTTCTTAGCTTTAATGCCCCTCCCCCCCATTGCCTCCTTTTATTATTTTTCCTTTATTTTCAGTCTTCAACTGTTTGATTATGATGTTCCCAGTTGTTGCTTTTCTCTGTATTTATCCTGCTTGCAGTTTGCTGAAAGTAGATTTCTTATGCATAATTTCAAGAATATTTCAATAACCATCTTTTCAAGTACTTGTTTGGCCCTATCCTCTTTCTGGAACTGCTGTTGTCTGAAGTTGGATTAATATTGTTGCACAGATCGGACTCTCTTTTTTCCCCTCATCCTTTTTCTATTTGTGCTTCAGCTTGGGGTTTTTTTAGTTAGAGAATTTTCCTTTTATATAAATTTTATGTAAATTTCCTTTGCTGAAATTTTCCATCTGTTCTCTATCTTTTCTTCCCGAATCAGCAAAATGTAATTGAATGGGCTTGCCTACTGATTCTAATATCTGTGTTATCTATTCTTTGTCTCTTTTGTGCTTTTGGTGGGGGGGCGGCTGGGGAGGGCGATTTTAGGTCACACTTTCCCTGTTCCTTACCTGCCGCATAATTTTTCATTATGTGTCAGACATTTTGAAGACCAGTAAAGAATAGATAGTTCCCTGCCCCTAAAACTGTAGGCCCATTTCTCAGTCAACTATTTAGGGGGAGGGGCTGGTAACCCAGATCCCACCAGGCGTGGAGCTGAGCTGGGACTGGGTCATAGCTCTCATGAATGACCACTGATGCTTATCTCTTTGATTGTATCAGGATTTGAGCGAAGTGGAGGTCTATTAACCTAAGTTAATATTAACGTAAGTGGAAGTTCTATTAACAGTTTTAGTTGGTTTTGTTTCACATGTTTCAGTTCCAGTAGAGCCTTGGAACTTAGTAGATTTGTCTGCTTTTAGCCCAACACTAATAACTCAGAAAAATTCCTGTGAAGTATTATCTAGCTTAATGTTTTGCTTTGGGTTGTTTCCCCCTCCCTGTTTGTTTGTTTGTTCAAGTGTAATTGACATACAATGTTAGTTTCAGGTGTGCTTGATTTTGAAGATTCAAGTTCATCATGCCAACCTACACAGTTGTGAAAACGTTCAGCCGAACCCCACCTGGGCACATAAGAGCTTGCTTGATGGAAGGGCATTTTGTATAAGGGGTCATCCACACAGGAGGATAAGGAACTTGTTAAAGTGGTATTTGTGGAATCTTCCAGAAAACTGTCAGATCAGAACATTAAGATTGTACAAACTGAAAAGTGAAAACTGAGATTGTGGTTCCAACAGGATAGAGATGTGATGCTTAGGAGTGAGCTCAGGAAGTCTTATAACTTAGTTCTTTTATGGGTATTATTATTTTTTTTATGGGTATTATTTCTAATTTGCCTTGTATTTCTACTGTTGAGGGTTTTTAAAAATTTCTTCTGGTAAATGGAGTAAAATACATGTTTTTCTTGTTTTCTTTCAGATTTGGAGTCAACATATGCGACCAAAAATAAAATTTCAGAAAAAGACATTTTTGAAATACATTTTTCCCAATGGAAGAGGATGGAAAGAAGTAAAACTCTTGGCCTTGAGGCCTCCATTTTCAAAAATAATTCTAAGTGCAAAAGCAAATTGGGGGGAATACAGGGACATCAAGAGGGATACTTCAGTCAAATGATAATTAGGTATGAAAAAATGCCCACTTACAGAAGAAGTAAATCTTTTCGTGTACATCAAAGAATTTGTGATAGAGAGAAATGCTACATTTGTAAGGAATGTGGGAAGGCTTGTAGTCATGGCTCAAAGCTTGTTCAACATGAGAGAACTCATATGACTGAAAAACACTTTGATTGTAGCGAATGTGGGAAGGACTTTTTTAGTGCCTATCAGCTCACTGTGCATCAGAGGTTTCATACTGGCGAGAAGCCCTATGAATGTAAGGAATGTGGAAAAACCTTTAGTTGGGGATCTAGTCTTGTTAAACATGAAAGAATCCATACCGGCGAGAAACCCTATGGATGTAAAGAATGTGGGAAGGCTTTTAGTCGTGGCTACCACCTCACTCAACATCAGAAAATTCATATTGGTGTGAAATCTTATAAATGTAAGGAATGTGGAAAGGCCTTCTTTTGGGGCTCAAGCCTTGCTAAACATGAGATAATTCATACAGGTGAGAAACCGTATAAATGTAAAGAATGTGGGAAGGCCTTCAGTCGTGGTTATCAGCTTACTCAGCATCATAAAATTCATACTGGTAAGAAGCCTTATGAATGTAAAGTATGTGGGAAGGCTTTTTGTTGGGGCTATCAGCTTACTCGACATCAGGTATTTCACACTGGCAAGAAGCCCTATGAATGTAAGGAATGTGGGAAGACCTTTAATTGTGGCTCCAGTCTTATTCAACATGAGAGAATCCATACTGGCGAGAAACCCTATGAATGTAAGGAATGCGGGAAGGCCTTCAGTCGAGGCTACCACCTCAGTCAACATCAGAAAATCCATACTGGCGAGAAACCTTTTGAATGTAAGGAATGTGGGAAGGCTTTTAGTTGGGGGTCAAGCCTTGTTAAACATGAGAGAAATCATACTGTTGAGAAGTCCTATGAATGTAAAGAATGTGGGAAGGCCTTCGGTAGTGCCTATCAGCTTACTCGACATCGGGTATTTCATACTGGCGAGAAACCCTATGAATGTAAGGAATGTGGGAAAGCCTTCAGTCGAGGCTACCACCTCACGCAACATCAGAAAATCCATACTGGCGAGAAACCTTTTAAGTGTAAGGAATGTGGAAAGGCCTTTAGTTGGGGGTCAAGCCTTGTTAAACATGAGAGAATCCATACTGGTGAGAAGTCCTATGGATGTAAGGAATGTGGGGAGGCCTTCGGTCGTGCCTATCAGCTTACTCGACATCGGAGATCTCATGCTGGCGAGAACCACTCTCCATCTAAGGAATGTGGGAAGACCTTTGTTCAACATGAGAGAACTCATAGTAATGATAAACCTTATGAATATGAAGAATGTGGGAAAGCCTTTATATGGACAACTTACCCAAATGGGACAGTTGATACTGATGAAACTTTATGTTGAAGAAATGTGAACACAATTTTTATGTTTATGAACAATTTAATAGGAGAATCTTACTCTTGAGAAATTATAAATGTAGGGGAATGTGTAAACGCCTTACCTGTGTGTGGATGGTTTACTGGATATATCAGCAAATTCATACTAGTGAGAAATGCTTTGACTATAAGGAATATGAAACAGCCTTTAGGATTTTGTACAATCTTCTTGAACATCAACTTA
>PISW01003509.1:137392-205488 GCA_004023785.1 Mungos mungo | reverse complement strand
TTGGTCCTGATCAATCTTTGAAATTAACACTAAGATGAGCACATAAAAGGGAAGTTCATACGAACTACAAATGCCCATCAGTTGGGGGTAATAACTACTCTAATTTTAGGCAACTACTATAGGAGCAGGTTGAAGTCTCCAAAGGATCTCACGCTGGGCTAAAACTGGCAGCTACAGTTTGACAGACCTAACTGTGGCCTGCAACTTCATGTGAAAAACCAAATGCTGGGCACCTGGGTGGCTCAGTCGGTTAAGCCTCCGACTTCGACTCAGGTCAGATCTCACGTTCGTGGGTTCGAGCCCCGTGTCGGCGTCTATGCTGACAGCTAGCTCAGGGCCTGGAGCCTGCTTCCGGTTCTGTGTCTCCTTGTCGGGGACCGCCATGTTTCACGCTACCTCTGGCAAAGATCTCTCCCGGAGAGTGAGCCAGGAAACTAGAATTCTTCTGGAGGCTTGAGATGGCCAATATAACCTTGGTGGCGCCTGTCCTGCTGGGATAGACGCAAAAGGGCCAGGGTATGCTAAAGATCAAAACCGTATTCAGTGTTAATTCTCCATCCCCCAATATTGCTGAAGGCAATGTCGGGGCGCTTCATTGATTATGCATTTCGACTCTATTTACCTGGTACTGACGTAGTTCAGCTATTTGGATATCCCCGCCCTGAAAGCCTATATATTGACAGCTTTTCTAATAAACTCTCTTCGCCTGATCAAAAACCGTGAGTGTGTCCTTGCTTGCTGCGTCTTTCTCTGCCCCCTTTCTCTCATACTCCCTCAGGTGAAGGACCCGCGACGGAGGCGTGTCCTTTAGCAGGCGCGCCTGGAGCTGGCAGCCCGCCGGCCGCCGGTTGGGGCGGGATGGAGGCGTTGCGTTCGCCCCGACCGGAGGCACGCCCGGAGCCGGCAAGCGTTCCGCAGCCCCTTCGGGGCCACGGGTTAGGGACCAGGCGCGCCGTACTCGGGACCGGGCGTTGGGTTTTAGACAATTTGATATAGATGCCCGGACCCGACCCTTGGGTTTAGACATCTCCTTCTCTCTCTGTCCCTCCCCCTCTCATGCTCTGTCTCTCTCTGTATCAAAAATAAATAAAACATTAAAAAAATTTAAAAAAACCCCAAATGCTCCATAAATAAAAACGTTCTACAAACTTGTTGCACAACGATGTTATTATACTGGACACTGCCGAACTGTACACTTAAACGTGGGTAAGATTATACGTTTTATGTGTTTTTTTCCCCACAAACATGAAAAATAGTACTAAAAAAACCTAAACACACATCTATAGGTTGGAGCCTCGGAAACAAAGAAGGAGGAGGCAGAGATGGAAGAGAAGAAGATGCGTGATTATAAGCCAAATCAAGCTGGTGTAAGATGGCATTAAAAAAAAAACCCTTACACAAGTAGAAAAAGAAAAAAACCTTTATACCTACTGTATAACTGCTGTAAGAGGAAATGTGTACAATCATCAGTCCAAGTACGGAAAGGTGCTTCCATTTTCTTTTTATTTATTTATTTATTTATTTATTTATTTATTTATTTATTTTTTATTGAGAGACAGAGAGGGACAGAGCATGAGCAATGCTGAGCTGTCAGCACAGAGCCCAATGCAGGGCTTGAACTCACAAACTGTGAGATCATGACCTGAGCCAAAGCCAAGAATCAGAAACTCAACCAACTGAGGCACCCAGGCATCATTAAAGGTTTTATTTTTTAAGTAATCTCTATTCCCAATGTGGGGCTTGAACTCAAGACCCCGAGATCACGAGTCACATGAGCTACAGACTAAGCCTGCGAGGTGCCCCAAGGGCTATTTATAATTTGATAAGGAATGAAAAACTGATGTTCAAATCACCACTGATCAAATGTCAATTTTCTGTACAATATATACTGATTCATAAATTAACACTAAATTTGGAATATCTGAGCCACTAAGTTTTCAATGCCTTTTTAGATGTCTCTGTTAAACATTTTTTGGATAGTAAGAGTTTTAGTCTTACACATACACAGACTTCCCAAAGAAATTTGGTTCCCTGGGTGGCTCAGTTAGTTGAGCGACATGACTCTTCATTTCTGCTGAGGTCATGATCTTGCAGTTGGTGGGTTTGAGCTCCGAGTCAGTCTCTGTTCCTATAGTGCAGAGCCTGCTGGGATTTTCAATCTCCCTCTCTCTGCCCCTACCCCACCAACTTTCAAAAATAAACAAATAAACTTATAAAAAACCAAAACAAAACAAAAGGAAATTTGAGTTACCTTAAAATAAAACAATCCTGGTTTTAGAAAAAAGTTTATTCACTTTTGAGCAATAGATAGAGAGAGACAGAGCGCACAAGCAGGGGAGGGGCAGAGAAAAAGGGAGATTCAGAATCTAAAGTAGGCTCCAGGCTCTGAGCTATAAGCACAGAAACTGACTCGTGGCTCGAACCCACACACCATGAGATCATGACCCGAGCCAAAGTCAGACACTTAACTGACTGAGCCACTCACGCATCCCTTATTTATTTATTAAAAACTTTTTTTACATTTATTTCTTTTTTTATTTTGATAGAGCGAGAAAGAGGAGTGGGGCAGAGAGAGGGGGGGAGAGAGAAAATCCCAAGGTGTCTCCACACTGTCATGTGGGGTTGAGTTCATGAACCGTGAGATCATGACCTGAGCCAAAGCCAAGAGTTGAACGTTTAACCTAACTGGGCCACCCATGCACCTCTAAAGATTTTATCATATTTTATTAAAAAATATTTTTTAATCTTTTTTTTTTTTTTGAGACAGAGAGAGGGAGAGAAAGGGTAAGAATGTGTGCAGGGTAGGAACACAGAGAGAGGGAGACACAGAATCTGAAGCAGGCTCCATGCTGAGCTGTCAGCACAGAGCCCCATTCAGAGCTCAAACTCACAAGCCTCAAGTTCATGACCTGAACTGCTTAACTGACCCAGCCACCTCTGTGCCCTGATTTTTGTTTTTTAAAGTAAGCACTAGGCCCAACATTGGGCTTGAACTCATGACCCCAAGATTAAGAGTCACATGCTCCACTGACTGAGCCAGCCTGGCATCCCTAATAGGATTCCATTTTAAATAGTTGAATCTAAACATAAGGGTATTCCTTATTATTAACTAACACTAGTAGATACCATTTCATATTTACAAAGTATTTCTTTCTAGAGGGGATAAGGCAAGGCCTGTGGGCTCGGGCCTGGCCCACTTGGTGGGGTATGGGGTTCCCCAGAAAGGCAGATAGCACAGTGCCGGTGACTCTGGGTGTGCAGGGGGAGTAAATGCAGGTACTGATGGAGGGAGATGGAGAGGATGGGATGGGACAACGTTTCTCTTTACAGAGGAGTAAAAGTACAAGTTACTTTACCCTTAATGTCATTTTATAAACAAGGGAACCAATATAAGACCCACTAATTATGTACTTGCCCAAGGCTTTAAAGCAAATCAGTAACAAATCTGGGAAAGAATTCAAGCTTCCCACACTTTCACTTTATAGTTCTTAATTACTGAGCGGACAACTATAAATAACTACTTCATTGGGAGAAATCTGCAAGTTCCAAAGATATAAAATGAAATTTAAAATTACTCTTGGGGCGCCTGGGTGGCTCAGTCGGTTAAGCCTCCGACTTCGGTTCAGGTCCGATCTCACGTTCGTGGGTTCGAGCCCCGCGTCGGGCTCTGTGCTCACAGCTAGCTCAGAACCTGGAGCCTGCTTCCGGTTCTGTGTCTCCTTCTCTCTCTGTCCCTCCCCCTCTCATGCTCTGTCTCTCTCTGTATAAAAAATAAACAAAACATTAAAAATTTAAAAAAATTACTCTTAATCCTCCCAAAAGAATGACACAAAAATAGAAGTTACCAAGCCAGAGACCTTATTTCCTCCTTTCTGTTACAGTATGTAACAGTCCTCCAAAAACGGAGGTTCTTATTTCCAGATATCATGTGAATGAATGGTCTCTATGTCAGAGTTCTCAAACTTTTTGGTCTACGGTCTCCTTTACACTCTTAGAAATTACTGAGGATCCTAAAGAGCTTTTGTTATGTTCCCAGGTTCTCAGCACGGAGAGTTCTGCTCCTTCATGTCACGACGTGAGACACCGCACACAGAGCGATCGTCTCAATCGTCTCAGAGACTGCTACTTCTAAGCATGCCAATTACTATTTTCGGTAATTAGGTGGCTCTTCCCAGGTAAGCGTAAGCAGCGCAGCGCTGTGGTGGACTTACGGGTCGTCCAGTCACCCGGCCCTCTCACTAGGACAATCTGCGCAGGCGCGCAGGGAGGGCACGGAAGTGCGGGCGGAAGTGAGTTCCGGACGCTCTAGCGGAGCGGCCTGTGGGTTAAACAAATACGGAGGGGCCGCTCGTAGATGGTTTCCGAGGGTGCGGGCCACCATGAGCCGGCTCCAGGATGACTATGACCCCTACGCAGTTGAGGAGCCCAGCGACGAGGAGCCAGCTTTGAGCAGGTGGGCCCCTGTCCCGGCCCCCGAGGCTTCGGGCCGAGGCCAGGCTTTAGCCTTCTCCATTCGCTGCGCCTGCCAGGCCTTGGGGGACCCTCGGCCCAGCGGCTGGGCGCCTCTTGCGCCTCGCTGTGTCCTGTGCGACGCCGAGCGGGATTCTGGTGAGGTCGGGGAGCCCCGGGGGAGGCGGGGCCGACATCCGCGCGGGGAACAGAGATATTCTGGAGTAAGTCTTCAAAAAGCCTTGGGATCGAATCCTGCCTCTGCAACTTGCTAGCAGTATGCCTGAAGGCAAGTCACTTATCCTCTTTTTGCTCATCTATAAAAAGGAAATATAATAGGGCTCCCGGGCGGTTCGGTCAGTTAAGCCTCGGACTCTTAATTTCCCCTCAAGGCATAATCTCAGAGTCCTGAGATTCCCCCTATGTTGGGCGCAGCGCTGGGCATGGAGCCCATTTAAGGTTTTCTCCCCACCCGCCATCCCCGCTCATGCTCACTCTCTCCAAAATAACAGAAAAAGGCAATATAATAACTATATCTTAAGTATGTTGTGAGGCTTATGGGACTTAATGTGAAGTGACGGTCTTGAAGACGAAGCTGCCATGAACAGAAGTAAGGGAATATTCAGCAGGCCTTTTTTGAACACCTATTATATGCTTACTCTGGGCTACAGTTTTCTACAGACTTGCAGTATAGTAGGGGAAATCAGACACATTTCTCGGAAGATCTGTATCATGGAAAGAAGTATGTATCTCAGAAGGGTGTTGTAGAAAACAGTGACCCGAGATGGGCACAGAACAAATTCTGTGGGAATTTCCAGAACGGAGGGATTAATCTTACGTGGGCAAAGCTTGCAGTTATGTTGGTAAGAGAGTTCCAGGCAAATTTATCCAAATTTTAAGGCTGGCCTCAGATCCTATTCACAAACTCCAGAACATTCTGTCCAACTAAGCTTTCTGTGAAACTGCACTTCCATCATCATATTTACCCCTGTTATCCTGGGGGAGAAGTTGTAGGCTTGGGAGATTGGACTGCTGTGAAGATTTCTCTTGTGGGGAGTAAGGAAGGATTACAAGATTTCCTGAGAGAAGGACTGACTTTCAGTTAATGGGTATAGTCTGTGAAAGGGGGTGTATCATTTAGGCCTCAATTAGTAATTCGGTTTGATTGGAATATAGCAGTGTTTCCTGGACTTGAGGTATTTAGCCATTACCCTCTCCATATCCACCCATGTAGCTATTTATTTAATACTTTTGTGTAGGTTGAGGTGCCTTGGTGGCTCACTTGGTTGAGCATGAGGCTCTTAATTTCGGCTCATGTCATGGTCTCATGGTTGGTGAGATCAGGCCCTCAGTTGGGTTCTGCCAGCGACAGCACGGAGCCTGCTTGGGATTCTCTCTCTGCCGGTTCCCCGCCTTTTGTCTCTCTCTCTCAAGTAAACAAACACTAGATTTTTGGAGGTTACATTTTAAAAAAGTGTTTATTTATTTTGAGAGAGAGAGAGAGAGAGAGAATGAGCAAGAAGGGGAGAGGAACAGAGAGACAGAGAGAGAGAGAATCCCAGGCAGGCTCTGTGATGCCATTGCAGGGCCCGAACTTAGGGCTTGATCTCACCAACCGTGAGATCATGACCTGAGCTGAAACCAAGGCGGACGCTTAACTGACTGAGCCATCCAGACATCCTAATTGTATATTTAAATGCATATACTTGTGACAGTAAATTATGCTATAAGAAAAGTTAAATAAAAAATAATACAGAGGGATTCTGTGTCTCCTTCACCCAGATTCTCTCAGTGTTAACATATTTTACAAAACTTTAATATCACAACTGGGATATCGACATTAATGCGGTCAAGATACAGAACGTTTCCATTACCACAGGATCCCTTGCTGCTCACTTTCTGCCCCCTCTCCCTGTGTACTACTTAACTGCTGGCAACTACTAATCTGTTCTCCACTTCTATAATTTTGTCCTTTTCAAGAATATTATATAAATGGAAATATGCAGTATGTCACCTTTTGGGATTTTTTTTTTCATTCAGCATAATTCCTGGAGGTTCATCCACATTGTTGCAGGTATCAGTAAGTCATTCCTTTTTTATTGCTGACTACTATTTCACACTTGGTATAACCATTCTCATATTGAAAAAATTTAAAAATATCTTTTAATTAATTAATTTATTAAAAAATTTTTTTTTCTGTCTTTTTTTTATTTTTGAGAGACAGAGAGAGGTAGCACAAGCAGGAGAGGGTCAGAGAGAGAGGGAAATACAGAATCTGAAGCAGGCTCCAGGCTCTGAGCTAGCTGTCAGCACAGAGCCTGACGCGGGGCTCGAACCCACGAACCACAAGATCATGACCTGAGCCGAAGCCAGACACTTAACCACTGAACCACCTAGGTGCCCCTTAAAAATATCTTTTAATTTTAGATAGGGTGAGTCGGGGAGAGGGGCAGAGGGGGAGAGAGAGAGAAAGAATCTTTTTTAAAAAAAGTTTTTAATGTTCATTTTATTTTTGAGAGACAGAGAGAGAGAGAGACAGAGTGTGAACAGGGGAGGGGCAGAGAGAGAGGGAGACACAGAATCCCAAGTAGGCTCCAGGCTCTGAGCTGTCAGCACAGAGCCTGACATGGGGCTCAAACCCATGAACCAGGAGATCATGACCCAAGCTGAAGTCAGCTGCTCAACCGACTGAGCCACCCAGGTGTTCCAAAAGAGAGAAAGAATCTTAAAAAAAATTTTTTTTAATGTTTTATTTATTTTTGAGAGAGAGAGACAGCATGAGCAGGGGAGGGGCAGAGAGAGAGGGAGACACAGAATCCGAAGACAGGCTCCAGGCTCTGAGCTAGCTGTCAGCCCAGAGCCTGATGTGGGGCTTGAACCCACGAACCGTGAGATCATGACCTGAGCCGAAGCTGGATGCTTAACCGACCGAGCCACCCAGGCACCCCAAGAGAGAAAGAATCTTAAGCAGACTCCACACTCAGCACAGATCCCCACGCAGGGCTCGATCCCATGAGCCTGGAATCATGAGCTGAAATCAAGAGTCATTGCTCAACTGATTGAGCCACCCAGGCGCCCCGTAACCATTCCCTTATTGAAGGATGTCTCATTGTTTCTAGTTTTGACTCTTGTGAATAAAGCATCTATGAACACTCAGGTAGAGGTTTTAGTGTGAATGTCAGTTTTCAGTTTTCTGGGATAAATGCCTAAGAGTGTGATTGCTGGATTGTATGGTGGTTGCATGGTTAGATTTATAAGAAACTGTCAAGCTGTTTTTTATAGAAACTGTATCATTTGACATTCCCACCAGAAATGGCTTCAGAGTTGTTTAGTGGTGTCTATTGTGGTATTCCTTAAGATAATCTACATTACACACTTTGGAGACATTTGAGTATATGATAGATCAAAGTTTCTCAGCTTCGGTAGCGTTGACATCTTGAATCAGATAATTCTCTGTTGAGGGGGTTGTTCTGAGCATTATAGGATGCTTAGCAGCATCCCTGACCTCTACCCACTAGAAGCCGGTAGCCCCTCCTCCACCCTCTGCCCCAAATGTCTCTAGCTTTGCCATATGCTCCCTGGAGGACAAAATGCTCCCCGTTGGAGACCACTGGTGTAGTTCCTGGGTGAGAGGTAACATTGAAAAGATAAGTTGAAACCAAGTGGGGAACGCTTTTTTGAATGCTGTGCTCAGAGGTTTGGGTCCTTTGGGAATTGGCTAGTGGTGTGATGAGAGTTCTTTAGGAATAACATTCTGGCAGCAGGATTAAGGGTTGATGAAATGGAAGAGTTTGGAGGCCTGGAGATCCTTAGGATGTGGTGGGACAGGCAGAGTTCAGAGAACCCAAATGAGTGTAGTGGTACTGGAGAAAGAGAGCGTGGTGGTCAGGAGGAGGAGTGTGAGGTGGGGAATTCTCTGGCTAGGGCCTCTATCACTAGCAGCCTTGATTGGTGTGAATTGCATTTTTCTGACTTACCTTCAGTTGGAGGGTCAAAAGCATTGTTCTAGAAGAAGAAAACAGAGAAACAAAACGAGGGGTAGTCTGTAACTACTCATCAGATCACAAACAATTGAACATTATTTATGAATTGGCAGTTATATTAGAAATATCTTAGGCATTTCACTCATTTTGATAACATGTTGTTCTTTCTGATATCTGGTTTAATTCTGTCATACCGTTGTCTATTTATTTATTTTTATTTTTTTGTCTTTATTTTATTTTGAGAGAGAGAGTGGGGAAGTACAGAGAGAGGGAGCGAGAGAATCCAAAGCAGACTCTTCACTGAGTGTAGAGCTCAAACTCCCGAATTGTGAGATCATGACCTGAGCCAAAATTAAGAGTTGGATGCTTAATGACTGAGCCACCCAGGTGCCCCACTGTCATATTGTTACTGATGGGGATAGGTGCAAAAGGCCAAGTAAATTGGCAGTAATTGCTCAGGAGAATTTGTAATGTCACTTTGTCTTAATAGTTCTCTGTAGCATTGTGCCTTTTATTTAAAACAAAAATTTTTAATGTCTTTTATTTATTTTTGAGTGACAGAGAGAGACAGTGTGAACAGGGGAGGGTCAGAGAGAGAGGGAGGCACAGAATCTGAAGCAGGCTCCGGGCTCTGAGCTAGCTGTCAGCACAGAGCCCGACGTGGGGCTCGAACCCACGAACCGTGAGATCATGACCTGAGCCGAAGCCGGATGCTTAACCAACTGAGCCACCCAGGCGCCCTGCATTGTGCCTTTTAAACTGTAATATCTAATTATTATCTGTTAACATTTTGTGTATGTATATTGGCTATATATTAGTTATGTATACTGTTTTATTTAAGTACTCAGTTTTAAAAAAACTAGTTCTGTTAACATTGCTGATGGATTTATGAATTGGTACAAAACTTTTGGAATAACAGTGAAACAGTATGATAATTCCAGAAGTCAGAAAGATGCTTGTATGTCTAATTCTAGACATTTATCCTAAGGAAATCAACAGAAAATTACATATACTCTACAGAGATATTCACTGTAGCATAATAGCAAAGAGTTAGAAATAAATGTACATCATTTATAAGAGGAAATGTTATGTAGACTTTAAAAATATATTTGGAAATAAGCAGAAAGGGTTTATCTTTAAAGGAGAGTAGCTGTATGTAATATGATAGATAAATGCAACCTTGTAAAACTTAAAGTTGTTGGGCAATGAGATGATGGGAGTATTAAGTTATTATATTGCCTTGGTATTCATATGCCTTATGATTAAACATATACTAGTTCTGAAGATGAAGTGGATGTCCTTCTACATGGAACTCCTGACCAAAAACGAAAACTCATCAGAGAATGTCTTACTGGAGAAAGTGAATCATCTAGTGAAGATGAATTTGAAAAAGAAATGGAAGCCGAATTAAATTCCACCATAAAAACAATGGAGGACAAGTTATCCTCTCTGGAAACAGGTAAATTTTTAGATTTTCATATAGATATCTTTTTTTCTGTCTGTCTGTCTTATGTTTATTCAGTCTTGAGAGACAGATCATAAGTGGGAGAGCGGCAGAGAGAGAGAGAGAGGGAGACACAGAATCTGAAGCAGGCTCTAGGCTCTGAGTTGTCAGCACAGAGCCTAATGTATGGCTTGAACTCACAAACTGTGAGATCATGACCTGAGCTGACGTCAGACGCTTAACCAACTAAGCTGCACAGCTTTACAAGAGTGGGAACATTTTTCTAAGCTTTACAAGAGTGGGAACCTTCTTTGTGCCCTGTTGCATCCCCAGCACTTTGAGTAGGTACTCGTTAAATATTTACTAAGTGAATTAATAAATGTATTTGGCAACCTGAGCATAGTTTCCTTGATGACTAGTGAAGAATTTTCCGGTGTTGTTGAAATGACACTATTTAGTTTTGTTTACATGTGATTTTTTTGGTAATTTTTTTTTTAGAGTTTATTTATGGGGTGCTTGGGTGGGTCAGTCAGTTGAGTGTTCTGATTTGATTTTGGTTCAGGTCATGATCTCCTGGTTCGTGACATCGAGCCCCAAGTCTGGCTCTGTGCTGACAGCTTGGAACCTGCTTGTGATTCTCCTTCTCCCTCTCTCTCTCTGTCCCACTCCCTCGAGTTCTCTCTCTCTCTCTCTCTCTCTCTCTCTCTCTCTCTCTCTCTCTCTCTCTCTCTCTCCCTCTCCCTCTCTAAGTAAATAAGACCTGAGCCAAAATCAAGAGTCAGATGCTCAACTGACTGAGTCACTCAGAACTCCCTCCTTTTGTAATTTTTACCCCAGGATAAAAAAGAAAAAAAAGAGGGGCGCCTGGGTAGCTCAGTCAGTTAAGCATCTGACTTTGGCTCAGGCCATGATCTCGCAGTTCATGGGTTCAAGCCCCGTGTCAGGCTCTGTGCTGATAACTTAGAGCCTGGAGCCTGCTTCTGATTTTGTGTCTCCCTCTCTCTCTGACCCTGCCCTGCTCGCACTCTCTCTCTCTCTCTCTCTCTCTCTCAAAAAATAAAACATTAAAAAAAGAAAAAAGAAAAAAGAAAAAGATACACAAGCTTAGGGAGGTATTTTTAGAGTTAAATAGCATTGATGTGGCACATCGAATAATGTCACCACAAATTGTGTCATTTTAGTAAGTAGTGAAACATACTTCATTTTGATACTTTGTCATTATATGAAGTGTACTTGACCCAAAAACTGATTGGTGCCTTAGCTTTGGTTTCCATGCTGATGTACTATATATTAACTGTTAGGAACTGAAAGCATAAATAATAGTAATAAAAGCAAAAGCATATGTTAATTAAGAGGAAGAATTAGAGACACAAGCATATGACATGAATATAGCATGGGTCATGACACCAGGCTCAAGTGAGGAGAGGAAGAATGTGCTCTTGAATCATCCCCCCTGCCTCTCTTTAGGGCTCTTACCCTCTTTCCCCGGAAGTTCCTTATGTTAGTCCCTGGGCTTCACTGCATGGCTGAAAGGTAGAGACATGCATGGTGGCCATGTGGAAATAGGCTGTTGTATTAAATTAGATTTGTGGGAAGGGTGAGAGGATACTTTTCTCATGGTTTGGAACACTTCATTTCTGTAATTAACAGTTACAGTTCAGTAAGTCATTGATGTGAAAGTTTTTTTCCATCCAGATGAGATTGGGAATGAGTTGATGTTACTTTGAGGTGATGGAAGAATATACTGAGTTTTTTTTCTTGTCAGTTCTGTATGGGTCAGTCTGTAAACTTCCTTTATGTAATTAGGGTCTTCTTCAGGAACTGGAAAAGTTGGAACAGCTGTGACAAAGTACTATGATGATATATATTTTGATTCTGATTCTGAGGATGAAGACAAAACAGGTGAGTGGCATGTTTACCAGGCTTAGCAGTTATATTTCATGGAAGAAACGTTTACCTAACAATTATTGGATATTAGGTTTTCCCTCCGAGTTTTATCTTCTGAGAAATGGGAGGCCACTGATGTGAAAACAGAAGCAGGAATGATGAATAAGGACGGAAGAGAATGCACATATGAGGCCATGGGACCAGCGAGGGTGCCGCGTGGGTGTGCCCGGGGACAGGGGCAGTGCGTCCGACTCCGTCCCACTCCGTCCCTGCCTCCTCAGGGCGCTCAGCCCCTCCCTTCCTTAAGATTCCTTAGTGTAGCAACATTTGCTTTCACACCTGCAAATAGTTTCTATATTTTTATAGGACATTTAGAAACTTACAAATACTTTATATTTTGCAGAAGTTTTTCTAACTTGTTGCTTTTTTATCAGCCTCTGTTCTTTAGAATTGGTTTTATATAAAATCTGAGCAAAGGTAAACATAATAACTACAACTAAATTATATCAGTAATTACACTGGAATACACAGACAACACATTTATATGGTCAAGAAACAATTTTATATTTTTATGTATTATTTCCTAAGTATTGACCTCAATACATTTTTAAAGTGTAGTGTATGTGGATGATCATAGTGTTTTTTCATTCATTTTTGAAATATTTTTTTTCTCATTTCACTAGCATTTTATATAGAGGAATTTTTTGAGAATTTATGCATCAAAAAGTTTCTAACTTTTGGCTTCCTTTGAGTGACCTTTCTGGGACTCTGAATTCTCATTATTTGCATTCAGTTCTTGAGATAACAACAGTTTTTAGTGAAGAAACAATTTTTGCTTCCTCTGTCATCTTCATTTTAATGCCTTGGGTTTTTTTTTTTAAGTTTATTTATTTATTTTGACACTCACACAGGGGAGATGCAAAGGGGAAGGGAGGGGGAGAATCCCAGTCTGACCTGGTGCTTGAACCCACGAATGGTAAGATCGTGACCTCAGCTGAAATCTGGAGCTGGATGCTTAACTGACTGAGACACCCAGGTGCCCTGATGCCTTGTTAATTGGATAAGACCTTTATTTGGAGGGGTAGTTAAAAAGAATTTTTTAGGAAAATAAAAATAGAAAAAAGTAGCTGAGGATTCTACATTCTGTATTAGAAAGGTGTGTACTTTAGGCATGATACCTAGCCGTATCTTTAACATTTTCAAAATTAGCACAAGTGACCAAGAAGAAAAAGAAGAAACGACACAGGATTCCAACAAATGATGAATTGCTCTATGATCCTGAGAAAGATAACAGAGATCAGGCCTGGGTTGATGCACAGAGAAGAGGGTAAGAACTGAACTTTAATATTTAGAATCTTTAGAGAAAAAGGATTTAAAGATGATTTTTACAACACTCACATTTTGAACGTGTGTGTATGTGTTCATACCGACATACATTACAAATTTTGAGAAAAAACTGCTGAATTGTTTACTTTGAAAATTACCAGCAAATTTCATTCAGATGATTTGTTTTTAAATCTTATGTTTATTTTTGAGAGAGAGGGAGTGTGTGTGTGTGTGTTTGCGCGTGTGTGCACACGCTCGTGTTCACACTGGGGAGGAGCAGGGGACGGGTCAGAGGATCCAAGGTGGGCTCTGTGGCTGATGGCAGAGAGCCTGATGCCGGGCTTGAACTCAAAAATCGTGAGATCATGACCTGAGCCGAAGTCGGACGTTCAACCGACTGAGCCACCCAGGTGCCCCTGCCCCATGAATATTTTTTGATTATCCCCAGTGTTAAATGAACATTTTAAGTGCTACGTATAGTTAAGGAAATTACAGTGTAGCTCTTGATTCTGGTAATAGAATTTATTAGTGAGGTAAGATGGAATGTATCTTAATTGTTATATAATCTTTAAAAACCAATTTTTAAAAAGTAAACTCTACCCCCAATGTTGGGCTTGAACTCATGACCCTGAGATCAAGAGTTGTGTCCTCCACTGTCTGAGCCAACCAGGTACCCCTTTTGTTGTATAATCTTGAGAAGAAATTTTGTTGACTTAATCACATTCCTGCATCAAGCAGTAGTTGCCCTTTAAGACCACAGAACCAACTTAAAATAATGAACTCACTACATTTTAAATATCACAAGGGCAGTGATCATGTCTGGCTTTTCACTGCTGTATCCCAGGCGTCTTGTACTTTGTAAAATGGGCTCTCATTAAGTAGCTATTGAATGAATAAGTTAGTTTCTTGGATTTGGGTTTTGAAATCTGTTAAGCATTTGAGGCATTTAACAACAGTTTTAAAATATGTACCACATGTTTTCAGTATTTTTCCCCAGAGACATTTAAAGAATTTAGAAAGTAATGCCACATGATTTATCTTTTGTTGTTCAGGTTTTAGGAGTTTACCTACCATAAGTCCCTTTTAAGAATATATACTTTCATACTTTAGAACTTTCATAAGTAGATTCATGCTGTATTTTTGCAATCAGTGAATATTTATTGAACACTAATTATATACCAGACACTGTTCTGTATTCTTGAAATACAGCAAGGAACAAAACAGACCAAAATCTTTAGGCTCTTAGAGCTTACATGCTTGTTTTTCAAATTAATACACTTTATTCTTTTAGAAGAGTTTATTTACAAAAATTGAGCCAATAATACAGAGTTCCCATATACCCTATCACAACAACACACCACATACACGCACACACACACAGTTTCACATGTTAACATGTTACATTAATATGGTCCATTTGTCATAATTAATGAACTAGTATTAATACATTATTATAAACTAAGGTCCACATTTTATTCACATTTACTTAGTTTTTACCTGCTGTCCATTTTCCATTCCAAGGGCCTGTCCAGGATACCACGTTACTTTTAATTGTCATGTCTCTTTAGGATCTTCTTGGCTCTGACAGTTTTCAGACTTTTCTTGGTTTTGACGACCTTAACAATTTTCAGGAGTTCTGGTCAGGTATATTGTAGGAAGCCACTCTGTTGGAATTTGTCTGATGTTTTTCTCATGATTAGACTGGGATTATGAGTTTTGGGGAGGAAGACCACAGAGATGAAGTGCAGTTTTCATCATTTTGTAATCAGGGGCATGTATTGTCATTGTGATTTATGATTGTTAATATTGACCTTGATCGCCATGGTGTGGATGTGTTTGTCAGGTTTCTCTGCTGTAAAGTTACCTCTTTCCCACCTTTCCAAATTGTGCTCTTTGGAAGGAAGTCACTATGTGCAGCCCAAACTGGTGGGGTGGGGGGTTACGCTCCACTTCCTTGAGAGGAGAGTATCTTCATTACTTATTCTGTGTGGGAGATTTGTCTGTTCTCCTTCATTCGTTCATTCGGTCATTTATATCAGAATGGGCTCATGGGTATTTACTTATACCTCAGGTTATAATCCAATACTACATTACTTTGTTGTAATTGTTTCAGCTTTGCCCGTTGGACGCTCTTGCAGTTGACTTCTGTGCCCCCTTGACATACCTACCTCGTTGTGGTTTTTGAGCACTTCCTTACTTTTTGGTACCACAAGATGGTCCAGGTTCATCTTGTAGGCCTCGTTCCTAGAATCGGTTATTTCTCTTAGGAGTGCTTGTTTCTTTTATTGGAGAGTGGTATTAGAAATCAAGATCTTGGGGGTGCCTGGCTGGCTCAGTTCATAGAACATGTGACTCTTAATCTCAGGGTTGTAAGTTCGAGCCCCATTTTGGGAGTGGAGCCTCCTTAAAAAAAAAAAAAAAGAAAAAGATAAAAGCTGGCTTTAATGTGCAGCCCCCTCCCCTTTCTTTTTCTGTTCTAGCTACCATGGTTTTGGAATACAGAGGCCACACCACCCACAACAGCCTGTTCCAAATAGTGATGCTGTATTGAATTGTCCTGCCTGCATGACTACACTGTGTCTCGATTGCCAAAGGTAATGGATAAAGGGTAACAACACACACACAGACACACATGCACCCGATAAAAAACAGCTTGGTGGTCTTTTGTTTAAATCAGAAATAGACTTTTGGGGTACATACTTAGGAATTCTACTACACTTTTGTCCTCTCACATCCCTGCTGCTATATGACTAATCTTTATACAAACACTTTTGGTTATATGTAGTTCTGTTATAAGTTTTTTAATAAAACACTTAACCATTATTGACATGGATTTAGTAAAACTGAATGACAAACTGTGGAATGACAATCTCTCAAATACACTTTTTGGAAAATGTTTTATTTATTTTTGAGAGAGAGAGAGAGAATGAGAATGAACAGGGCAGGGGCTGACAGAGAAGGGGACAGAGGATCCCAAGGGGGCTCTGCACTGAGAGTAGTGAGCCCGATGCAGGGCTCCAACCCACAGACTGTGAGATCATGACCTAACCCGAAGTCGGCTGCTCAACTGACTGAGCCACCCAGGGGCCCCTCAAATACACTATTTGTAAAATTTTTTTAATAGTTCATTTATTTTTGAAATAGAGCATGAGTGGGGAAGGGGCAGAGAGAGAGGGAGACAGAATCTGAAACAGGCTCTAGGCTTTGAGCTGTCAGCATAGAACCCAACACGCGGCTCAAACCCATGAACTGTGAGATCATGACCTAAGCTGAAATCAGACGCTTAACCATTTAACTGACGGAGCCATGCTGATTGTCAAAGCTTTGTAGTACAGTTTGAAATGAGGAAGTATGATACTTCCAGCTTTGTTGTTCTTTCTCAAGGTTGCTTTGGCTATTTGGGGTCTTTTGTGATTCCACACAAATTTGAGGTTTTTTTCTATTTAAGATTGCTTTGACTGTAGAAGGCTTTGGGTAGTATGGACATTTTAACAATAGTAATTCTTTTTTTTTATGTTTATTTATTATTCTTAAAAAATTTTTTTTAATGTTTTATTTATTTTTGAGAGAGAGAGAGAGAGAGAGAGAGAGAGACAGCATGAGCAGGGGAGGGTCAGAGAGAGAGGGAGACATAGAATCCAGAGACAGGCTCCAGGCTCTGAGCTAGCTGTCAGCACAGAGCCTGATGCGGGGCTCGAACCCACGAACCATGAGCTCATGACCTGATCGGAAGTCAGACACTTAACCGACTGAGCTACCCAGGCTCCCCATACGTTTATTTATTTTTGAGAGACAGAGAGAGACAGAGTGTGAGTGGGAGAGGAGCAGAGAGAGAAGGAGACACGGGATCCTAAGCAGGTTCCAGGCTCTGAGCCAATAACAGAGTCTAACCTGGGGCTTGAACTTATGGACCTGAATGCTCAACTGACTGAGCCACCTAGCGACCCAGTAAATCTTTAAAAATTAAAAAGAATTAAAAAAATTTTTTTAAAAAAGTTCTTTACATGCCAATGTCCATGAGTGTGTTTAAAAAATTTTTTTTTAATGTTTTTTTTATTTTTGATACAGAGAGAGACAGCATGAGAGGGGGAGGGGCAGAGAGAGAAGGAGACACAGAACCGGAAACAGGCACCAGGCCCTGAGCTAGCTGTCAGCACAGAGCTTGATGCGGTGCTCGAGCCCACAGACGTGAGATCTGACCTGAGCCGAAGCCGGAGGCTTAACCGACTGAGCCACCCAGGCGTCCCTAAAAAAATTTTTTTTTTAATGTTTATTTTTGAGAGAGAGAGAGAGAGAGAGAGAAAACAACTGGGGAAGTCGGGGAGGGGCAGAGAGAGTGGGGAGAGAGTCCAAAGCAGGCTCTGCATTAACAGCAGAGAGCCTGATATGGGGCTTGAACTCATGAACTGTGAGATCATGACCTGAGCTGAAGTCTGACACTTAAATGACTGAGTTACCCAGGTGCCCCAACAATAGTATGTATGCATGCACATGGGACATCTTTCCATTAGTGTGTATTTTCTTAATCTTCTTTTATGAATGTCTTACAGTTTTCAGTGTATAAATCTCTCACCTCCTTGGTTAAATTTATTCCCAGGTGTTTTATTTTGGATGCCATCATGAATTGGATTGTTTTCTTAATTTCTTTTTTAGATAGTAGATAGTTTACTGTTAATGTATTGAGAGACAGCAGATTTTTGTAATTGTTATTTTTAATCTTTTCTTTAACATTTATTTATTTTTGAAAGAGACAGAGCACGAGCAGGGGACAGGTAGACAGAGGGAGACACAGAATCTGAAGCAGGTTCCAGGCTCTGAACTGTCAGCACAGAGCCTGACATGGGGCTCTAACTCACAGACCATGAGATCATGACTTGAGCTGAAGTGGGATGCTTAGCTGACTGAGCCACCCAGGTGCCTCCCCGCCTTAAAAACTTTTTTTTTAAGTTTGTTTGTTTGTTTGTTTGTTTGTTTATTTAGAGAGCATCTGTGAGGGAGGGCCAGAGAGAGAAGGAGACAGAGAATCTTGAACCCGTGAGATCATGACCTGAGCCCATATCAAGATTCAGATGCTTAGCCACCCTGGCACTCCTGTAGTTGGTTTTGTATTCTGAAACTATACTGAATTTTATAGTTATTTTAACATTTTTTTGGTGACGTCTTTAAAATTTTATGTGTAGAAGATTATATCATCTGCAAACTGAGAAAATTTTACTTCTTTCCTATTTGGATACCTTTTATTTCAGTTTTTTGCCTGATTGCTCTGACTAGGACTTGCAGTACTCTGTTGAATAGGACTGCTGAGAGCAGGACTCTTGTACCCCATCTTAGCCATTTTAAGTGTAAATTCAGTGACATGAAATACATTCACAATATTGTGCAGCTGTCACCACAGTCCATTTCCAAAACCTTTTTGTCATTGCAAACAAAAGCTTTGTACCTATTAGACAAAATTCCCCATTCTCCACCCCTTTCCGCCCCAGCCTGTGGTAACCTCTATTGTGTTTTCCTTTCCGGATTGTTCACTGCTCACGTATAGAAATGAACAGATTTTTGTATGTTGATTTTATACCCTGCAATTTGCTGCAGTAGTTTATGAGCTCTAATGGTTTTCTTGTGCAATCTTTAGAGTTTTCTACATATAAGATCATATCATCTGTGAATTACTTTACTTGCTCCTTTCCTATGTGGATGTCTTTTATTTCTTTCTCTTAGCTAATTGATCTGATTAGAACTTAAGTACTGTGCTGAATAGAAGTGGTGAAAGCAGATCTTTTTAGTCTTGTTCTTTTAAAAAAAATTTTTTTTTAATGTTTTATTTATTTTTGATAGAGAGACAGTGTGAGCAGGGGAGGGTCAGAGAAAGAGGGAGACACAGAATCTGATGACAGGCTCCAGGCTCTGAGCTAGCTGTTAGCACAGAGCCTGATGCAGGGCTCGAACCCACAAACCCCGAGATCATGACCTGAGTTGAAGTCGGACGCTTAACCGACTGAGCCACCCAGGCGCCCCTTTTTAGTCTTGTTCTTAATCTTAGAGGAAATTTTTTCATTTTTGAATATGATGTTAGCTGTGGAATTTTCATGTATGAGCTTTATTATATTAAATAGATATAGAATATAATAGAAGTTCCTTCTATTTTTAGTTTATTGGGTATTTTTACCATGAATTGGTATTGAATTTCATCAAATCCTTTATTTTAAAAATTTTTTTAATGTTTTTTATTTGTTTTTGAGAGACAGAAAGAGCGCGAGCAGGGGAGGGTCAGAGAGAGAGGGAGATACAGAATCCGAAGCAGGCTCCAGGCTTTGAGCTAGCTGTCAGCACAGAGCCCGACGTGGGGCTCAAACCCATGAGATCATGACCTGAGCTGAAGCCAGAAGCCAGACACTTAACCAACTGAGCCACCAAGGCGCCCCTATTTTTTTATTTTTTAAATGTTTATTATGTATTTTTGAGAGAGAGAGAGAGAACGAGAGTAAGAGAATGAGCGGGGAGGGGCAGAGAGAGAGGGAGACACACAGAATCTGAGTTGTTAGCATAGAGGCCAGTGTGGAGCTCAAACCCACAAACCATGAGATCTTGACCTGAGCAGAAGTCAGAGGCTTAACTGACTGAGCCATCCAGGCGCCCCTTGTCAAATGCTTTTTTCTGCATCAAGTTAGATGGTCACATGTTTCTTTCCTTCCATTAATCAAATTATTCTGTTAATCAAATAAACTGTCTCCCTTTTCCATCCCCTCCCTTTCTTGTGGCCTTAAAAATGCCTTGCATATTAGTCGATGTTTTTTTTCCAACTTTTTTTTGGATATTTATTTATTATTTATTTTTTGAGAGACAGAGTGTGAGTGGGAAAGGGGCAGAGAGAGAGGGAGACACAGAATCTGAAGCAGGCTCCAGGCTCTGACCTGTCAGCACCTAGCCCGACGCAGGGCTCCAACTCACAAACAGTGAGATCGTGACTGAGCTGATGTCAGATGCTTAACTGACTGAGCCACCCAGGTGCCTCTCAATGTTCTGAATCAAGTTAACGGAAACTAAGTGATGATGTTTGTGGTGAATTTGTTCTAGGAACTAATGAATAGTCACATATAGTTTACCTTATGAGCTAGCTTGAGCCTTTTGATCATCTGCAACTATTAATTTTTGTACTCTCCATAGGAATTCTTAGAATTCTTAAGCTTTTTGTAGGTACACTGATAGCCAGAACATGTTTATGAAATGAAGAAGAAGTAAAATGTCTTAGTACTTAAGTTGTTTCTCTTCTAAATTAAACTGTGTTATTGCAGAATTCTTATACTTAAAAGTTGTCTCATGTTCTAACAATAGAAACTGGCGTTGGTGAAAATTGTGTTCCATGTTAATACAGGATTCCCATCCAGTGGAGTGTAAGTGAAATTTTTGTAGTCTTACCTGGAGAAGTACCAGCGTGCACAGTCTAAATTCCTTGTGGGTGGTGGTGGTGGTGATCAATATTTGGAACTAATGAAAGTATGACTTGAGTTCATTGTGTTTAGACAGATAGATATTTCTGTTGCTTGAGGTGTAAAGGGAAAAACCCAACTTATTAAGTGGGGAAAGAAGTAGGAAAATATTAAGTATATGAGGACAACAAAAGGAGCGTTATCTTTTCTTTAGACTGCTGGGGTAAAGCCAAGAGTGGACATTGTAAAGTCAGAAGCTCTTTCAGCTTTATATATAATATATAAATATTTTATTTTTTTAAGTTTATTTTTGAGAGAGAGAGAGAGAGAGAGCACAAGTAGGGAAGGGGCAGAGCAAGAGAGGGAGACATAGAATCTGAAGGAGGCTCCCGGCTCTGAGCATCAGCCCAGAGCCCTATGTAGAGCTTGAACCCACGAACCTCAAGATTGTGCCTTAAGCTGAGGTTGGATGCTTAACTGACTGAGCCATTTGGGTGCCCCTAGAAGCTCTTTAAGCTTTTTTTTTTTTAATGTTTTATTTATTTTTTATACAGAGAGAGACAGAGCATGAGAGGGGGAGGGGCAGAGAGAGAAGGAGACACAGAACCAGAAGCAGGCTCCAGGCTCTGAGCTAGCTGTGAGCACAGAGCCTGACGCGGGGCTTGAACCCACAAACGCGAGATCTGACCTGAGCTGAAGTCAGAGGCTTAACCGACTGAGCCACCCAGGCGCCCCTCTTTAAGCTTTTAAAACTGTAGCTTTTACTAAAATGTTAACAAGAATGGCATCCATTGTAATGAGAGGAGGACAGTCTCAGGCCACAATGTGAAAAGACACAGTCAAAACAGTAGCTTTCAAGTTTCCAATAACTTTTCTTGTCTTTCTAAGTTTGAAAAGCAAATGAAATTTTTTTGGAGATAAAAGTTACTTTTAAGGCAGTAGAAAAGAGGATATATTCATTTATTGACATGTTTTTTTCTTACTCTTTTTAAAAAAAATATTTATTTTCAGGAAGAGAGAACACAAGAGGGGGAGGGGCAAAGAGAGGGGGAGAGAGAGAATCCCAAGCAGGCTTCACGCTTTCAGTGCAGAGCCCAGCGTGGGGCTTGCTCCCATGAATTGTGAGATCATGACCTGAGTCGAAATCAAGAGTCAGATGATTAACGGACTGAGCCACCCAGGCGCCCTAATTTTTTCCTATTCTTAAAATAACTCTTAGCAGTTCTTAAAATTTTCCAATTTGTTCTCATGGTTTTACTTTGGTTATTTCAGTAAGTTTTTGGTCTTCTCAAATTTTAACTAAATGGACAGGGAAGAGTATACAATGGGGAAAAAGACAGTCTGTTCAATAAATGATGCTGGGAAAACTGGATAGCCACATGCAAAAGAATGAAACTAAACCGCTTCTTACACCATACACAAAAATAAACTCAAAATGGATTAAAGACCTAAATGTGAGAGCTGAAAGCATAAAACTGCTGGGAGAAAACATAGGCAGTAGTTTGACATCGACTATACCAACATTTTTCTTGATTGGTATCCTAAGGCAAGGAAGATAAAAGCAAAAATAAACTATTGGGACCAAACCAAAATAAAAACCTTTTGTGCAGTGAAGCGGTCCATCAACAAAATGAAAAACCCACTGGAAAAAAACAAACAAAAACCCCACCGAATGGGAGAGGATATTTGCAAATGATCCATTTGATAAGGGATTAATATCCAAAATACATAAAGAACTGATACGACTCAACACCAAAAAACCCAATAATCCAATTAAAAATGGGCAGAGTACCTGGCTAGACATTTTTCCAAAGTAGACATATAGAGTTCCAACAGACAAATGAAAAGATGCTCAGCATCATTAATCATCATGGAAATGCAAATCAAAACCACAGTGAGGTATCATCATACACTTGTCAGAATGGCTAGAATGAAAACACAGGATATAACAAGTGTTCGTGAGGATGTGGAGAAAAAGAATTCTTGTGCACTGTTGGTGGGAATATAAATTGGTGCAACCGCTGTGGAAAACAGTATAGAGATTCCTAAAAAAATTCAAAATACCTATGATCTGTGATCCAGTAGTTCCACCACTGGGTTTTTATCCAAAGAAAATGAAAACTAATTTGAAAAGGTACATGTACTCTTGTGTGTATGGTAGTATTTATAATAGCCAAGATATGGAAATAACCCAAGTGTCCTTTGATAAATAGACAAAGACAATATGGTAATATACACAGTGGAATTTTCAGCCATAAAAAGGATGAGATCTTCCTATTTGTGACAGCATGGATGGACCTAACAGGTATTATGTTAAGAGAAATAAGTGAAAGAAAGACAGATACTATATGGTTTCACTTATATGTAAAGTCTAAAAAACAACAATGAATAAAGCAACAAAAAGCGAAACAGACTCATAATTACAGAGAACAAACTGATGGTTGCCAGAGGCGAGGGGGGTGGGGATGGCCAAAATGAGTGAAGAGGAGTGGGAGATACAGGCTTCCGTGGAGTGATAAGTCATGAGGATAAAAAGGTGTAGCTTAGGGAATATGGTCAATGATCCTGTAATAGCGTGTATGGTGACATGGTGGCTACACTCCTTGCGCGCATACATAGGCTGTAAAGCTGTCGAAGCACTGTGTTGTACATCTGAAACTAATATAGCACGGTATCAACTATACTTCAATTAAAACACTTTTTAAAAATCTGCATGGATAACCTATTAAAATCGGACATAAATTCAAGTTCTCCATTTCTTTTTCCTCTTAGGCATGAATCATACAAAACTCAGTATAGAGCAATGTTTGTGATGAATTGTTCTGTCAACAAAGAGGAGGTTCTAAGATACAAAACCCCGGAGAACAGGAAGAAGAGGCGAGGCCATAAGAAGATGAGGTCTAACAGAGAAGATGCTGCAGAGCAGGTAGAGGCAGAAGTGGAAGAAATCTATCACCCGGTCATGTGCACCGAGTGTTCCACTGAAGTGGCAGTCTATGACAAGGATGAAGTCTTCCATTTTTTCAACGTTTTAGCGAGTCATTCTTAAATAGCTAAGTTGGCATTTATTGCCCAATACAATATACAACGCAAATAGGGACACTTATTTTCCTCCTACTAATTCCTCTCCAGTGACGTTCTGAGCAGTTATTTGGGGAAGCAGAGTTTGGCTTTTTGAAAGAGAATGGTTGTCAACCTGCATCCCTCCACCTCCTTTAAAATTTTTTCCCCCAGTTCTTGATGGGACTGATTATTCATTTCCTTTTTGATGGGCATTTGGAAACCATGGGGGGTTTTTACATATTTAAACTCTTTAGAATTAAAATGTTCTGGAGTTAGAACTAATCTGTTTCAGAGTGTTATTTTTATTTTTTATTCTGGATGTACCCTTGGTGTGATTAAACTAGAGACTATCTCTCGGCTTCTGTCTATATTGTTTTTGCTAAAAGGTATCTATTTACCTTCTGTCTGGTAGTATGGAGTGACATTATTTAGCAGTTGTTAGAGTTACATGGTGTTAATATTGCCAGGTGCTTTGGATAGTTAATATAGGGATTTTTCTAAAAGGATTGTATGGTAACAGTAATCTAAACTTAGTGAATTAACACAGTAAATAGAAATTTATGGTGAGGAAGAGCAAGCTCACCTCCACCCTTAGACTTAAAAACCCCGTTGCTGCCTCTTCTGCTCACCATTTGTTCTGTTGCCAGCAACCAAGATACTGGGTTTTTTTTTTCTTTTTTGCTATTAATGTAAAAATCGTTAGTGGAGGAAATTGCATTGTAGGCATCTGTGCTTTTGAAAAGAATGATTGGACTTGTTCCAAAAACATTAGGAAACTCAGGGTCCTCCTGTTATTCTAATAGGGATATAATAGAGTGGAATGAAGTCAGAAAATACGTATCAAAAAAAATTCTTTTAAATAATCTCTACCCCCATTGTGGAGCTTGAACCCACGGTCCCAAGATCAAGAGTCTCATGCTTTACTGACTGAGCCAGCCAGGTGCCCCAGGAAATACATTGTATATATGTATGTAAAATATTTCATTTTTAGGTAATCTCCACACTCAATATGGGGCTTGAACTCACAACCCCCCAGATCAAGGGTCATTTGCTCAACTGACTGAGCCAGCCAGGTACCTCAGGAAATAGATTTCAATTCAGAATCTATCACACTAATCTTGGGCAAATCTTTTCCTTTGAGTTCTAGTTTTCTCATCTATAAGATGAAAAGACTGCACTAGAGCAGTGATTCTTCACAGAGGTCCGGGCTCAGCAGAGCTTGAGGGGGACCTCTACATACTCCCTCAGAGAATGATAATCTCCAGAAGGGGAAACGTGTCCTTCCCACTGCCTTGCCTTCTGGGCTCTCTAAAACCTGCACAGGACAGCTGGAACCGGTGACCGTATGGTGTTCGTATGAATTGGGTGGAGGCAGAAAAATCGTAAAGAATTTGCTCCTAGGGAATTTCCAATGTCTTAATAGCATATTTTATAATTTTTATTATATGCTGATGTCTTTCTGATTAGAAGCAATATCTATCTGTCTATTGATACTTTTAAATGTTTTAACATATTGCCAGATGATCTGTTATAGAATAATACTACTAGTCGAGTTTAACCTTGTTTTTGCCATGTTATAGCTTTGCAAGATCTTTTTCCTGCTTGCTGTCATTGCAGACCCTACTTCCCAGATCCCACAACTACCCTTCCATTGTACTGTCATCTCCACTTCTGCAAGGTTCTGGGGCAGATATTTAAAAGGCGCTACTCAGAATGTGACTTGGTAATAAAAACGAGGCAGGAAATCACACTACATTGCAGTTTCTGGCAATGACGTAAAGGGGAGAGACAGAACTATGTAAAGCAGAGTTTTGTGTATTATTGAAGCTAAGTTTGAGCCAGTTTGTTAGAAATTTAAGGTGGCAATAGTAATGCCTAGGGTAACCATGAACATTTTGCAAGAAGAATACTTAAAGTGATCCAAGAATAGAGTAAAATATATTTGAATATTATATAAAATTTTAAGACTATACAGCTATTTTTAATGTCCCTTTATTTAAAGAAAAACCTTGAAATATCACTTAAGGAAAGTAGTAGTGAACAGTGTTCTGGCTTGAAGCAGAGAGTGCTGTGACAGTTTTTGTACCTCAGTTTTTGATGTGTAGTTTTTTGTTAATGCTTTATTTTTGAGAGAGAGCGTAAGCAGGGGAGGTGCAGAGAGATGGAGACGGAGGATCCGAGGCAGATTCTGTGCTGACAGTAGAGATCCAGACATGGGGCTCGAATTCATGAACCATGAGATCATGACCGGAGCTGAAGTCGGTTGCCTAACTGATGGAGTCACCCAGGCGCCCCTAATGCACAGCTTTGAATACACTTTCTGTTCTGCTCTTTTCTTAGGATGGTATCTATAACATGATTATTCAACAATCGTAGTGCATTTCAGCATAGCCTTTTCACATTTTGTAATGGTAAATGTTTTTCTCTTAACTCTGTGTTAAGAGCCTTTAGGTGTGCCTGGGAGGCTCAATTGGTTGAGCATCTGATTTTGGCTCAGGTCATGATCTCCTAGTTCCTAGGTTTGAGCCCCAAATTGGGGTTTGCATGCTAATAGTGTGGCACCTGCTTTGGATTCTCTGTCTCTGGCTCTCTCTGTCCCTACCCTGCTTGGGCTCTCTCTCAAAAATAAACAAACATTAAAAATAAGAGCTACATGTGAGCCTTTAAAGACTACTTGTGGCCTTAATCTGCCCCAATTCCTTTATTTATTTGTCTGTCTGTCTGTTTGTTTGTTTATTTATTTATTTATGAGAGAGAGGAAGAGAGAGCACAAGCAGGGGAAGGGCAGAGAGAGAGGGAGACAGAAAATCTGAAGCAGGCTCCAGGCTCTGAGCTGTCAGCACAGAGCCTGACCAGGGGCTTGAACCCATGAATGGGAGATCATGAGCCGAGGTTGGGTGCTTAACCAACTGAGCCACCCAGGCGCCTCCCCAACCCAATTCCCTTTTTAAATGAAGCTTAAGTTATTTAAGGTTAATATTTAAATGAAGTATAAATCAATATATGGGCCTGGAGCTCTGGTTTGGTGATCCCACTGAAGCTAATTGTTCTTTTTCCTGATCAGCTTGGCTCACTGTATTAGTTTTTTTTTTTTTTTTATGTTATTTATTTTGAAGGCGGAGAGGGGCAGAGAGAGAGGGAGAGAGAATCCCAAGGTGGCTCTGTGCTGACAGTGCAGAACCCCACACGGGGCTCAAACTCACGAACTATGAGTTCTAGTTCTATGTTAAATAGTAATGGTGAGAGTGAACATCCTTGTCTTGTTCCTGACTGTAGGGGAGAGGCTCTGTTTTTTTTCCCATTGTGGATGATGTTAAAACTGTGGGTCTTTCATATATAGCCTTTATAATGTTTAGGTATGTTCCCTCTATCTCTATTTTGTTGAAGGTTTTCTTTAAAATCAAGAATGGAATCTGTGTTTTGTCAAATGCCTTTTCTGCATCTATTGACAGGATCATGTGGTTCTTATTCTTTTATTACTGTGGTGTGTGATGTTGATTGATTTGTGAATATGGAACCAACCCTGTAGTCCAGGAATAAATCTCATTTGATCATGCTGAATAATTCTTTTATTTGTTGTACTGTATATGTACTATTGAATTTGTACTGGTGAATTTGACTTGCTACTATTTTACTGATTTTAATGTACTTTTGAATTTCATTTGTTAGTATTTTATTGAGAATTTTTACATCCATATTCATCAGGGAAATTCTCCTTTTTAGTGGGATCTTTGGTTTTGGAATTGAGGTAATGCTGACTTCATAGAATGAGTTCGGAAAATTTCCTTTCGTTTCTGTTTTGGAAGAGTTTGAGAAGAATAGGTATTAAGTCTTTTTTAAATATCTGGTACAATTTCCCTGGGAAGCCATCTGGCCCAGAACTTTTGTTTGTTGGGAGATTTTTGAATACTGATTCAATTTCTTTGCTGGCTATGGATGTGTTCAAATTTTCTATTTCTTCCTGTTTCAGTTTTGGTAGTTTGTAAGTTTCTAGGAATTTTTCCATTTCTTCCAGATTGCCCAGTTTGTTGGCATATAATTTTTCATAGTATTTTCTTATAATTAATTGTATTTCTGTGGTATTGGTTGTGATCTCTCCTCTTTCATTTATGAATTTATCTATTTGGGCCCTATCTCTTTTCTTTTTGATAAGTCTGTCTAGTGGTTTATCAATTTTATTAATTCTTTCAAAGAGCCAGCTCTTAGTTTCATTTATCCGTTCTATTGTTTTTGTCTTTGTTGTTGTTGTCTGCATATCGTTTCTTTCTCTTCTTTTCTTTTTCTTTTTAAAAAATTTTTTACATTTATTTATTTTTGAGAGACAGAGATAGAGCATGAACAGGGAAGGGGCAGAAAGAGAAAGAGACACAGAATCAGGCTCCAGGCTCCAAGCTAGCGGTCAGCCCAGAGCCTGATGTGGGGTTGGAACCCACAAACCGTGAGATCACATCTGGAGCTGAAGTCAGATGCTCAACCGATTGAGCTACCCAGGCGCCCCATTGTTTCTTAAAAAAATTTTTTTAAAAAATATTTAAAAAACATTTTTAAGAGACAGAAGGAGACAGAACATGGGTGGGAGAGGGCAGAGAGAGGGAGACACAGAATCTCAGGCAGGCTCTGAGCTGTTAGCACAGAGCCCAATATGGGTCTCGAACCTATGAACAATGAGATCATGACCTGAGCCGAAGTTAGACGTGTAACCAACTGCATATGCAGGTGCTCCTGCATATGGCTTATTTCTGCTCTAATCTTTATCATTTCTCTTCTTCTGCTGGCTTTAGGCTTTATTTGCTGTTCCTTTTCTGACTCCTTTAAAAAACTATTTATTTTGAGACGGGCTGAGAGGCTGAGAGAAAGAGAGAGAATCTCAAGCACAGAGCTAACAGCACAGAGCCCATGAATGGTGAGATCATGACCTGAGCAGACATGACGAGTTGGTCACTGGGGTGCCTGGGTAGCTCTGTCAGTTAAGAGTCTGACTTTGGCTCAGGTCATGATCTCATGGTTCATGAGTTCAAGCCTCACGTTGGGCTTGGCGCTGGTAGCTCAGAACCTGGAACCTGCTTTGGTTCTGTAACTTCCTCTTTCTCTACTCCTCCCTTGCACTCTCTCTCTCTCTCAAAAGAAATAAACATTAAAAAAAAAAAGAAAAAAAGAAAAAGGAAGCTATATCTTATTTCCCCTAGAGCTGAAGCTTTGCACCACTCTATGATCAATAGACTTGATATGAGAGAATTGTTTATGCTGGTCTTCTGAGGAAGGTGCCTGTTGCTCTGATTCTCAGGTGGACTTGCACTAGTAGAAAAGCACCTCTGGGCCATAGAGGGATGGGGCTTGGTGTAAGCAGCTCTCACCTCCACTAGGTGGTGCTGTTTTGATCCTGAAGTCTTTTCAGCGCAGATGGCAGTCCGAATACTGCCATGCCCTGCTCTCTAGCTCTGGAGCTGAAAGGTGGTGCCCCCCACTCTCTAGGAAGCCCTTACAGAAGAGCAATCAGGTGCCCTTTCTGTGTCAGGGTTTTCGTCAGAACCCTGCGTTCACCCTGCCTGTGTAGGAACTTTTTTGAATTGGGTTTCAAAAGTCCAAATTTTAGGGCCTTTGGGGTGTGGACCAGTGCTGTTCCTCTGGGGAAGGGTCTTGCTGAGTTTTTGCCATTTACCCACCCATGCAAAGAAAGTGGTAACTCGACTGCAGAGTGGTTTGGAGTTTATGGCAAAACAGAGCAGAAAGCTGACACGCTGTCTTACTGCCCTCAGGTGGAGTCCCGGCTCCCACGCCTGGGAATAGTGCAGCACGTTGACACCGCTTGTTCTTTTCCCCCTGAAATTTAGTGTGTGTGTGTGTGTGTATTTTTTAATTTTTAAATTTTATTTAGATTTGCATTAGTGAACATATAGTGTAATAATGATTTCAGGAGTAGAATTTAATGATTCATCACTTACATATGACACCCAGTGCTCATTCCAGCAAGTGCCTTCTTAATGCCCGGCACCCGTCTGGCCCATCCCCCACCTGACACCCCTCTAGCAATCCTCAGCTCGTTCTCTACATTTAAGAGTCTCTTAGGGTTTGCCTCCCTGTCTCTTTTTATCTTATTTTTCTTTCCTTTCCCCATGTTTATTTGTTTTGTTTCTTAAATTCTACATATGAGTGATATCACATATATACACACACAATGGAATATTACTCAGTGATCAAAAAGAATTAAATCTTGCCCTTTGCAACAATGTGGATGGAACTAAAGTGTATGATGCTAAGTGAAATAAGTCAGAGAAAGATAAATATATGATAAGATAAAAAGAGAGAGGGAGGCAAACCCCAAGAGACTCTTAAATGTAGAGAATGAGCTGAGGATTGCTAGAGGGGTGTCATGTGGGGGATGGGCCAGATGGGTGACGGGCATTGAGAAGGCACTTACTTGGATGTGAGGGCGATCTGGCTGCGACATCTGTCACCCCATTGATCGCCAGGGTTGATTCGGCTGATCTGGCTGGCTAGGCGGGTGTCCCCTTCCTCCCTCACCGCTCCGTGTGCGTCCCTCCCGAAGCTGCGCGCTCGGTCGAAGAGGACGACCATCCCCGATAGAGGAGGACCGTTCTTCGGTCAAGGGTATACGAGTAGCTGCGCTCCCCTGCTAGAACCTCCAAACAAGCTCTTAAGAGAAGGCACTTACTGGAATGAGCACTGGGTATCATATGTAAGTGTGTGTGTGTGTGTGTGTGTGTGTGTCTACCACATCTTTATTCATTCGTCAGTCAATGGGCATTTCAGATATTTCTATAATTTTGCTATTGTTGATAGTGCTGCTATAAACATTGGGGGGCATGTTCCCCTTCTAATCAGCATTTATATCCTTTGGATAAATACCTAGTAGTATAATTGCTTGGTTGTAGGGTCGTTCTATTTTTACTTTTTTGAGGAACCTCGATACTGTTTTTCAGGGTGGCTGCACCAGTTTGCATTCCCACCAGCAGTACAAAAGGGTTTCTCTTTCTCCCCATCCTCGCCAACATCTGCTGTGTCCTCGGTTGTTAATTTTAAGCCATTCTGACAGGAGCGAACACTCATTCCTCTTGCGACCCAGGTGATATTCAGACCCTGCTGTCACTCCTGGGACTCCACCCCCTTTTGCTACCTGAGCTCTTTTTAGCCAGGTGTCCCCCATGGTAGCAGACTTCTAAAAGTGCAGATTTTCACTCTGCTGCTTATAGTACTTCGTGGTAGTCTCTGTAAGCAGGCTCCCTCCCCACCCATACCCACAGCTCTGAATCCCCCAAGTCAACTCTGTGCACCTCCTACCTTCCAAAAGGTGGTTTTTTCCCTACTCGTAGGCTTGCGGTTTTTGTTCTTTCAGACCTCCAATTGATTTCTTGGGTGTTCTGAGTGACTTGATAACTATCTCACGATGTTCGAGAGATGAAACAAGCTAAGGGCCCCCCTGCTCCTTTGCCATCTTAACTCTCAGTGCAATTGCTTTCATTTTTAATTTTATTTTTAAATAATTTTTATTTCCTTTAGTATTTTTTTTGTTTATTTTTAAGAGAGAGAGAGAACATATAGAGAGGGCTAGAGAGAGAGGGGGACAGAAGATCTGAAGCAGCCTCTGCGTTGACAGCAGAGAGCCTGATGTGGGGCTAGAACTCATGAACCATGAGATCCTGACCTGATCTGAAGTCGGATGCTTAACTGACTGAGCCACCCAGGTCCCCACAACTGCTTTTAAATGAAAAGGAAATTCCCACTTTAATCATAATTCTGAATTGCTTACTTTTGGGTCAACATCTATGTTTTTATAAGCACAACAAACACATCTGTGTTTTTATAGCACAACAAACTATATTAGGTATTATTAATTTTTAAGGTTAACAAGATTTGAAATGTATAAAAGTAATGTATATTAATTACATATATGACTAACATCTGATTAAAATTCACATATTTACATAAAATATTTATAAGTATCCATGATAAATTTAGATCTAAGCTTCCTTAAAAATGGCATTAACTGGCAATATAGTAGAGCTGAGTACTTGAGAAGCACTTCCTGAATCACTGATTTAATATAAAGTGATTATTTACGTAACTATAGATGCACCACACACAGGCATTCATATAACATTTTCCTATTTATTAAACAGAAATGCTGATCTCTCAGTTTTACTGGAGTTCTGAGTAGTCTACAGGAATATGCTTGAAATTGTCACGAAACCTCATACCAGTTATCAACACTTGCTGCAAACATGCACAAGTGGGCTGCTGTTGCCACAACTTCCTGATGCTGCTTGTGGAATCCATGGAGGCTCATGCTTTGGACTGCAGTACTTAATATTTGTCATGGTTTCCTTATGGGCTTTGAAGTGAGAGACACCTTTTTGGTGTGAGCTGATTAATTTGTTGACTGCTACAGCAGCATCATATCCTGGGGTCACCAAAGTACTACATGAGAAAAAATTTATTATTTTGGGGAGTACCAGGGTGGCTCAGTTGGTTAAGCGTCCAACTCTTCATTTTAGCTCAGATCTTGATCTCACAGTTGAGTTCAACTCCCATACTGGGCTCTGCACTGGGCATGAAGCCTACTTTAAAAAAAACTTGGGGGGCACCTGGGTGGCTGTGTCATTTGAGCATCCGACTTCAGCTCAGGTCATGATCTCACAGTTCGTGGGTTTGAGCCCCACGTCGGGCTCTGTGCTGACAGCTCAGAGCTTGGAGCCTGCTTCCAATTCTGTGTGTCCCTCTCTCTCTGCCCCTCCCCTGCTCATGATCCGTCTCTCTCTGTCTCTCAAAAATAAATAAATGTTAAAAAAATTAAAAAAAAATTGGGGTGCCTGAGTGGCTCAGTCTGTTGAGTGTCCAACTTCAGTTCAGGTCATGATCCCACGGTTTGTGAATTCAAGCCCTGTGTTGAGCTCTGTGCTGATAACTTAGTCTGGAGTATGCTTTGGATTCTGTCTCCCTCTCTCTCTGCCCCTCCCCTGCTCATGCTCTGTCTCTCTCTCTCAAAATAAATAAACATTGAAAAAATCTGGCATTTGGTTTTGGATGAGATATGAAGCTGTTCCTGTTGTTGGCACGAGCTGTAAATGCTCACGCAGTCCTCACTCGCCAAAGCTCTATACTCACCAGCCCTAATTGATTTTTAAAAATACAATGGCTGTATTGAGATAGAATTGATATACTGTACAATTTGCCCATTTAAACCAAATGATTTTATAAATCAATTCTTTTTTTTTAAATGGGAGATTACAGCTTTCTTGTGGAAAAATTGAGTTAGCAGAAGCCTGAAGCAGTAGCAGAATGTTTAGCCTATCTATTTGCGGTATATAGGGTTTGGGGTTTCCCATACACTCTGTCCTGCCCTCCCTAAGCCTCAAATGTATTTATCCTCTTCAACAGCAGTCATTTCTTTTCCTCGGGCCCTGGGCCTGCCATGGCCACAGACACAACTCTCCAGAGTGAAATCCCATCATGCAATTTTTAGGCACTATCTCTTAATCCCTTCCCAGTCTACACCTCCTGCGGAGCCCTCCAGGGGCTCTCCTGCTCAGCGGAGGAGGCTTCAGCTGGGGTTGTGAGGGACACCTCGGGCATGGACTCAGGTGGCGGACCACTCTCTTCTCGGAGATGACTCTGATAGAGGCGTCAAAGGCGGGACAGCTCTCTCTCTGGTGGTTGTTTCCAGCTGTACCATGGGTACCAGGGGTCACCTGACACCAAGGTGGGGGCTGGTGGGGTAGCCTAAATCAATCTTATATTCAGTCATTTTGCTAGACCCTTGTGTACCTAAACTTTTGTCTTGGTTCTTTTTGGGGTAGACAACTTTATCATCTATGAATAATGGAATTTCTTTCTTTCTTTTTTATTTTAGTTTATTTATTTTGAGAGAGACAATGTGTACACATGCAAGTAGGGGAGGGGCAGAGTGAGAGGGGGAGAGAGAATCACAGGCAGGCTCTGTGTTGACAGCAGAGGCCGAAGGGCTCAGTCTCACAAACAGAGATCATGACCTGAGCAGAAATCAACGGTCAGATGCTCAACCAACTGAGCCATCCAGGTGCCCTTGACATTCCTTTTCTCCTTTCCAGTCCTTATAACAGTAAAACCTTGGATTGGGAGTAACTAGTTCTGTGAGTGTTCCGCAAGATGAACAAACATTTCTAATAAATTTTAACTTGATAAACGAATGATGTCTTGCAATGTGAGTAGTGCATGATGCCAAGTGTCACATGATCACAACTGAACCAATGGTTCTTCTCTCTCCCTCTCTCTTTCTCTCTCTCTCATTGGGGGATTGTGAGTGATCATCAACGCAAGGCCATGTTTACACTAAATCCTCAAAAGGAGGCAAAAGCAAATGTCATTGGATAGGTTCTTTGTTAAAGTTGCATGAAAAGAGGGGCTCCTGGGTGACTCAGTTGGTTAAACGTCCGACTTCACCTCAGGTCATGAACTCATGGTTTGTGGATTTGAGCCTGTGTCAGGCTCTGTGCTGACAGCTAGCTCAGAGCCTGGAGCCTGCCTTCAGATTCTGTGTCTCCCCCTCTCTCTGAACCTCCCCTGCTCACACTGTCTCTCTTTCTCTCAAAAATAAATAAAACATTAAAAAAAAAAGTTGCATGAAAAGAAAAATTCCATTGAGCCAACAGATAGCAGTAGTTCCATTAGTGATAGTGAGTCATCCTACACAATAACTCTTCTTTCTCTTGCCTCCCTCACACCAACCATGAAGGTTTTCAAAGGTAAGTGCAGGTTAATTTGTTTATTTTTCTTTATGTTTTTGTATTTTCTTTATTATTTTGTATTATATTACAGCATTGTAATTATTTTTATATGAATGTTTTGGGTTGTGGAACGAATCATCTGAGCTTCCATTCTTCCTTATGGGGAAGTTAGCTTTGATATTCAGGTACTTTGGATTATAAGCGTGTTTCCAGAACAAATTATGGTCACAAATCAAAGTTTTACTGTATCTTTTATTTATTTCTCTTACTGGAATGGTGAGGATCTCTAGTAGGACATTGAATAAAAGCATTGATTGTAGGCATTATTGTTGGTTTCTGACATAGAGAGTGTGCTTCTAGTGTTTTAAGAAGTAATGTTTGCTGTCCATTTTGGGTGGATCTATTTTTATCAGATTAATTTATGCTTGGCTGAAAGTTTTTATAATTAATGTGTATTGAATTTTATCAAATACATTCTCAGTTTATTGAAATGACTAGTTTCTTCTCATTAGGGAGTGTTATTTATCGGTTTTATAAATGTTAACTACCCTTGCATTTCTGGGATAAATTCAACCACTTTATATTACTGTGTGGAAAAGAGTTAGCATAGCTGCCCTGACTGCTGTCCTCTGAAAGGCCTGCTGACAAGGTTAGCCCTTGGCTACCATCCGGGAACTAGGAATTTTGGCAGGTTCTCACCCCCCTGATGAGAATGGCACACTGTGCCTAACCTGTACAAACAATGTGATTTATGCTAAATGCTTGCTTTCCTTCAGAGAGTCTGGAATTTTGGTACATGTTAGGCAGAGAGTACATGACCAACCCCAAATAAAAACCTTGGGTGCTAAGTCTCTAAATGGGACATTTTACATATGTTGCAACTTGTTGAGTTGGTGGGGGAATTAAGTGTGTTCTGGTGACTCCACTGAGTGACTCTTAGAAGCTTGTGCATTGTTTCCTCTGGACTTTGCCCGTATGCCGTTTTTGTTTGCTGATATTGCTTTGTGTCCTTTCATTGTAGTAAATTATAGCCGTGAATGTGACTATATGCTGAGTTTTGTGAGTCCTCCTTATGAAACATTGAAACTGGGGGTGGTCTTGGGAACCCCTCCCTTGACACATCTATAGCTTTTTAAATGTTTTATTTATTTTTGAGAGAGAGAGAGAAAGAGAAAGAGCACGAGTGGAGGAGGGGCAGAGAGAGAGAGAGCCACAGTATCTGAAGCAGGCTCCAGACTCTGAGCTGTCAGCACAGAGGCTGACGTGGGACTTGAACTCATGATCCATGAGATCATGAACTGAGCCGAAGTCGGACATTTAAGTGACTGAGACACCCAGGTGCCCCATATAAGTTTTTTTAATAGACAATTTTTTAGAATAGTTTTAGGTTCGTATTTTAGTTTTTATATATTTCTGGATTTGTTATTAGTCATCTTTTCTTCTGTGTATTTGCCATCTTGGAAAACTGTTCATATTGATTGATTGATTTTATTTTCAAGTTATCCCCACCCAATATAGGGCTTGAACTCATGACCCTGAGATAAAGAGTCCCTGACCTTGGAGATGCTAGTAAACTTATCCTGGATTCTGCTCTAAGCATTTGGAAGTCTTTCTCCCACTCAGTGACTTCTCAGCATTACTGCTCATACTTTTGTTTTTACTTCTTGGTTTGTCTTGTTGATTTGACTCTATGCAGTTTTACACACACATACACACAACTTTTACTTGAACTATGCATTTTATGAATTTAGTAACTTTACTGGGGTCTAGGGTAGGATGTTTACAAGAAACGTGTTCTGTCACACAGCCCCTGCGAAGCCTCCAAGCCTCATGTTGTCCAGGTCTCCATCTGCTTCCCTCCAAGGGCTTCTTTGTTAAAAGGAAACAGAGCCCACAGTTTCCTTTTTCCTTTCTCTCAGGTCCACACCCAATCTCGTAATATTGCATAATAAAAGCTTTATGTGAAATAACCACAGCCAATATCATACTCAATGGTGAAAAAATGAGAGCTTTTCCCCCAAAGTCAGGAACAAGTCCAGGATGTCCACTCTCACCATTTTTACTCAACATCATACTGGAAGTCCTGGCCACAGCAATTAGACCAACATTAAGAAATAAATGGGATCCAAATCGGTAATGAACAAGTAAGACTTTCACTATGTGCAGAAGACATGATGCAAAATCAGTATACAGAAACCTGTTGCATTCCTATATATTAATAATGAAGCAGTAGAAAGTGAAATTAAGAAAGCAATCCCATTTACAATTGTACCAAAAGCAATAAAATATCTAGGAATAAACTTAATCAAAGAAGTGAAAGACCTGTACTCTGAAAATTATAAAACACTGATGAGAGAAATTCAAGATAAAGAAATGGAAAGACATTCCATGCTCATGGGTTAGAAGAACAGATATTGTTAAAATATCTATACTACCCCAAACTATGTACATATTTAATATAATCCCTATCAAAATACCAAGAGCATTTTTCACAGAACTAGAATAATCAATCCTAAAATTTCTTTGAAACCACAAAAGACCTTGAATAGCCAAAGCAATTTCAAAGAAGAAAAAATTTAAAGAAATTTAAAAAAGAAAAACAACACTGGAGGTGTCACAATTCCAGATTTCAAGTTATATTACAAAGTGTTAGTAATTAAACCAGTGTGATACTGGCATAAAAATAGATCAATGTAACAGAATACAAAATCCAGAAATAAACCTATAATTATATGGTCAATTAATCTTTGACAAAGGAGGAATGAACATGCAATAGGAAAAAGACAGTCTCTTCAACAAATGGTTTTGGGAAAGAAAGGCCTATGATAGAATGAAACTGGTCCATTTTCTTTCACTCTACACAAAATTCAAAATGGATTAAAGACCTAAGTGTGGGGTCTGACACCATAAAAGTCCTTGAAGAGGGCACAGGCAGTAATCTCTCTGACACTGGCCATAGCAACATTTTTCTAGATGTCTCCTAAGGCCAGGGAAATAGAAGCAAAAATAAACTATTGGGACTACATCAAAATAAAAAGTTTCTCCACAGCAAAGGAAACAATCAACAAAATAAAAGGCAACTTACTGAATGGGAGAAGATATTTGCAAATAGCATATCCAATAAAGGGCTTGTATCAAAAAAAATGTAAATAACTGATACAACTCACTACCCCAAAAAACAAATAATCCAATTAAAAATGGGCAGAAGACATGAATAGATATTTCTCTACAGAAGACGTATGGATGGCCAACCAACACATGAAAAGATGCTCAATATCATTCACCATCAGGGAAATGCAAGTCAAAACTATAATGAGATTTTACTTTATACTGTTCAGAATGGCTAAAATAAAAAACTCAAGAAAACAACAAATGTTGGTGAGGATGTGGAGAAATAGGAACACTTGTGCACTGTTTGTGAGAATTGAAATTGGTGCAGCCACCCTCAAAAAGTTTCCTCAAAAAGTTAAAAATCGAATTAGCCTATGATCCAGCAATCACACTAGTGGGTATTTGCCCCCCAAAATACAAAAACACTAATCACTAATTCTAATTCTATTTTATTTTATTTTATTTTATTTTAGAGAGAGAGAATGCAATGAGGAGAGGGGCAGAAGGGGGTGGAGAGAGAGAGAGAGAAGAGGAGAGGAGAGGAGAGGAGAGGAGAAGAGAGGAGAGGAGAGGAGAGGAGAGAATCTTAAGCAGGCTCCATGCTGAGCATGGAGCCCAACTTGGGGCTCGATCCCATGACCCTGGGATCATGATGTGAGCTGAAAACAAGGGTCAAATGCTCAAGTGACTGATCCACCCAGGTGCTCTCAAAAAATTAAGTCAAAGGGATAAGTGCACCCCTCTGTTTATGGCAGCATTAATTTACAATAGGCAAACTATGGAAGCATCCCAAATGTCCATCTATAGATGAATGGATAAAGAGGAGGTGGTATATATAGACACAATAAAATATTATTCAGCCATAAAAAAACAAAGAAATCTTGCCAATTGCAATGACATGGAAGGAGCTAGAGAGAATACGACTAAGTGAAATAAGTCAGAGAAAGACAAATACCATATGATCTCACTCATATGTGGAATTTAAGAAACAAAACAAATGAGCAAAGGAAAAAAATGAAAGAGACAAACTGAGAAACAGACTCTTAACTATAGAGAAAAAATTGATGGTTACCAGAGAGAAGGTTGGTGGGGGTGTGATGGAAATAGGTGGTGGGAATTAAAGAGTATACTTACCATGTTGAAAAACATAATAAAAATTTTAAGAATGTCAAGGAAGGGGTGCCTGGGTGGCTCAGTCGGTTAAGCGTCCGACTTCGGCTAAGGTCAGATCTCACGTTTGTGGGTTCGAGCCCCGCGTCCGGCTCTGTGCTGACAGCTAGCTCAGAGCCTGGAGCCTGCTTCTGGTTCTGTCTCCTCTCTCTGCCCCTCCCCCTCTCATGCTCTGTCTCTCTCTGTATCAAAAATAAATAAAACATTTAAAAAATGTCAAGGAAAAAGGAAGCCAAGAACATTCAAACATCCATCCATGCAGATACATACTACTATCTTCCTTCTGCTTCTGGTCAGGTGGGGTGTGTTACTCCTATTTCTAGAGCTAGAACAACTCTAGCCCCAAACACATTCCTCATGTGGAATTTTGGCTTTTGGCTTATCAGCGCCAAACATGGCCTGGTTGGTTTTTCTTTCTTGATTCCTTTCTTGGCCAGGGTTAAGGGTCTGCTGTATTCCAAGCCTTTGAGAGAGGTTGTGGAATGTGAGAATCTGCAGTGCAGATTTGGTCACAGCAAGATTATGGAGATCATACTTACAGGCGATTCATCTGCATGGGTGGTGGAAATATTTTGAGCTAAGGGGGAGAAAATTTGCAATGGCCTTATCACAGACACAAGGACTGAGGAGGGCATTTTATTTATTTATTTTATTTTTTAAACGTTTATTTATTTATTTTGAGAGAGAGAGAGAACAAGTGTGAAAGCTGGGGAACGACAGAGAGAGAGAGAGAGAGAGAGAGAGAGAGAGAGAGAGAGAGAATCCCAAGCAGGCTCTGTGCTGTCAGCTCAGAACCCCATGCAGGGCTTGATCTCACAAACTGGGAGATCATGACCTGAGCTGGAATCGAGAGTCAGAGGCTTAACTGACTGAGCTACCCAGGTGCCCCTAAATTTTCTCATTGTTAAAATCTTCTCTTTCAGTTTTTATAAATTCATAAAAGTACCACATATTTTCAGTTTTATCCCTATATATATATACACACATATATACACATATATCTATATATTTTTTGCTATTGCGAATGAGATCTTTTGTCCATTATATTTTCTAACAGGTGTAGTTGTAGAAAAGCCATTGATTGTTGTAAGCAATTGCTTACTATATTCTGTAACCTGCTGCCTTTCTGAACTTAAAGTTCTTAATGGTTTTTCGAGTGATTCTCTTGGTTTTTCCTCCTCTCATCTCCATTGCTGTCCAGTGCACAGTTCCTCCATGAACATACTTTTCTTTGCTATCCTCTTCCTCCTCCTCCTCCCCCTTCTCCTCCTCTTGTTGTTGTTGTTGTTCTTCCTTTCCTTGAGATCTTTGAGTTCTCGAGGTTTCAGTCCTTCAACCACTCAGTGCATAGGCTCTTTCTTAGAGTTTATCCACTTTTTAAAAAAGTTTCAGCCTCAATGCCAGTGACTCCCAAGTCTATTTTTAACTTTAATTCTGCACATGCAAAAAAAAAAGCATATGGACTTTTTGAGGACCTCTCAAAATCTGCTTATCTAACGCTGAACAATTTCGCTGCCCTCGGATTCCTTTATGCCGCTGTGGTATTCACCTCCTAGCTGTGTAGGTTTAAATTTTTAAACATTTCTCAGTGATTCCTTCTTCTTTGTTTCACACTTCCTCTTAGTTAGCAAGTCCTTTCTTCTTCACACCTTCAAAAGGCCCATATTCATCTATTTTTTCCTTCTAGTCATGATGCATGAGGTCATTTTCAATCCCGTGGACCATTACAACTGCCTTTCTGAACTTTAAGTTCAACTGTTTTCTTTCTTCCAATCTCTCTTTCTTCATTGGTTTGTCAGTTCAACATTGACAGTTCTACCAGGAATTCTGCCAGGTGCTAGGAATTTGCAGAGCAGTGACAAGGGCCTGCTGTCAACCAAGTGAGGTGAGTGGAGGAAGCAGGTAACCCAACGATGGCGGCCTTGTGTGGTGGGCGCCATGGCACCAACGTGACACCAGGGACCACCAGAGTACAGACAGGAGACTAGGGACAGCTCTGCAGAGAGCATGTTTGAGCTGAATCTTCTGGGATTCGTATGAATTGGCCAGGAATTCAGCCCTCTGAGGTTGCTAACTCTGCCCAAACTCTTCTTTAGGAAATTTTTGTCTCTGCATGCAAATTTTCCATGTATCTTACTTTTTTTAATAGGAGACTTGAAAGTTCTTAAAATGCTGTTTTCAGGTTTCCATCATTGTAATTCAAGTACAGGATCAAATGCCAAGTTACCAAATGACTGTATTTGCTAAGAAATTAAACCTCAGGTTAACATTTGCTAATTATCCCCCCTGCCATAGCTGTATAGTCATACCCCAAACACTATGCTCTCTCGAGTGTTGTGCTGGTATTTTGGAGATCAACAAGGTTCTCATAGGTTTGATGCTGTCCTAGCTCATCTAAGAGACCCCTAATCTGACAAAGTCAGGTTTATTACCTCATTGCAATGGGAGAAGTTACACAGCAACAGACCAAACAAAAGATAAGAGTCAATAGAAGATGTGGGGGAAGGGAGGAAGTTAAATAAAGCAGTATTTTGACAGTTTCGATGCAGAACAGGCTCGTGTAAAGGGATCAACGTTAGGTCTAAACTGTTAAGTGGAATTTTGTTTCCTTGGAAACTATAGAGTTTAGATGTGGAATACTGTGTCCACAACCTCTTTTCTGAAGCTTTACACTTAGATTGTAAACCAAGACTGCTTCTGTGTGTCTAGGAATGGATTGTTTCCTTCTTACTGATATAATTTTAAATGGCAAAATTTCTGATAATCATTGACTCTGATAACCTAACTTCCAAAGGGAAGAAAAGCTTTCAGTGAGGTAGAAAGGAGAAGTCCGGCTAACAAAGGGGGTTTGATACTTTACAGCTATAATGTGTGATTGGGAGAGATACTTTTCTTTTCCCTTTGTGGCTGTCTTCATCTGTAACTGTTACCCTAGCCTGGGCAATGGCAAGGCAGATTTTTCATTTTCACAGTCCTGCCGAATTTTGGCTCTTGGCAACGCGCATCTTGCAATAAAGCAGGAAATGTGGACGAGAGACGCAGGGGTCTGATGAAACACAAGTGCTCATCAGTGAGGCCTGTGGCTGGTGGCTGCCGCACCTGGGAGCTCTTTCTTCTGCGGTAGTAAGGAATTGTAGCTAATTACCTGCCCTGTGTCTGGGCTGTGAGCTTCTGGAGACCAGAGCCTTTCAAAGATTCCCTTTGTGCTGCTGGCACCTGGTGCTCAATGTGAGTGAACTCATAGAGGAGTCATCAGGATTGCTCACCTCTAGCTTTTACCAATCTGTTATTCTTTCGACATCTCCAAGGTGGAGGTAGCAGGTGCTCCCTCTCTCCTGAGCAGTGTGGGCCCAGAATCCCAAGGACTCCCTGTGTTGCTTAATCAGTGAAGGAGGGCGTTGGGGGGTATCATTTGCATATGTGTCAAAAGCAGGTAACTCAGAGTGTTCATGCAGAGCCTTAAGTCATGTTCCGAGCTTCTTGTGGAATCTCTGGCCCAGCCTTGTAAAACATTGGTGGAGGTGGGGCACCAGTGCTCCCTCCAGGTATAAGCTGCCCTGGGAAAGTGTGATGATGCTTTCCTGGAACATCCTTACATAAAATGCAGATGGGTAAGCAATAGTCATGGATTTTTCACCTCACGGAGTTTAAAAGAAAGAGTATCATCGGTGAATTCTTAGCTTCTTGAACTACCTTCATTGGGTATATAATCTGTGTTGTTATAGGAGTAGTCAACATGAATCACTTTTTTTCTTAATTTCTTTTTGAGAGAGAGAGAGAGAGAAAGAAAGAGAGAAGGCAGGTGCGGGAGGGGCAGAGGGAGAGGGAGAGAGAATCTTAAGCAGGCTTCTTGCCCAGTGTGGAGCCGATGTGGGGCTGGATCTCACCACTGTGAGATCATGACCTGAGCTGAAATGCAAAGTGACGCTTGACTGCTTAACTGATTGACATCCAGGTGCCCCAATCACATTTTTTAAGTTTATTTTTTTCAGTAATCCCTACACCCAACATGGGGCTGAAACTCATGTGCTTTTATTATTTTTAATTTTTAATGTTTATTATGTTTGAGAGAGGCAGAGTGTGAGTGGGGGAGGGGCAGAGAGAGAGGGAGACAGGCTCTAGGCTCTGAAGTGCCAGCACAGAGCCTGAGGTGGGGCTCAGACTCACGAATGGTGAAATCATGACCTGAGCTGAAGTCAGACGCCTAACCCACTGAGCCGCCCAAGTGCCCCCACGTGTTCTTCTGACTGAGCCAGCCAGGCACTCCTAATATGAGTCACTTAAAAGGCCCTCAATGGAATCACTGCTTCTTGGATTCTTATTAAAAACATTTTTTTAAAAATGTTTGTTTATTTTTGAGAGAGAGAGAGAAAGAGTGCTGGGAGGGGCAGAGAGAGAGGGAGATAGAGGATCTGAAGCAGGCTCTGTGCTGACAGCAGAAAGCCTTATGTGCGGCTTGAACTTGCAGACCATGAACTTGCAGACCATGAGATCATGGCCTGAGTGGAGGGGAGGTCAGACGCTTAACTGACTGAGCCACCCAGGCACCCCTCTTTTTTTTTCTATAAAGTTTATTTTGTGAGAGAGAGAGTGAGTGAGAGAGAGAGAGAGAGAGAGAGAGAGAGAGAGAGAGAGAATCCCAAGCAGGCTTTGAGCTGTAAGCAGAGAGCCCAATGTGGGGCTCAATTCCAGGAACCATGAGAACATGACCTGAGATGAAACCAAGAGTCAGATGCTTAACCAACTGAGCCACCCAGGTGCCCTCTTTTTGGATTTTGTTTTTTAAATTTTTTAAAATTTATTTTTGAGAGACAGAGAGAGACAGTGCGAGCAGGGGAGAGGCAGAGAGAGAGGGAGACACAGAATCTGAAGCAGGCTCCAGGCTGTGAGCTGTCAGCACAGAGCCCGATGAGGGGCTCAAACCCACGAACTCTAAGATCATGACCTGAGCCGAAGCTGGACGCTTAATCGACTGAGCCACCCAGGCGCCCCTCTTCTTGGATTTTTAAATTGTCAGATAGGCTGTGCTTAACCCAGGGTTCCTATGCACATGCAGAAATGCCCGCTTTTGCAAGACTCTAGGTATTAGGACCAGAGTGATCTTCTTTCTCTTTTTAATGTAGTAAGCAGCTTCGTAAAGTAACTTCATTTTTTAAGTGTTCAGTTTTTGGTTCAGAATTATTTTGTCAAATCAAATATAGTGGTTCCCTGCTTATTAACCATGTGCATCCACAATATAACCATAATACATTCCTTGCCAAGGCAGTTTTTTGTTAAATAATAACACGATAAGTAATTCATAGGGAGGATCATAGAATGTCAAAATATACCTCATGTCTTTATTAGCTTTTACCTGGAGATCTCAAGAGAGATTTATACAAACAATCTGAACTTGCATGAAAAGTGTCCTTTGCCAATATGTCTTGAATGAAAGAATGGTCTTTCTCTTTAGATAATGTATAAAATTTTGCCCTTTATCTGTACAAATCTTAGAATTTAAGTTTTTTTGATTTTTGGAATTTTAATTTTTTTGTCAAGTTGGTATACAAACTGGTATAAGAATAGTACTAACATACTCAAAAAGCAGTGTTTCCCTCCTCTGGCTACAATGCTGCTACCCACAGGTATCTCCTTCCAATTTAGTTGTTTTTTTTTTTTCTGGTATTTACTTCTCCTATTTGAATAATATGCTTGTACCGTGGATTCTTGATTCGCCAACTTTAGATAATAGCGTTTACTTTCCATCTGGTTAACATAGACCTAGAGCTCTCTCGTACCCTGCCTCTCTGCTCAGTATGAATATAGCGCAGGCTTTCTTTTCACAATCAGTATTAAGTGATTGCATTATTATGGCTGAACTAAGCAGTATAAGATGGTTACATTTGCTTTCTTCTACACTTGGTTTTTTCCTAGAGTTAAAAATTGCCTTTATTTGCTTCATTTTCTTGAACATCTAGGCATGTCTTCCCACGTCTTTAACTGCTTTTCCATGAATTATTCCATGTGGTCAAACCTGAATCTGTCCCTTCTGTGTTTTCCTAGGAACCTCCCTCCTGGAATCCCTGACCTAAGTCACTAGCTCTGCCCTACACTGACCATTCTGGGACCTCCCTTTTGCCATAATATGGGCAATTCTCTGTATTTCTCAACTTGTTGGATCTCGCTTCTGGGATTCTATGTCCTATTCATTTTTGGCTTAATCCTTCTTCTTCTTTTTTTTTTTTTTTGCCAGAGCATCTCCTTCAGTAGTTGAGAAAGGGTATATGGGACCTAATATGTAAAAATGATTGTATTCTTTCATCAAATGTAATTGAAAGTTTGGCCAGTTAAAAACCTTGATGAGAAAAATTTGCATTTTTTTAAATTTTTTGTTTGTTTTGTTTTTATTTTTGAGAGACAGAGACAGCACGAGCAGGAGAGGGTCAGAGAGAGAGGGAGACACAGAATCTGAAGCAGGCTCCAGGCTCTGAGCTAGCTGTCAGCACAGAGTCCGATGCAGGGCTCGAACCCACGAACCATGAGATCATGACCTGAGCAGAAGCCGGTGCTTAACTGGCTGAGCCACCCAGGCGCCCCTGCACTAAGAGTTTTAAAGCCATTGTTGTCTGTATTCTATTATCTGGAGTTGCTATCAGAATTCAGATGTCATTTTTATTTCTTTTCAAGAGAGGGAGCGAGAAAGAGACCGCACAAGCAGGGGAGAGTCAGAGAGAGAGGGAGACACAGAATCCAAAGCAGGCTCTGGGCTCTGAGCTGGTTAGCACAGAACCCGACACAGGGCTCGAACCCACAAACTGGGAGGTCATGACCTGAACCAAAGCTGGAGGTTTAACTGCCTGAGCCACCCAGGCGCCCCTCATTTTTATTTCTTTTCTTTGCACATGACAGAAGCAAGTGCTGTTTGTGCTCATTTGTAACCCCTCCCCGATCCTCTTTTCCTGCATGCTAAGTGCTCCTCACTGTTGGTGCCCTGGATGCTTTGCCTGCGGGCTTTCTGCCCTTTGTCCAAAAGGTCCCTTGTGGGACAGAGCACCAGTTGTTCACATTAAAGCTTCTTTTCTCCCTGTGTCTTACTACTTTCCTACTAAGGTTTCTTTGGGTCATCCTCCAAATAAACTGTGCTCAGATTCTGGGGATACTTAACCTAAGACAGGGCCTGTATTTCATTCCACCTCTCTTCTCTTTTTTCCAGGATAGTCTGAAATGTCACAGTGATGTGTCCTTAGTTGAGCTGAGTTTTGTTTTGTTTGTTTGTTTATTCCATAGAATGTGTCACTCAGATGACCCATTCAATCTGGATTTTCAGTTGTAGAAGTGTTTTCTTTATAATTTCCTTCTGACTAGGCTGTGATCTCTTCTAAGATCTCTTCTCAGATGTAGGACTTTCTGGATTTACACTTATTTTCTTAGGTTTTCTTAAGAAAATTAGTGGATAAGGGCACCTGGGTGGCTCAGTCGGTTCAGTGTCCAAATCTTCATCTCTGCCCAGGTCATGATCTCATGGTTTGTGAATTCGAGCCCCTCAGCAGGCTCTGCACTGAAAGTACGGAGCCTGCTTAGAATCCTCTCTCCTTCTCTCTCTGTCCCTACCCCACTGTGCTCTCTCTCTCTCAAGACAAATAAAATAAATAAACTTAAAAAATAGGAATGTTAATGGATAAAAAGTTGTGCATTTGTTTGTCTTTATTCCAGCTTAGGACAGGTGTTGTCCATCCCTCACTGGGAGATTTCCTCAACTTCATCTTCTAGTATACTCACCTTGTTTTTTATTTTGGGCTTTCTTTACTTATTCATTTATTACATAGATATCTTTTTTCCTGATTGTTATTTTTATAACAGCCTTTTCTTGACTTACAAATGTTATTTCTCTTGGGACTCTGAAGATACCAGTTTGACGTTTTCTTATGCTTTGAGTTCTTCTTGTTTATTTGTTTTGGTGTCTGTCTTTTGTGTGGGAAGCTTCCCACGTAAGGTCTAGTGATCTGTGACTGTTCACACTGCTGGATGAGGCACTAAGCTAACTGGATGATCTGTGTGTCTGGGTGGAGCTTGTGGATTGGTAAATTTTACTATACGTGAGAGGCTTAAAAGTCTACTATGTAAGGGGCACTTGGTTGGCTCATTGAGTTAAGCATCCGACTTTGGCCCAGGCCATGATCTTGCGGTTGGTGAGTTTGAGTCCTGCGTTGGGATCTGTGCTGACAGCTCACAGCCTGGAGCCTGCTGCAGATTCTGTGTCTCCCTGTGTCTCTGACCGTCCCCAGCTCACTCTCTCTCTCAAAAATAAATAAATATTAAAAAATTAAAAAGAAAAGATCTACTATTTAGGAACAAAAGTAGCTGGTACCCCTACTATGTTTTCAGTTGGGACCCCTACTATGTGCTACACCTACTATTTCAAGCCTAGAGCCTCTCTGCTTCCGTATCTCCAGAGAGTAAATTTCCTGTGTGCTGCAGGGTTTCAGGAAAAGGAAGGTCATTTGGCTTTCCAGGGTGGTGACGAGGCCTGATGTCAAATAGCTCCTTCTACAGCCTTTCAGCCAATACCCTTGTCCCGGCCTCTCATCTCACTCTTACCCCTCTAGCAGGGCCCGATATTTCCAATTCCTGATGGGACCCCAAATGCTTAGTTTTGGATTTTCCTGTGTACAGAATATGAAGAAAAATGACTAAATTAAGGAAAGCATTATGTTGAAAATATTTCAAGATTTAAATACCAAATAAAGGACTGATTACTATGTCTTATATTGCAATATCCTAGTTCAGGATCTTCTAATCTCCTGCCTGAATTGCATTTTACAGATTATACCCCATGCAACCTTAGTGTCTCGCCCGGGATTAATAGGTGTTCTACAACCACCACCACCGTAACAACAGAGGTTCTTTGGTCTATTAAGTTCGGGACACACAGGGTTAAACAAAGTTAGAGTTTTATTGCAGGGCTTGTAAGAGCACCCAGTGTGCTGACATGCATGATAACTCTCCAAGAAGAACCCCCACCCCTTTAATGTCTACTTATCACTGTATCCCCAGTGCCTAGGATAGTGCTTGGCACAGAGTTAGGTGCTCAATAAATGTCGCAGAATGCATGAACATAAAAGGATTTAATGGAATTTCCTATAATCTAGTTGAAGAAAGACAAGTTTGTCACGTGTAACATGTTTACAAAAGCAAAGTTGAAGTGATTAGGCTATCTAATCAAGATCCTATCTGATCTTTAGACTCCGATTCTTATCCCAGATTAATGTAGAACACTCTAAACATTCTCTTTTTTTCTTTTTAAATTTTTATTTAAATTCTAGTTAGTTAACATGCAGTGCAATATTGGTTTCAGGAGTAGAATTCAGTGATTCATCACTTCCATAGAACACCCAGTGCTCATCACAGGTGCCTCCTTAATACCCATCACCCTTCTAGCCCCTCCCCCCCACCTCCCTCCATCAACCCTCAGTTTGTTTTCTGTTGTTAAGAGTCTCTTAGGGTTTGTTTCCCTCTCTCTTTATTTTTTTTTTACTTCCCATAAGCTCATCTGTTTTGCTTATTAATGTCCACATATGAGTGAGATCATATGGTAGTTGTCTTTCTCTGACTTATTTTGTGTAGCATAATACTTAGCTCCATCCACGGCATTATACATGGCAAGATTTCATTCTTTTTGATGGCTGAGTAATGTTCCATTGGGTATAAATATACCACATCTTCTTTATCCATTCATCAGTTGATGGACATTGGGGCTCTTTCCATACTTTGGCTATTGTCGCTAGTGCTGCTATAAACATTGGGGTACATGTGCCCTTTCAAGTCAGCACTCCTGTGTCCTTTAGACAAATACCTAGTAGTGCAATTGCTGGGTTTTAGGGTAGTTTTTTTAGTTTTTTAGTTTTGTTAGTTTCTATTTTTAACTTTTCCTAAAATTTATTTACTTATTTTTGAGAGACAGAGAAAGGCAGAGAGAGAGAGAGAGAGAATCTCAAGCAGGCTCTGTACTGTCAGGGCAGAACCTGATGCAGGGCTTGGACCCATGAACCTCGAGACTATGGCCTGAGCTAAAACCAAGAGTCAGCTGCTTAACTAACTGAGCCACTCAGGCACCCCTGCCCATTTTAATTGGATTATTTGGCTTTTTTGATATTGAATTGTTTTAGTTCTTTATATATTTTTGGATACTAACCCTTTATCAGATATGTCATTTGCAAATATCTCTTCCCATTCAGTAAGTTGTCTTAGTTTTATTGATTATTTCCTTTGCTGTGCAGAAACTTTATTTTGATGTAGTCCCAATACTTTATTTTTGCTTTTGTTTCCCTTGCCTCAGGAGACATATGTTGCTGTGACTGAGGTCAAAGAGGTTGCTGCCTGTGTTCTCTTCTAAGATTTTGATGGTTACCTGTCGCATTTACATCTTTCATCCACTTTTTTTTTTAAAAAAGTTTATTTATTTTGAGGGAGAGAGAGAGCAAGAGAGCAAGAGCGCAAGTAGGGGAGGGCAGAGAAAGAAGGAGAGAGAGAATCCCAAGCAGACTCTATGCAGTCAGCATAAAACCCAGTGTGAGGTTCTGGACTCACAAACCATAAGATCATGAACTGAGCTAAAACCAAGGGTCAGTTGCTTAACCAACTGAGCCACCCAGGTGCCCCTCTTTCATCCATTTTTAGTTTATTTTTTGTGTATGGTGTAAGAGAGTGGTCCAGTTTCATTCTTCTGCATGTTGCTGTCTAGTTTTCACAGCACCATTTGTTGAAGAGACTGTCTTTTTTCCATTGGATATTCTCTCCTGCTTTGTCGAAGATTAGCTGACCACTGGAACACTCTATACATTCTGGGGTAGTGCAGAGCAAAGGCATAATTAGAGTTGGGTATAGTTAATTTGGGAATTTTTCCTATTTGAAGTAGAGCAATTTAAGGCAGGATTTCTCAGTCTGGGTTCTGTTAGTATTTTGGGACCAGATGATTCTTTGTGTGTGGGGCTGTCCTGTGCATTGTAGGATACTTAATAGCATCCCTGACCTCTACCCAGTGGCAATGAGATGCCAGCAGCAGCCCTTAGTTCTGGCAACAAAAATGTCTCCAGATATTGTCAAATATTCCCCAAGGAGCAAAATTACTCCTAGATGAGAACCACTGACTTATAGGAGAGAATAAATTGGATTGTCTGAGGGAGCAGCTTTATAGAGGATGGTATTTACAGAGGTACTAATTTGGGAATGAGCGAATTGTGCTTAGGAAATGGCAAGAGTCTCATGGTTAGAATGGGAAGTGCTAGAATAGGATGTTGGTCCAGCTGGGGAAAGGAGAGCTGGATTCTCTTCATAAAGGGTTGTTCGGGGGCATCAATAGATGTTTGAAAAATGCAAGTTCTGTGGAAGTCATAAGTATGAAAGTCAAGGACAATCTGTTGATGCAATAAAGGGACAAAATGAACTCCTTGGGAATGAGTGTGCTCCTTGCTGGGTGAGGACCTCCCATCTGGGCTCTGGTGGCTCCCAAGTAACCCTTCATCAGAGCAGTCACATCCAAGAAATGTCTCAGAGACTAGACTGAATGCTCTTCAGGGTCTGGACAAGTCTTACTAGCGCAGTGCCTGCCCAGCACATTGACAAAGTGCGTGAAATGAACTCTTAGCTGGGCTTTGCCAACAGAGAAGGCAAAAATCTTCTAGTTGTTGGTTTGATGCATGTCCTATTAAGTACTTAGAATGATATCAGTAAATCAGACACTTACTTTTTTTTTTTTCCTTCCAAACAACTCCTTGTTAGTCATCAGATTTTCATACCTTCTGATGATTTCTATCTTTATCCCAGGCTGGGACAGGAAAAAGAAGGTGATAATTTGTGGCTTGATTAATCATGACTATTAGCTGTTCAAGTATGGCACATTTTTAATATTTTTCAAATTACGGGATTCTATCACTGAAACCTTTGTGTTAAAAAAAAAAATGACTTTCTCCCTACAAGATCTAGTGTAAGTATAAAATGCTACTATTTTTAAAAGTTATTTTTTTCTTTAAAAATTTTTTAAATGTTTATTTATTTTGAGAGAGTGAGAGAGAGTACAAGCAGGGCAGGGGCAGGGAGAGAGGGAGGGAGAGAGAAACCCAAGCAGGCTCCATGCTGCCAGCGCAGAGCCGACATGGAGCTGGAGCTCACAAACCCTGAGATCATGACCTGAGCGGAACTCAAGAGTCAGACACCTAACCAACTGAGCCACCCAGGTGCCCAAGAGTTAATTTTATTCTTAAAATTTTTAAAAAGTTTTTTTATTTATTTTTGAGAAAGAGATAGAGAGAGTGAGTGGGGGAGGGGCAGAGAAAGCTAGTGGGGGGAGAGAATCCCAAGCAGATTCTGGTGGGGAGGGGGCTGTCAGCACGGCGGAGCCTGATGGGGGGCTTGAAGTCACAAACTGTGAGATCATGACCTGAGCTGAAACCAGTAGACACTTAACTGCCTGAGTGGCAGCGGCCTCAACTTTATTCTTAAATAATAGCAGTGACTTTGTGAAACTGTCTGCTTATTTTCCTGATGCTATTGTTGGTAAAATATTCCAAGAGTTTTTCACTCTTTGGTTTATTCCTTCAATGAACATTTGTTGAGAATCTATTTTGTCCCAGTCATTGCTGGGGATATAAAATGAAAAGGCCTAGGGCTTGTCCTTCAGAAAGCTCACTGAATGTGGGGCTATAGTGACAGTGCAATGACAGTGACGAGGTAGGTAGTAGGTGCTTTGGGGGAGGGCTGAGCTGAATGCTGTATACTTGTTGGGGGGTGGGGAGGTCTGAAGGAAATCAAGCAGCCAGCATGGAGGAGGAGACTGTGGAGACTCTTGAAAGGTGAGCTGGAGTTCACCAGGACGTGCAGGAGTGGGGACTCAGGTGCTTTCTGGCAGAGAGAGTGACAGTTCTGCAGAGAGTAGTAATCCTTCAGTGTGTGTGGGGGAGACAGGGCAGAACAGAGCTTGCCCATCATGCTGAGACAATAAAGAACCAGGGAAAGATTCTTGGAAAGTTCACGCTGACAGTAGCGAGAAGGAAGGACTGGGTTTGGGGACAAGACAGGAAGATGAGGTATAGAGGCTACTGCTGCTCCTCTGCGTGAAGTTGGGGGGCACTGCGGGAGGGGCCCAAGGAAATGTGCACGGTCCCTAAATTCCTAGTGGGAGGTGAAATACTTTTGTGACTCTGAGGAATGTGTTAGAACTATCCGGTGTGTGAACCGTTCCTGTACATGGTGAAATGTAGCCCACAGTTCCACGTGTCCTGCAAGAACATGGTAGTAAACATTTTTCTTTCTAAAGATTTTGTTTTGTTTTGTTTGCATTTTATTTTTGTTGTTGTTGTCGAACAGCAGGCAAAAGTTTATTAGAATATAAAATCAGAAATGAAGAACAGTAGGAAAGCTCTCTTTACGGAGAGGGGACATCCAAAAGTGAATGCTTGAGGACTGTCGGCAGGGGTCCTTGTTTTACAAGGTTCTGGTAAGTCTTCCCCTTTCCCTTCCCCCTTCTTCCTTCTCAGATTCTACCCTCAGTGACTTGATGGCTCTAGCTGCTGGGTTGTCCATTCCTGAGTGGCTCGTTTCCAATGTACGAGGGGTGGTCTAAGGCCCCACTTAGGTCTTTTGTCAAATTCCTGAGGGGAAACCTGAGGGGGAGTAGGTGGGGGTCTGTTACATTCTTTATTACTTTTAAATTAATAATTTATTTATTTTAAAATTTACATCCAAGTTAGTTAGCATATGGTGCAACAATGATTTCAGGAGTAGATTCCTTAATGCCCCTTGCGCATTTACCCATCCCCCCTCCCACCACCCTTCCAGCAACCCTGTGTGTGTTCTCCATATTTAAGAGTCTCTTATGTTTTGTCCCCCCTCCCTGTTTTTATATTATTTTTGCTTCCCTTCCCTTATGTTCATCCGTTTTGCATCTTAGAGTCATCATATGAGTGAAGTCATGTGATATTTGTCTTTCTCTGACTGACTAATTTCGCTTAGCATAATACCCTCTCTGCTTACTGAATCTTGACTTCTCCTATCATATTCCCACCCCTGAACATGTGACTCCTAACTGCTTTTAGGAACCTGGTTGATGACTAATCTTAACTGCTTCCTCCTGAAGGGGGGCGATGATGGGGCAATGGCAGGCAAGGCAGGTTCAGAGGTCCATCCAGAGGTCGGATATAATGGGGGGGTGTTCGGAACATCTGGGCTGGCAGAATTTTCTTGGATGTCTTATTTTTCTGATATATGTGATGGCTTTTACAAATGACACACAAAAAGAATATTAGACCAACAAGCATTAATATTCAGTGCCTCCCAGGGAAGAGGCCACACCATAGGAAGGGAAGACACATTGTAGCCATTCAAAAAATCCCTGATGTGCCTGGTCATAGTTTTAAAAAATCAAGTTAACTATAGTTTTTCCTCCCTCTTCCACATTTATTTGGATCTGGTGATACTGTTGATTAGAATAATTGAGCACCTGAACTAGTTCATGGTCCTTAATCTTCAGTTTCTCCTTTGGCCGTCCAGTTTCCATATGAACAACTTCATGAGGCAAATTTCATTTTACCTCAAGGAAAGATTGATCTTCGATATCCTGATTACTATAAATTTAGTCAACTGTTTATCTGTCCTGGAGCTAGTAGCACAATAGTCCCTAATTCAGTCATAATGTCCCTTCCTAGCAAGGGAGTGTGGCTTTCTGGCATTATCAAAAAAGAATATGAAAAATAATCAAGTCTGCCCATATGCACCCCAGGGGCTGAGAGAAACATCTAATCATGTTTTCTGGAGACACCTCTACTTGTTAGGCTGTGTTTGGCTAGTTGGCCAGGAGTGGAAAGGGGGACAGAAAAGGTAGCTCTGGTGTCAAGAAGGAAATCAACCGGTTCTCCTTTTATATCCAGAGTTACACGAGGCTCTGGGTTTCTGATAGGCAGTTGGTTCGGGGGAGCCAGTGTAAAGGATGCTGGACCCTGTCAGTCGCTTCAAGGACATTGGTTATCTGAGCCCTTGCAGACAGAGATCCCAAGGGCATTCAGATCTCCAGTGATTGTCTCCACACAAGGGGTGTGGCTTATCGGGTTTCCACTTGGTTTGTCCCCTCTGACAATGTTCTCATTTCCAGTGCTCTGAATGGACATATAAATGGCACTTAGTGTCAGGACCTCAGGAAGTCTGGTGTGACATCATACATATGGCAGCAACTAAGGCCTCAGATTTGTTCTTAAGCCTCCTTTCCTGGTCCTTACTCTCCTCTTGATCTTGGTTGTAATATACCCAACTGGCATCTCATAAGAACTTCCCCAGGGTCCCTTCAGGGCCAACAGCCAATTTTTGTAGTTTTCTCCAAATATCTGTGGCCAATCAAGTGGCAAATTTGTCCTTTAGAATCATCTTAGCCTCAGGGGTGTTAGGGGAGATAGCCATATATTTAATGAGAGCCTCCTTTAACCTTTCCAGGAAGGCCACTGGGGTTTCATATGTAAAGGTTTAACCTTAGACCTCCTTAATTTTTCCAAAACAAGCCTGGAAGTGGCAGCAATACCATTCCCCAATGGGATGGTCATAGTCCCAATTAGGATCTTGGGGTGGATCTGCCTGAGCTCCAGTAGGGAGCTGGAAGTTCCCTATAGGACCTCTAGTCCCATGGTAATTAATGAGCTGCTCATCCCCATACCTCTCAGCCACTGCCAGGACCCCGCATTTCTGTCTCATTAAGAGTCTGATTCATGGGGCGCCTGGGTGGCTCAGTTGGTTAAGTGTCCAGCTTCAGCTCAGGTCACAATCTCACGGTTCATGGGTTCGAGCCCCACATTGGGCTCTGTGCTGATAGCTAGCTCAGAGCCTAAAGCCTGTCTTTGGATTCTGTGTCTCCATCTCTCTCAGACCCTCCCCTGCTCTCTCTGTCTCTCAAAAATAAATAAAAAACATTAAAAAAAGAGTCTGATTCAACAAAAGCATTATATCTTTCCAGGTCAATTCGAAAACATACATAATATTCTGAAAAGCCTCTATATACTTATCTAGATCAGAAAATTTACCTAGATCTCCTCTTATCCGTCTTATATCTTGTAATGAAAAAAGTACTTAAATCTTGTAATATAAGAGTTTTCTCCTTCTGGCATTCTAGCTTCTCATAAGGGAAACATGCCTGCTACATTTTGGGGAGGGCCTGGATAAGGTAGGCAGCAGGGAGCAGAACTGCATGTTTTTTATAGATTGAGGACCTGAGGAGGAGGAAGTTGAGGTGGAAGACTTCTCTTCCTCCTTCTCCAGGCCTGTTTTCTTTGGATACAGGTAAGGGGCCCTTAATTGTTTCCCTACCTGATTGCTGGACTTTAGACAGTGTTGTCATTAAATCAGGATAGACCTTACATTGCTTATATATAATATCCTGTTTTTTTCTTAAGTCCCCAAAACACTGAACATAGGGGACTTCTCCCCATTTCCCCTCAAATTTGCAAAAAAAATAAAAGTCCAATTGTAGGATAGTATTAGAATAGATATTTTCTTCTAGTGATGAGGTTTCCTCCTCCAATTTGTACTGGGGCCAAGTCTCTGTGCAAAAGAAAATGAGTCACTGTTTCTTTAGGGTTTGTGGATCACAAATGCATTCCAAAGGAGTACTGGCCTTCATTGGGGAATTGTCAATCTATAGGAAAAAAAAGGAAAAGACATTCCTTATTTTAGTTTCCTGTAGCTGGCCAGGAGAAACCTCAGCTCCCAGCCCTGTGTTTTGACTGGCTATGTGACCGGCAGCCGAAAGCCCTGTCAGTCTTGCGAGGTGCTGGGAGTAGTCACTTTTACCCAGGCTTGACTCTACCTCTGAGAGCTGACCTGGTCTTCCCCAATTTCTTATACCCCTCTGTTTTCCATCTGTGGCACTTTGGGGTATCAACTGTGACCAAACAAGACTCCCCTGGTTGTAGAAGAATGCATTAATTTTATTTTGGCCCAAAAGTAATTTACATCCCAATATTTTTCAGAATGCATCCTAAAGGAGTATTGGCCTTGGTTGGGGAATTGACCATTATTATTATTATTTTTAAGTAACCTCTACACCCAGCATGGGCCTTGAACTCACAACCCTGAGATGAAGAGTTGCATGCTCCACTGACTGAGCCAGCCAGGTGCCCTGACATTTTTCAAGATAGAAAATGATTCCCCCACCTTCCACCAAACGTGTTTAGTCATGTACATTCAGGTGATAATCAATGGCTAACCTAAGTTAGGGACTGGGAAGGAAAGAATGAGGTAGCAAGGACATTGGAGTCATTCAATGGTTAGGGAAAAGATCATAGAGCTTGTTGAGTATGCAGAGGCAGAGGAAGTGTATCTAGGATAATTTCTATATTCCTTGCTTTGTCATTAACTTAAGATTTTTTTTAATGTTTATTCACTTTTGAGAGATGGAGAGAGACAGAGTGTGAGTGGGGAAGGGGCAGAAAGAGAAGGAGACATAGATTCTGGAGCAGGCTCCAGACTCTGAGCCAGCACAGAGCCTGATGTGGGGCTCGAACTCCTGAACCGTGAGATCATGATCTGAGCCAAAGTTGGATGCTTAACTGAGTGAGCCGCTCAGGCGCCCCTGTCACTAACTTTTAAAATAGCCTTCTGAGACCTTTCATGGGCCAAGGTCACTGTCATTCCTTTTTTACTCAGTCTATAGAGCATGAAACATGAGTCATTTGGTCTCCTCTTTACCCATTCCATAGTACAGAAACCAGTTTGGTGACCCACACGAATCATTAGATTATCCTTTAGTTGGCTTATGGATATTTACAAAAAAGGATCTACTTTCAAAGGATAAGGTTTACCCCCCAGTAAGGATTTAGGAGAGAACATGCCCAAGTTCTGCCCACTTCTTTAAAATACTCTTTTATCTGGAACTAGGAAAACATTTTATAGTTGGAAAAATGTAGTGCAAACTCCGTCTTTAACTGAGCTAGTTATGTTTGGAATTTTGAAGAGGCTTGGGCCTTTTGTGTTTTAAAGCCTCTGGCTCAGGCTGTTTCTTCTGTCTGGAATGTCTTCATATGTTCCCATCCTTCCCATTTGCAATTTCAGGCTGGGGAATACAGTACACTCTTTGTGGCCCAGGCCACATATTGTCCCTTCTGCCTTCTTGACACCCTTACATGGCAGGCAGGGAAAACTCACAGCCTCTGCTGCACTGTTTTCTCCAGTTGACTGTGTGCCCTTTTAACAGAGTTGCCATTATTATTATTATTATTATTATTATTATTATTATTATTATTGAAAGGAGATAGAAGTGTTTAAAATTTTTTTAAAATGTTCATTTATTTTTGAGAGAGAGAGAGACAGAGCACGAGTGGGAGAGGGGCAGAGAGAGAGGGAAACACAGAATCCCAAGCAGGCTCCAGGCTCTGAGTTGTCAGCACAGAGCCCGATGCCGGGCTTGAACCCACACATTGTGAGATCATGGCCTGAGCCAAAGTCGGATGCTTCACCAACCGAGCCACTCAGGCACCCCTAGAATAAGGTTTCAAATAAATGTTGTGCCCGTTGTTCTGGCTGGTGCCTCCCTCGCCTCACGGAGAACTTGTTGCCCTGCACCTCAGGGGCACCCCCGCGGTGAAGGGCGGGAGGGTCTGTGAGACGCTCTCTGTGGGCTGCGGGGAGAGTTGTCTCACAGACTCGTGATGGCGGCGCCCGAAGGTCAGCGGCTGGCACTGACCCGGCAGCAAGGCCCGGAATCCCTACCTATTTTGTGTCAACTTTCCTCCCTCTGTCGTTGGTGAGGGGGTGGTGGTGGGGGCCCTTTGCTGAAAGGAAGAAGAGGAAACTCTCCACTTCGAACGTCACCCACTGGTGTCATTTTCATACTAAAACACTTCGTGTATTGGAGGAATGGAAGTTTTTAGATACCCAAAATTCCTGTTACCCAAGACTTACAAGGATTGTTTGTGTAAACAGGCATAGAGAAGGAGTCACATGGATGTTAATTTTTTCTTTTTCTCTCTTTTCTTTTCTCCTTCCTTCCTCTCTCTCTCTCTCTCTCTCTTTCTTTCTGCTGCAAATAGCTTTATTGTTTTCATTTGGTCCACGGTTTGGGAGAGGGCTCCAGGCTTAAAAAGCTGCCTAGTGGCTGCAAGGAGAGACTCGGGCACAAGCCCTGGCACCTGGGGGACGCCAAAGAGACCCTCTCAGAGGCTGCTGGGCTCCAGAGGCTTCTAGTGGTGCTTGAGGGTGAGCCTTTCGAAGAGATACTCGCCCAGTCCAGCCTGGGGGCGGGACGGCCTGCGGAGATTAGTCAGGTGGTCGCCCATCATCTTGATGAGTTTCACCTCCTCATCTAGAAAGTGATTCTCCAGGAAGTCACAGAGATGAGGGTCTCCGCAGGCAGAACCCATGGCGTGCAGGTCCAAAAGGGCCTTGTTCAAGTTCTCCAGAAGCAGGGCGGCTTCAGTGGCGTCCAGGGTTTTACCCCACTCATCTTCTGCACGTCCTGGAAGAGGGCGCGGCCGCCGCGCTGGTTTTGCCTCTTCAGGAGCCGCTCAGCGCCCTCCGGCTTCTCCTCAGTCAGCTCGCGGGAGAAGTGGCCCTCGCCCTCCAGAGCCGCGTCGTCACGGTCGGACTAGAAGCCCACAGGGAGGTAGGTGTAGAGGCCCGCAGATGCACGTTGACCAGGTGGTTGACGGCGGCCTCCACCTCGCTGGAATAATTCTGACGAATCTGGGAGGTCATGGCTGATCGGTACTGAGGAGCTCAGTTCAAAATCGGGTGTTGGCTGGTCCCGAAGGCAGACGGTGGGCGACAAGATGGCTCCGAAGGTTGTGACTGGAAAAAAGGTTGGAGGGTGGTCGGAAGCTGGTAGTAGGGGGCGTCCCTGGGTCTGTTCTGTCCAAACACTATTGAAGCAAGAGACAGATCCACAGGACCGCCAGGCGCACTGCCTGAATGTTAATTTTTAAGTTTTTCCCACATTACTTAGAGACTTAGAACAAAATGGCTGGAGTGAAGTAGTTAAAGTGAGAATAATTTGAAGGACATACACTTACTTTACTCTTATTTTTCTAAAAACATCAACTTTCTGCCCTCTTCCTCTATTATATAAATGATCACAACAGTGTTAGCTGCTTGTAAGGAGAGTTGAAGAATATAGAATCAAAGGAAGTAAAAAGTGGCCTCTCTTCCTTCTCCCTGCTGTCTTCTTCCTGTGGGGTTAGCTGCTGTAACTGCTGCATATTTTTTAAGGATACACTATGACATTACTTGGGCTACCAGGTAATTTTCCAGGTTCTGGGAGATTGCAGGGAACATAGTAGACAAGGTTGTAGGCCTTCGAGATGTTTCCCTTTACAAACATGCATCCATTCAACAAATATTCGAGCTCCTCCTTTGTTGGAACCATTGTTCCAGGCATTGGGGTATCTCGATGTACAAGCGGGCACGTATCCTGTTCACAAGCCTTTCCCCTTACTTGTACCTCGTAGGCATCATTCTGTTTTGGTCCAAAACAGACTGACTCATTCCTTTCAAAAGCTAGTCCATTGTATGAGTGTGTCATAATTTGTCTAATCTTCTATATGAGCACATTTATACTTGACTTAGTTTTTCACTGTTAGGAACATAATAATGGGGATACTTTCTTGTTCTTAGCAGCAACTGTGAGCCACCCCTCCTCCTAGTCCACAGTGGTCTGGGAAGCCATGACTGTAGGGTGGATGCCAGCCTCTGGGCCTGGTTTTTAAAGAAGGGCCACCAGGTTTCCTGAGTCATGGTGACCTGGGAGGGTTGGCCAGAGGCCCAAGCGAAGAGGCAGCTCTTTGTGGAGAACTTTTTGCGTGAGATGCCACTGAGAGATGTGACCTCCCACCTATCTTCTTGGCCACCTCAGAGCAGCTACAAAAGTCTCTGTGTTCTCTGGGTGCCTGGATTCCTGGCGGAAGCTGCTGGAAGGGCTGATGTTTTAGCTGGCACCTGTGCATCCTGAGTCAGTCGAGCAGGCACATCCTGGGTCCCATAAACAACGCTTACGGACATTTTCCCCTCCTCTCCTGGTGGCTTTATTTCCTTAGGCCAGATTCCCACGTGTGAAATTTCTGGTTCCCATATAGGTTGACAGATCCACCTCTTTTGGAGGTTGTAACAATTTACACCCTCATTAATGCTGACTAAAGTTCATCTCTCACCATCCCCCCACCCCCACCTATAATAACTAGGGCTATTCATCAGTCTTTTTGGCATCTAATCATTGCTTTAATTTGAATTTCTTTAATTGTTGCTGATGTCAACAATGTTTAATGTTTATAGGTTGTATTTCTTCTGTGACATACTTTCTTTTGCCCTTTAAAAAATATTATCTTTTTTTAAAAACATTTTTAATAGTTTTTTTAAGTGTTTATTTGAGAGAGAGTGCAAGCAGGGGAGGGGCAGAGAGCGAGAGGGAGACACAGAATCCTTAGCAGGCAGCAGGCTCCAGGCTCTGAGCTGTCAGCACAGAGAGAGGCGCGAGGAATCCAGGAGCTGAGCTGTGAGATCATGACCTGAGCTGAAGTAGGATGTCCAACCCATTGAGCCACCCAGATGCTCCATATCTTTTTTTTTAAGAAGTAAAGTGGATTTTACTGAAGAATTCCATAGAGAGGATTTATGTCACTAGTTTATCTTTTTTACTGTTGACTTGTAAGAATTTGTTGTATATTATTAGGCATATTGGCTCTTTGTACTATATGCTGCAAATATTCTGAAGGAAAAAATTGTATTTGCTAGCTAAACCAGATTATTATAATGAGTGTCCTTGAGTTTCTTTCCTTTTCTGTAACTTCCTCCAGTTTCTTCTGTAGCGTAATCACCTTTAATGTATTTTTCAATTATTTATATTTGAAATAGAGCATTATAGAGATATTAAGTCATAATATGCAAAGTTTGAAAGAGTGAAAATTCTCCCAAATTAAAAAATAATCAAGAATCACATATTCTAGAAGAAGTTGGCTTTGTCAACTCCATTTAAGTATTGCTACATGACATTTCTTCTTTGAAGTAAAAATAAAGGCCACCCTTTGTCAGCCTCTGTCTTGAATTAATGTTTTAAATTATATAAAGTCTTCAGGAACACATCCCTTGCATAAATCCAACAGCCCTGTATCCTACATGACATTTTATTTCTTTAAAAAAGGAATATCTTACGAATCTCTTAAGTTCTTATTTTTTTTAATAAAAATTTTCATGTTTATTTTTGAGAGAGAGAGAAAGAGAGCAGGGGAGGGGCAGAGAGAGAGGGAGACACAGAATTTGAAGACAGGCTCCAGGCTCTAAGCTGTGAGCACAGAGCCTGATGGGGGGCTTGAACTCACTAGCCATGAGATCATGACCTGAGCCAAAGTCGGGCACTTAACCAACAGAGCCACCCAGGCGCCCTAAGCTCTTATTTTTGAATTTTGTGAGAAAGATTTTTTTTCCTTCTTCTGCTTATCTAAAGATTTTGAGATGACTTTGACCTCTCTTCAGAATGTGTTAATACTGGTTGAGTTTCTGTATTAATAGTCAACTAGCATGAAGATTTATTTTGGTAGCTTATCAGAGATACTGAAGATTCCTAGAATTTAGGGCAATGTCAGATAATCCAGCTTTTATTGTACAAATAATTTATAAAATTATAATGAAATAACATATAATGTGACCTAATAATACAAGACAGCTGCTTCTAAATCCCTGGCCTGTATGATATATGTTCCAAATGGGATTGATATTCAGCAGGAGGAAGCTCAGAATTCTAGCATTAACAACAGAAAACACCAATTAGTTATAATGAGCAGATGTGCATTTTATGCCAGTAGTTGGAAACCACGGTCACCTTAAGTTTTGGACAAGCTCTTGTAGGACCTTAAGTTTATTATGTCTGTATTAAATAGCACAGTCCAAAGCCTATTTGATAAAATTTTCAGTCATAGAAGGGAAGTCATTTTACTTCATCAATTGATTATTCTGTACAATCTTGTCTCATAGGTGAACTACCAATCAGTTCAAATATCTTCCTTTTTTAAAAAAATTTTAATGGTTTTAAAAAAAATTTATTTTTGAGAGACAGAGAGAGACAGTGCGAGCAGGAGAGGGTCAGAGAGAGAGGGAGACTCAGAATCTGAAGCAGGCTCCAGGCTCTGAACTAGCTGTCAGCACAGAGCCTGATGCAGGGCTCGAACCCACGAACTGTGAGATCATGATCTGAGCCAAAGCCGGACGCCCAACCGACTGAGCCACCCAGGTGCCCCTCAAATATCTTCCTAAGTAGCCAAATTAGACTTTAAAAGTACAGCATCCTAAAACCGTTAATCACCTATCAAACTGATTCATTGAACAGCAAAGTTTTTAGGTGCATTATTTTGTGTTCTATATTTGCTTCCTCAGAGGTTATTTTAAAGGCTACAAAGAATGCCACAGCAGGAATGGTCTGCTATTTTAGATTTAAAGGACACTAAGCATGAACTCACTACTGTTTGTACTTGGAAATTGGGCAGAATGAGTTAGAGGAGGTGGGATCTGTTGACGTGAGACTTGTTTAAGGGGGTCCTCTTGTTTATATGCATTTGCTAACGGGACAGACAGGTTTGCAACTGATGACCTGCAGAAGGGCACACTTGGCGCTTTTCCTTCGGTTTACCTGCAGGATCCTACCCTTCCAGCCAGACACCGCTCCCTCCTTCCTCTCTTCACAGCAGCTTCGGTGCCTCAGCCTCCTCAGCCTTCTTCACATCCCCAGCCTCACTGCCTCCTTATTTCCTTGCATACTCAGCTTTGGACTTCTCAAGACTCAGCTTACCCAGTTCTCATCTCATCTCCTTTCATTCTGCATCTCCAGCCCTGAACCCCTTTCTCGGCTGGTCTGGTCATGTGGATGAACTCGGTTCATTTACTTCTGATGGGAGGAGCATAAGACCATGACACCCTTCTAGTCCACAGGTCTGTGGACCTGCATGTGGGGGGCATGTCTTTGCAAGGGGGAGCAAGTTTTCATTTCCTTGGGGACCTGAGGTCAGAGTAGGGACTGATGGTGCTGACAGTAAAGTGTGGTGGGGAAAACTCACTTCCTCCTGTATCTCCCAGGAAACTACTGAGACCACTGGCATCTGGACTACATGTCGGGCAATGTCAGAGTTCCTGATCTACCAATCCCACCTCATTTGCTCCTTGGGATTTCCCAGAAGTTCCTTAATAGTCGGTCTCCTGGTGTCAAACACAATGGGAGTATTAGAAAGTAGGCCTCAGCGCCTAACACTTAGTAACCATTCCATAAGGATTTGTTACATGCAGGTATGAATGAATACAGGGGTTAGATCAACCTTTCTGTAGCTCCTTTATTTGGAATCAAATTACAATACTTGTCATATTTAGGGGCACCTGGGTGGCTCAGTTGGTTAAGCCTCTGACTCTTTATTTCAGCTCAGCTCATGATCTCATGGTTTGTGAGTTCAAGCCCCACATCAGGCTCTGCACTGACAGCAAGGAGCTGCTTGGGATTCCCTCTCTCTTCCTCTTTCTTCCTCTTCCCCACTCATGCTCACAAGCACTCTCTTTCAAAATAAATGAAAATAAACTTAAAAAAATTACTTGCCATATTTGGCCATATTTTAACCAATTGATAAGGTTTATTTACCTTGTGAAACAGAATAAAAGAAACCTCATTTAAAATGGAGTTGGGAGGCGAGAAGGTTCATGGAATTGAGCGCCGCATCTGGCTCTGCGCTGACAGCACGGAGCCTGCTTAGGATTCTCTCTTTCTTTCTCTCTCGTCCCTTTTCTCTCTCCCTCAAAATTAACTTTTAAAAACGCACAAAAGTTTTACCAAGCATTTACTGTGTTTTGAGACATTGCATGACACCTTTGGAGGGTTTTCCTTAGTTTATGTCCTCCAATTGCCTAGTCTTGGTTGCACCCTTTCCTCCAACAGCTAGCCACTGCATCAGCACTTTCTCTACCCTGGGAACCAGATCTCCCTCTGCTATTAGAGCCCATCTGCTTTTCACCTTTTCTTTCTCCTTTACCCACAGTTGTTCCCCTCATTGCTCCTGGAACAGCTCAGCCTCCAAAGGCTCTGCCCAGCCCCTGCAGGAGGGACTTGGGCCAAGAACCCTAAGGTTCCTGTGGCTGCTGGTCCATGAATATCATGAAAACCTAGTGGGCTATTATTTGCTTTCTTGTCTCCTTGACTGGGCCATGAACTCCTTGAGTGCTGGCTCTGTGTGACCCGCCCTTATGGCTTCCAGGGCCCCTGGCAAAAGAGACATACTTACTGCAGTAAACTTTATTATAACATACTAGCCAAGGGACATAAGGACATGTTTCTTATTAGATCATAAACTCCGAGGGCAGAGGTCATGTCACATTGGTCTTTCTGTAACCCAGCGCTGGCGTAGCCAGCATATTGTGGGCATATAGTAGTGGGAGGTAAGTGAATGGATCAATGAACTACTGGCTCATGCTAACTGAAGAGAGGATTTAAGCAAAAATTTGCAGGTGGTAAACAACATACATGGTCTCGTTTCTTGAAGGGCTGTCATTCTTTTCTCATAAAAGTATTTTCAGGGGCACCTGGGTGGCTCAGTTGGTTAAGTGTCTGACCGGCTCAGGTCCTGATCTCATCACTTGTGGGTTCAAGCCCTGCATCAGGCTCTGTGCTGACAGCTCGAAGCCTGGAGCCTGCATAGGATTCTGTGTGCCCCCTGCTCTCTCTTTGTCCCTCCCCTGCTCATGCTCTGTCTCACTCTGCCTCTCAAAAATAAATAAATGTTAAAAAAAAATAAAGTGTTTTCAGGTCGAAAGTTTTCATGGAACTCAAGTACATGGTTAATAAGCAGGAATAGCTAGTGGGTAAGCCAAGTTGGTGTGACAATAGTTAGCATGGTAGCTTGATAGAGTGAAGTTGTTTGTGGATGTATAAAAAGGCAGATCAAAGAAGGCAAACCTGAGACACTTGGAAGAATGATTCCATATTACTTAGGGACAGAATTCAGGGGTGGGGAGAATTAAAACAGGTTCAAGGTTTCTGGGTTGGAGATTTAAGTACTTTTTGTCATTAACAGAGATAAGAACATGAGATAAGAAAGAAGGTACACAATTAGTTTGGACTTGAATATGTCTCTGAACTCCAGCGTCCATAATTATTAAATAGAGGTTGTGCTTACTCTGAGGAAATGAGATGATATGAAAGTACTTTGCAATTTGAAAAGGGAAGGACTAGACAATTATGTTAATAATAACCTTTATTATGATTTTAATTATACTTAGGTATATTCTTTTTTTAATGTTTGTTTATTTTTGAGAGGGGGGAGGGGCAGAGGATCTGAAGCAGGCTCTATGCTAAGAGCAGAGAGACCAGTGGAGGGACTTGAACTCATGAATCCTGAGATCATGACCTCAGCTAGAGTCGGATGCTTAACTGACTGAGCTGCCCAGGTGCCCCTTGGCTGCAGTTTATTAAGGCTTTAGATCTGATCTCCCAGCTCATCATCTTCACCAGTATCTTTAAGCTCATAAATTAGTTCACACCTCTCCCATCTGAAAATCAAACCAAACAAAAACCCTTGCTACCATCCTAACTCTTTCTCTTCATAAGCAAGCTTCCTGCAAAGATAAGTCTGATTAGCTCCCTTCTCTTCTTACCTCCCTACTCCATCTCTAATCCGGTTTTTACCCTTATCACTCCACAATGAATGAATTGAGCTCCATGTGGACAGAACAAATTGGTACTTCCTTTCCTCCTTTTGCTTGACCCTCTTGAGCCACTTGATCTCCTGGCTGTTCCTTCTTTTCTTGGCTTCTCCCACAGGTCTCTCCTCCTTACTATCAAATCTCAGCTCCTCTTTATTGGGTCCCTTTGGACTCATCCCCTAAATGCTAGGTTTATTCTGTACTCTGTTCCTCCCATTCTGTGTGCTTTCCCTGGGTGACCTCATCTACAACCACAGCTGCAGTTACTTATTGAAAATTCACATGCCTCTAGCTCTTGTTCAGGCTTCTCTTCTGAGTTCTAGGCCCAAATGCCTCTAGACAACTCTATTTAAATGTCCCTCAGGTGCCTCAGCCGCAGCCTCAGCCTCATCCTAACAGAATTCATGTCTTCTCAAATATCTTCCCCTGGATTCTTTGTGATTCTTGTCATCATCCAGGATCCGAGCTTCTTTTCCCCTTTCTAGTCAGTTGTGAATAATAGCAAGATGAAGGAGCTTTTGTTCCCTAGAATCCCAGGGAAGTTGAGGGATGCAGATTGGCTTGGGAGGGCTGTCTGCCCAAAGAGATGCAGTGAATTGAGGAGCTACATACACTGGGGAGAACTGTGTGGTAGGAATGGTACTTTGGGAGCTGGCCCAGGGAGGGAAGGGTAGCTATGGGTGAGGTAGTTAGAGTTCTTGAAGAAAAAGGAACAAAGCTGGAATGTACCTAAACAGATCTGAAAAGAAATACTTCAGAGAGGAACGGGGACAGGGAGGAGCCCAACACGGTAAGATTTGGAAATGGGAGGACCAAGTGTACTTAAATCTCTCAAGGGTAAGAAGCCCCTGAGTGAGTATGGGTTATAGATGTTTGTTTCATTTCCAGGTTCTACCTCCAACCTGATCCTCTTTTTCTTAGTATCCTCTAGGCTACTGCACACCCCTGAGTCTTGTTTCATCTTATTAAGCCGTTGTCTCTTTTACCTTTTGTATGTTAAGGTAAAAATTCCTTAGCTTCTTACACAAGGCCCTTCAGGATATGGTCCCCGTTTACCGTCTAGCCCCATCTCTTGCTAGTGACTACAGATTCTTTCAGCTTCAGCCGCATGACAGTTTTTCTAGCCCTTTAAAAGAATTACACCTTCGTATAGTGGTTCCATGTGCCTGTGCTCGGAATATCCGTCTCCCCCCTGCTCCCTAAACTCATCCGTTCTACCATTTTACTTTCCTTCAAGCACCATTTCTCAGAAGTCTTTTATAACCCCAGTCTGATTTTCTCTGGCCTATCATGGCATCCTACACATTAAAAAAAAACAACAAAAAACCCTTTACCACATCTCACCATCATCTGTTAACTGGCCTCTCTTCCTTAGCAGACTGGTTACTACATTAGGAAGGTAGATTTCAGTGTAGTTGGCTTTCTGTCCCCAATATTTAGCTCAAAAACAGCAGTTGATATTTCCAAATGAATAAATAAAAAGTTAACAACCATGAGAGTTTTAAAGTTTAAGCAGTAGGATATTTAAAAGAAACTTTTCAACATTTAAACAGCAGGCCATTTAATGGTCATTTCACGTGCTTAACCATTCATCTTGTTTCCGAAGGCGAGTGTAATATTGCTGACCTCTTTGCCAGTGGGAAGACATGGACATTTAAAAGTGCATCTCCAGGAGGTATCATCAGTCCACAGAAGGATCTCAAGCAGCCTATCATCCACAGAGCCCACCAGATCAGCATCCTTTTCCTCGCCTTGACCTACAGTGTACCTGTAGCCACTAACAGAGGTATGCATATAGACATATGTAAGGTAATTTCTCTTTTGTCTTTAGGTTAAGGAGTGCATGGGAGTATGTTGGTCTGTGTGTGTGTGTGTGCCTGCGGAGAAGGGAGGGAGGAAGGAGACAATGTGTGTGCATCACTGCTTCAGAGACGCCTTCCCTGACCTCTTTGGTTAGGTGACGTTCGCCTCCACAACCTCAGAGCACCTATTCTCCCTCTCTGCACCGATCACAGCTTTACTTGCGTTTACGTGGTTAATGCCTGTCTTCCCTGCTAGATCGTAAGCTGCAGGAGGTAAAAAACCCAACACGTTCCCGTTCACCCCCGTACGATGCCCAAAGCATCACGGGCATTCCACGAACAGGTCTTCGAGGTTTCTAAGGCGGACTGGGGCTGCCGACGACTCCCGATGGGCCTCGGCCGACTCCCGCGTCGCTACCCCACAGTGGACTAAGTTCCCGCCCACCAACGGCCAGGCCAGGCGGGGCGGGGTAGGGCGCGGCAGGCGGCCGCAGGGCGCTCTCACGGGGCGGGGGGGCGGGGGGCATTCTCCCCCTCGCGTGGGCACGGCCCGGAGAGGAGAGGGGGAAACCGGGGAGGCAGCGGGGCGACGCGTGGCCGCGGCTGGGCCAATGAGCGCCGGCCGGGCGGGGCTCGCCGTCGGCGGCCCGGGCGCGCGCGGGGCTGGGCGTGCCAGCGGGTGACGCGCCCGGCGGGTCGGGCCAATAGGCTTGCGGTGGCGGGCGGGCGGGCCTCGCGGCCGGGCGCTGTAGGAGGCTAAGCGGAGGCCTGCTGGACAGACTGACGTTCAGCTTCAACGAGGAAGGCGCGTGGCGGGGATGGCGCTGGCGCGGGCCTGGAAACAGATGTCCTGGTTCTACTACCAGTATCTGCTGGTCACGGCACTCTACATGCTGGAGCCCTGGGAGCGGACTGTGTTCAGTATCCTGCCCAGGCCGCGGGCGCGGGGGGTGGGCGGGGGGCGGAGCGGAGCCGGCGGCATCCTCCTGGGCCCGGGCGCCGGGGGGTGGGGGGCGGGAGGCGGCTGTGCCGGGAGGGCGCGCGCGCGA
>PISW01003509.1:123300-137292 GCA_004023785.1 Mungos mungo | reverse complement strand
CAGGGACCGTGGAAGTGGAGCAGATCGCTCCTGGCTTTGGACGCCTTTGACCTTTAACTGTCCCCGAGTTAGCTGACTTTGGTCTTCATGAGAATGCTAACTAGTTTATTAGACTTTTAGAGTCATGTGAATTTGTGTTTGTGACACCCCAATAGTTTTTAAAAAGCAGTTTTGTTTTACCTTTTTGGTCTTCAGGATGGGGAGTTTAAAAAGTGTGTTTTATTCATTAAGTTGTTGTTTTCAGTCCATAGAAGTCAGTCCCAGAATTTGTGGTTAGTTATAAAGAGTGTTTGACACTGTGTTTTCATAGATAGCTAATAGATACTTAATGACTATTGAATGGTCGGTCACTAGGAGCCAAGCAAGTGTGGTAAGCGTTTTGCCTGTATCTTAACTCCTCTAACTTTTGTGACAACTTCACTTAATAAGCAAGGTTGTGTAAATAGGCTTTCTGAAGTCTGTGATGTTTGTGTTTTCATTTGCAGAATATAGTAATAATGAGCTGTGACTTTTTTTAAATTTGGGGTCCAGTATAAAAAGTATTTAACATAACTTGTACTTCATACGGGGTCTCTCAGTTTTTAATTGAAGTATAGTTAACATAATGCTACATTAGTTTTAGGTATACAACATTAGTGATTTGACAACTCTGTATGTTACATGGGCTCCTTTTCAATTAGGTTTGGTTTGGAGTAGCTTCAGAAAAGCTTTGCAAATGCATAGTTGCATTCTGGTGGAATGTCAGAGGCTTAACTGATTGAGCCACCCAGGCGCCCCAATAAGCACACTTCTTAATGCTTGGAGTGACTGAGATCCTTTCATTCCAAGCATTAAGAAGTGTGCTTATTGGGGCGCCTGGGTGGCTCAATCAGTTAAGCCTCTGACTTCCGCTCAGGTCAGATCTCACGTTCGTGGGTTCGAGCCCCCCATTCAGACTCTGTGCTGACAGCTAGCTCAGAGCCTGGAGCCTGCTTCCCGTTCTGTGTCTCCTCTCTCTGCCCTTCCCCCTCTATGCTCTGTCTCTCTCTGTATCAAAAATAAATAAAACATTAAAAAAAAGCCAAAATAATTCTATTAAAAAAGTGTGCTTATTTGTATTGAACTAGCATAAGATTGTACTCTGTTTCAACATTTTGGAGGACTCTTAAGCTGCTTACAAGAAAAATTACTTATTTTTATTATGGTTTCCTTCCAAAGCTCTCCAGAACTTAAGAACCATAATTTTGGGTTTAAAGTCTGAATGTAAAGTGTGCTCTAATTTCCTGTGCCATTTATTTGTAGATAGAACTCTAAGTTCAATAGGTTAGAGATCTTCAAATCATTCCTGTAAAATGTATACTAAAATATAGAAGCACAGACGTCTTGACTCAGTTAAAATCATCTTTTTTTTTTTTTTTTTTTAAGATTTATGTATGTATTTACTTAAGTAATCTCTACACCCAACATGGGGCTCGAACTCACAACCCTGATATCAAGAGCCACATTCTCTTCCAGCTGAGTCAGTCAGGTGCCCCTCAGTTAAAATCAATTTAAAAGTGAATTTAGGGGTGCCTGGGTGCCTCAGTTGGTTAAGGGCCCAGCTCTTGGTTTGGCTCAGGTCATGATCTCACTGGCTTGTGAAATTCAGCACCCTCCCCCATCTTGCTCTGTGCTGACAGCAGGGAGCCTCCCTGAGATTTCTCTTGCATTCTCAAAATAAACAAAAAAAGTGAATTTAAACAATGTTGCACTATTTCGATACTCTAAGTAGGAGGTTGAAGGTAGAGCTCACTGTCAGAGTTGATCAAAGGTTTTACTCTTAAAAGCTTTTGTTTGGATACATTCTATAGTGTCAATGGTTTTAAGGTTTTCCTGTTATTATATTGCAATAGTAATAGTGTCCTGTAAATAAACCAGATGATGGCTTTTTTGGGGGGAGGGGTGATGGCGGAATAAATCATGAAATGAAATATAGTGTGTCTGTCGATTTTTCCCTTTGAAGCTTTTGACTTCTCATTGGTTTTTGTGACCAAGTGATTTCAGTTTTTAAAAAACTAGTGAGAACTGCAACCAACTAGCATCAGGTCCTGTAGAACCCTATGGTTTTAAACCTGAGATTAAAAAAATATATATTATTTCAAAGTTCACATTACTGAATTAACCCAAGGTGGAAATGTAATCCTTTGACATAAGCCAGTCTTAAATTACTATCAGCTATTGTGCCTCTATTATCCCAGCTGAACTTGTAGAGTTAAAGTCAGGCATTTAATTATTATATACGATTTTGGAACATTGATTTGAAATTGAATCTTCTTTCTAGCTTGGAGGAAGAAACTGAATGAGGAAACTGGGTTCCTCTGCCCCCCACTTATTTGGAGCTTTAATTACTGTGGAGTAGTTTATATTTCATAAACTCAATAATGAGTAAGTTTCACATAGAACAGTTTTGTAGCTAGTTACATGGTTTTGGAAAGAGATGTATTATTTAAAAAATTACATTGAATACAGTCATCACTGCTAGCAAACTAAAATTTCATGTAAGAGAAATTTGTCTGGCTGTCTGAAAAATGGTCTAGGAGGTCTAGAAGAAGGTAATTGTATTAGTTCACATGTCACTGCTATAACTCCTTTAATGAATTGAAGTGGTCCCTGTTGTAGGGAAGACTGATAGCCTGCTATTAACTACTGCCGCACATTTTTCTAGGGGTGTGCTTCAACTGAATTTGCTTCTCTCTGTCTCCCAAATGAAATAGCTGGAAGTTAGTTAATGGTTGTTGTAAATTGGAAGGTCAATCCCAGTTGAATATGAGGGTTTTTGAAATTATCTCAGCAAGGACATTGTCACAAAAAATACTTTTAAATATGTTTTTAAGGAAATGTGTCGGTGTCAAGTCAGGCATACTGCAAATGGTTCTTGAAAGAATGAGGTTTAAAAATCCGTTTTGTAAATCGTTCCATGCTAAGGCCCATATCCTAATTTTTCTCTTATCATCTGCTTTCTGTTACCACATTTGAAATGATACATTAGCTTTTGGTTTGTCAACCAATACTTGAACGTTTTCCTTGTGCAGACAAGGTGTCTGTCATGCACTAGAAGGGGCTCTGACACCTGATAAAAAACGAGAGCAGAGTAGTATTACAGTGACTACTACAGCAGAGCCTGCTGACTGAAATCCTTTGAGCTCTATCTCCAGAGTAGAAGTTTTAACCAGTTTCGAAAGCCCCCTTTCCCTACGGGCAGCCATTAGCGGGAAAGGAAAAGACCAGGTTTTGTAACTAAGGCAAGTTTTGTAACCGGTGAGGCACTCCCTGTAGCGTCTCACTGAATAACATTGTAACCATGCTGTTGAGGAGGGGTGTGGGAAAATTAAAAATACCTTGTTAAAATAATTTGAAGAATAAGTAAAAGTTATTTAGCTTTTTTTTCGACAAAAAGTGGCTTTATTCTGTAATCACTGAGCTATATTTGCCATCCTATGGCTTCTTATGTTTCTATGACATTTTATACTTCTATTTATTTTAAGCAAAATGTGGGCAGTTTTTTGGTTTATGTTAGGAATTAGATTTACCCTGAAAGACAGTCTGTGTTTCTTAAGGAAAAAAATTTTCTAAACCACAGTGCTGGGCACACAGATCATGCTTGAGAAACATTTGTTTGTTTATCGATCTGTCATTTCAAAGGAATTGCAGAAGTATTTGGGAATGGTAAAAGACCTGATTTTAAACCAGATTTGGGTAGCTTTGGAGGTTGGCCGTTTCTGATGAGCAAAATTCAGTTCTTGCAGAGAATTCAAATTAAAAGTAGAAAATGCTATAGAGTGAAAGAACTTCTTTGATTTAATGAGTGTTAACAAAATTTGCATTGTTCTATGTATTCATATGTAAAATTGGTATGTTTGCTGACTTCTGCATTTCACAAGAATTAAGTACTTCCTAATTGTCAGGTACTGTTCTAGGTGGTGGGGGTATGACTGAACAAAACAGATAAAAATACTTACTCTAATGCCACTAAATAAATAAGTAAAAAAGTATAGACTATTAGATTGTTATATATGTTCTAGAGAAAAACAAGAGGATAGGAAGGTAGGAGGAAGTGTTTTTCAGTTTTGGCTAGACTGGTCTGGAAGGGCATTTTGAAAGGTTTAAGCTGGGGGAGAATTCCAGGGGAATGAGTATTCTAGGCAGAAGGGACAGTAAGTATGAATGCCCCCAAACACCAGCTCCTCAGTCATGTTTGACAGACAGACAGCCAGGGGACCGGCGTGGCCGGGGCAGAGTGAAGGGGCGGATCAGTAGTAGGAGAGGAGGTCTGATGGTCAGATCCTGTAGTGTCTCCTAGGCATTGGGTTAAGAGTTCAGGAGATGAGGGGACCTGCTCATACCTTTTGAGTGGAGCCGCACTCAAATCCTGCAACAGTTTTCTCATTGATATTTTAATATTTAATAAGCTAGGAAAATAAGCCATAAAGCATATATTTCTTCCTGAGGCTCAAAGCTGTTTTCATTTTGAAAGAAAAAAAAAATACATCCCAGAACTGCTTTTTTCCCCTCATTATTGATACACTGAGTTCTGTAAGTTTCCAAGAAGATGGACTTGTTGTCTCCAAGGAACATAGAGCCAAATTTTAGGAAAAATCAGGATTTACACATGTTTTCAGATGGATCCACCGTGGGGTCATTTCAGCAGAGTGAGCTGGGCAAACAGTGCCTTGGAACGCAGGGCAGGAAGAACGGGGGCCTGAGAGTGCTCAGAGAACTTTCGGGCGGGGGGGGGGGGGGTTGAGCGCTTTGGTTTTTTGTTTTCATTTTTCCCCCCAGATGGAAAGAAGGTGTGACCTGAGGTGCAGAGGTGTGCTGGGATGGCGAGTATGCCAGGCTGGAGCAGGGCTTCTTTAAGGCAGAAGAAGTGGGAAGTTAAGTTGAGAAAGGAGGTTAGGGTCATTCATTAATTCACCAGTTGCTTCTGCGTGCATACCTTGTCCCAGATGCTGGCGTAGGTGCTTGTGATACATCTGAGCAAATGTGACAAAGACTGCTGTCCTGTGGAACGTTTATAATTGTTGAGTCATAGAGTATGCTAGGTGGTAAGCATTGTGGAAGACGGAGAAGTAGGTCAGTGGGATAAGAGAAGTGTGCCCATTGGATGGAGTTGTTGTTTCTAAAGAGGGTATCAGGAGAGGCTTCCCTGAGAAGCAGTATTTGAGTAAAAACATAAAGGAAGTGATGGAGTGAGAAATCTAAGTTGGGTAGAAATCTAAGGGAACAGCATAGCTGGCAGGGGGAACAGCCAGGCCAAGTCCCTGCGTCCAGAGCCTGCGTGGCACGGGTGAAGGCCATCACCGAGGCAGGTGTGGCTGGAGCAGAGTGACCGCGGGGGAGAGGGCAGAGTTCATGGAGATCCTGGCAGCATGGAAAGGATTTTGGCTTTTTTTTTTTTTTTTTACATGTTTTTTATTTATTTTTGAGAGAGAGAGACAGCCTGAGCAGGGGTCAGAGAGAGAGGGAGACACAGAATCCGAAGCAGGCTCCAGGCTCTGAACTAGCTGTCAGCACAGAGCCCGACATGGGGCTCGAACCCACGTACCATGAGATCATGACCTGAGCCAAAGTCAGATTCTTAACCAACTGAGCCACCCAGGCACCCCAGATTTTGGCTTTTAATCTTAGTTGAAAGGATCCTCATAGAAGGTTTTCGAGAGAAGTGATCCAATCTAAGTTTGAAAAGGTTTTATTTAGTTGCAGGGTTTGGGAAAGATTAAGGGTGGTGAGGGGAGGCAAGGGTAGAAGCAAAGGTAGGTATTTTGGATTGAGGCAGGCTTTGCATGATAATGAGAAAGCCTTACAAATTTTAAGGTGTATGCTATGTCAGCAGCAGCTAAGTTAATTTATTTTCATAGATTTTTGCCATATCCTTAAATGCTAACAATTAGAATTGAGAATTTTTTTTTGCATCTCAATATACTAAAGTATTTGAGAGTCTAGAATATTAACTTTTAAATTGTAAATAATAATAGATTATACATCCTCATGTTGCAAAACTCAAAAGGCACCAAAAAGGTAGGTGGTAAAAGTCTTCTTTCCACCCAGGCACCTCAGGACAACCCACGTTACCAGTGTCTTGTGTCTCTCTCCTGAGGTATTCTGTGAAAACCTGGAAAATGCACTTAAGCTATTTTTAATAATGCCTGGTTTGGTGAAATCAAAGATTTTATAAACCAATGGAGAGGTGTTGGAGGAGTATATTTTGCCATGCCATTTTTGGAGGCACTAAGTATCTCTTTATGTGTATTTGCTATGTAACATATTTTTGTAAATGAACACAACAAACAAAACAAAATTGACCAGGAAAACCCCTATATTTTGGCCAGGGTGGACCTTCCTTCCTTCCTTCCTTCCTTCCTTCCTTCCTTCATCCCAACAAGTGCCCTCCTCCATGCCCATCACCCCCTTCCCCTTTCCCCCACCTCCATCAGCTCTCAGTTTGTTCTCAGTATTCAAGAGTCTCTCATGGTTTGCCTCCCTCCCTCTCCCTATCCGTGCCCCTTCCCCTTTCCCTGGTCCTCTGTTAAGTTTCTCCTGTTCCATTTATAAGTGAAAACATATGGTATCTGTCCTTCTCTGCCTGACTTATTTCACGTAGCATAACACCCTCGAGTTCCATCCACGTTGCTACTAATGGCCAGATTTCATTCTTCCTCATTGCCATGTAATACTCCATTGTATAGATAAACCACATTTTCTTGATCCATTCATCAGTTGATGGACATTTAGGCTCTTTCCATGATTTGGCTATTGTTGACAGTGCTGCTATGAACGTTGGGCACATGTGTCCCTATGCATCAGCACTTCTGTATGGGGGGGGGTGCGGGGGGCTTTAGATCACTGTCTCTGTCTTTGGCAGAGTTTCCTCTGAGCTATTCAACAAAGGGGATTATCATTAAAGCCCCAGTTCACCAGAGCCTTCTACTAGAACTTTCCTCTTAATTGAGTGCCTTTTTTGAAGAAAAGTTTGTAGGTACAGAATCCTTCGATACTTTAAATAGAGTTCCAGTAAAAATCAGCATGTGGTTTGATGGATTAGGCAAAAAAAACTTTTTAAATGTTTGTGAGAGAGAGAAGCAGCATGAGTGGGGGAGGGGCACAGAGGGAGATGTGGACAGAGAATCTGAACCAGGCTCTGTGCTGACAGTAGAGAGACCAATTCGGGGCTTGAACTCATGAACCAAGAGATCATGACCTGAGCTGAAGTCAGATGCTTAACCAACTGAGCCACTCAGGTGTGTCTAGGCAAAATCCCTTAAAATTTCTTAAAAAGTTTATTCATTTATTGTTTCTGAGAGATAGCCCAAGCAGCGAGAGGTAGAGAGAGAGGGAGACAGAATCTGAAGCAGACTCCAGGCTCTGAGCTGTCAGCACAGAGCCCAATGCAGGGCTTGAATTCACGAACCATGAGATCATGACCTGAGCTGAAGTAGGACGCTTAAGTGACTGAGCCACCCAGGTACCCCTGTGCAAAATTCTTAATATTAGAGAAAGTTACTTCTAGAAAGATATTTAGTAAATCAGTTTAATGCCTTTTAGAAAGATTTATCAAGGTATTATCAAACAAAATGTGATTTCAGAATAATGTTGAAATAGCCCGAACATTGCCTTCACACCTACGGAGAAAAAGAATTTCTTCCCCACAATCTTCAGTCTTTTATATTTCATGCCATTTTCTTTTGAGCTTCCTTTTGTAGAAATGAATGCAGCTCTCTGTTACAAGGGAGAGCTGAAGAGTGGGAAGCAGAGGTGAGAATAATTGTAACTGATAAATTAATACCTCAAGCTTGCACCCCAGTGGTATTGAGACTTTTTGTTTATGTAGCCCCTACACGCACAAAAAGCACGTTGTAATGGATATTATCTTGTTCTTTTTTTTGTTTTGTTTAAAAAAAAATTTTTTTTTAATGTTTTATTTATTTTTGATAGAGAGACAGAGCATGAGAGGGGGAGGGGCAGAGAGAGAAGGAGACACAGAACCAGAAGCAGGCTCCAGGCTCTGAGCTAGCTGTAAGCACAGAGCCTGACGTGGGGCTCAAACCCACGAACGTGAGATCTGACCTGAGCTGAAGTCGGAGGCTTAACCGACTGAGCCACCCAGGCGCCCCTATTTTGTTCTTTTAAGTTGACATTTGAAACATAGTAAGTTTAAACAGTTACAATGGATTTAATTCCGTACTTTTCACCTATGTATTTTATTATTTTGTGTGTGTGTATTAGAGGGAAAGCGCAAGTGGGGGAGGGGCAGAGGGACAAAGAGAATCCTAAGCAAGCTCCATGCTCAGCTCAAAGCCTGATGTGGGCCTCGATCTCAGGACCCTGGGATCATGACCTGCACCCAAATCAAGAGTCAGACACTCCACTGACTGAGCCACCCAGGTGACCCTATGTTTGTATATTTTTGTTAAGACCTTAAAACTTTTTTTTTCTTGTACAACTCATAGAAAATATTTATCCGGTACCTTTTAGGCAAAGCCAGTCCTCATTGTGAAGCTAAATAGGCAAAATCAACCTTAATTTCTGTCAGAAAAAGCTCGGTACCATTTTTCCGCTTATGTACTTGCGTAAACACTTTTACTCATCTCTCATCTTTTTTTTTTTTTTAAACTTTATGACTTTATTTGACAATTAGTGGTTAGTTCTCAACCATATTGACTGTAGATGTTTGCAAGTGGTGACAGGTACACAGATAACCAATGTATTAATGCTCGTTTGGTGAATCTTCATCCAGTGTTTTCTGGACAACCACACGGGTATGCTGTGGGACGTTCCTCATTCCTCGGACTCACACAGCTCTGTGGGGCCTGGTGTCCACATGCATGTCTGGACTTCCTGTCTCCTTCAGTGCAACTTTCCAGACTTTTGGCACGCTTCTTGAAGCCCACTCCGTGGGTGCCCTTTTAAGAGCTGACATTGTATTCTCTGGTCACTACCTCGTCAGTGGCAGAAAGGCCCTTCCTCTCCCCATCCTTCGTAGGAGCCATTCTGTCAGGCCCAGTCTGTAACGCTGTGTCACCTCTGAATTCACATTACTAAATGGAGAGATCGATAAGCTTGTAGCTGTGCCAGGAGTTGGTTATCAAAATGAAATAAAGTACAACTCAGGTTAGTTACTGTTCCTTTGTTTGCTGTCCTCAAAGTTATTTTATATCCTGGGGAAATGCAAAATTGTAGGATTCAGGAAGTAAAGTGGTAGAATTGAAGTTGTAAGCGGGATGGGAAGGAGAACTAGCAGATCAGGATAATGCTCAGATCAGCTTTAGGAGAGAGACCCTTCTCAACAGATCCTAACCTTCTGGAAAGTCTTGTATCTCCAAGGCTCCTGTGCTTTAGTTCAAAGACAGCTCCTCCAGCCTGTTTTACCCTGCCTTGATGCTTGGTTGGCTAAGTTAAAATATTAGAATATCCCTTATCTATACTCCTTTGGATATTATCATTTTTTCTTTAGTAGCTCTCAGGAAAGGTGGAAGATGAATAAAACTGTATGACATAAGAACTGTGTGTGTGCATGTGCGTGCGCATGTGTGTGTATGTACATACACACACACATGAACTTAAGACCCTGAGACCAAGTCACATGCTCTACAGACTGAGCCAGCCAGGTATTCCTATCCATTACAATTCTTAAAGACTTTGTGACCCATCTCCTAGGCTTTAACATTTATGATACTTAGGAGCAAAGGTAAGATGGATTCTCTTGCTAAAAAACAACAAAAAACCCAATGCTCAAATTTAATAAATAAAACTATATGTTCCATAAGATCTACTTAATAGAGCACATATACTTTTCATAAATTGGAATGCTTAAAATATAGTATTTATGAAATGATAGAAAGATAGCATTTACTATCAATAGCTATGAAAAGTAGAATTACTTTTCTAATTTTCAGTCGGTTGAGCATCTGACTTCGGCTCAGGTCATGATCTCACTGCTCATGGGTTCGAGCCCCATGTCAGGCTCTGTGCTGACAGCTCAGAGCCTAGAGCCTGCTTCAGAGTCTGTGTCTCCCCCTCTCTCTGCCCCTCCTCCACTCATACTCTGTCTCTCAAAAGAAAACAAACAAACAAACAAACAAGCAAAAAAAGAAAAGTAGAATTACTACTAATAAAAGAATTGTGGCCATCACATGTCAGGTGTTCCTGAAAAAAATCTCAAATTATAGGGTTTATGGGAGAATAGTATTAGAGCAAACCACTCAAAAACTGTACAACTTAGTAAGCAAGCACTAACTAAAACAATAATTGGCATCTGGAGGGGTTAACTTGGATAGGCCAGGCAGGCAGGCTGGAGGCTGCCTCAGAGGACATTAAAAATGCATGGACAGAATTGACTGGAAATGCTAAGTAGTGTAGATGGTGTGGGCTGCCATTGAAGAGGTACAGGAGTCCATTCAACCTGCCACTAGCTAATGATTGTGCTAGCCTGGAGGTGTGCCTTTCTGGAGAGGGAGCCTGGGTGCAGATACTAGCTTTTAGTTTTCTTAAAATAGGGCTCAAAGGATTCCTGTCTGTGCAGCAGCTGAGCTAAAGGATGTTTCTTGCTGAAGGTTATAATTCTTCTCCCACTAATCTGGCTCCCCTAATTTATCAAAAATCTCATACGAAACAATGCAGCTCCTCTGTTAAACCAGTCATGTGTGAGCTAGCTGGTGTTCCAGGAATTTGTCACAGTGGAACAGGTTATGTTTCAGAGCAGACTGGGAGTGTTTGTCCCCTTGATCCTGGGACTTCAAATCTTCATGAAGTTAATAGAAGCTGTAATTATAAAGGTGCACAGTGATACAGAGCTTGGGTGTCTCTGGGTTCAGGGCTGTAAACGATTTCCAGGACTTTAGAGTTGAACACAATCATTGCCGGTTTCAGCAGCATGCTTTTTTGTTTTAGTTTTTAAGGAGTTTGTCATCAAGTCGCAGTTTCTAAAATCAATGTCCATCCTTTGGTGTAATCACATTACAGAAAGTTCAGAGGATGTGTTTGCTTGCTAAATACTAACTTCTGATGCTAATGTGATGGCCTTTAATGTGACCTGTGAATATCAAATTGGCTAACATACACAGGACTGTAACAGTATCAGTGTCTTCTACTTGCTTTTATTTTAAGGCAACCAGAAAAGTATCCAGAGATAGTTGATATGTTTGTAAAAATACACTTTCTTAATATTTTTCTCTCGGTGATGATTCCCAGGTTTTTTAAAACTAATTTTTAATTTAGATTTGAGTATAGTTAATGTGCAGTGTTATATGAGTTTTTGGTGTACAATAGAGTGATTCAATAATTCTATACATTACTCAGTGCTCATCATGATAAGTGTGCTCTTCATCCCCATCACCTGTTTCACTCCTCCCACCTCCCCTCTGCTGACCATCAGTTTGGTCTCTATAGTTATGAGTCTGTTTTTTGGTTTGTTTCTCTCTTCTTTTTTTTTCCTCTCCTTTGCTTGTTTGTTTTGTTTCTTAAATTACACATGTGAATGATATCATATGGTATTTGTCTTTCTCTGATTGGCTTATTTCTCTTAGCTCTATCCATGTTGCAAATGGCAAGAATCAGTGCATTGAAATTATTTAGGTTGGTGAAGAGGTAGGAGTTGTACTTGCTGGAACAGAGGTCGCTGGCCTTTTCCCAGTGAGAAACCACTTTTGATTTCTCCAAAGTCTTGTGAATAATGACTAAGGTAGGCGGTGATGGTGCAGTTACTGGTTGGGACAGAAAGTGTTAGTTGCTGTGGTCTGGCCTCTGCTGTACTCAATCTTTAAAGCATTTCCTCTCTTTGTTACCAGTTGTTTTTTTTTTTTTTAAGTCTTTGGGAAAAGGGTTGGTTGTGGCCCTTTAACGGGCAAAAGAAATCTTTATTTATCCTATCTAGCTGGAAACTTATCAGCTGATGATTAGGTGGAGATCATGTTAAAGAAACAGCAGACAACATACAGCTATATGGTTTCACATATGCTTTTAAATCCATAAAAAATTTTAAACCCATAAAATATTTATGTTATATTTGGGTTATAAATAACCTCTGATTGTTCATTCAGTCCTTGAACAAACATTTATCTTCGGCGCCTGCACATATCCTGGCACATTATCTGCTCAGTTCCTGAATGATTTATGAAGTACCTGCTTTATCTAGCAGAGCGCTACAGCTGCAAGCAAAGGAGCAGCTCAGCCGACGTGCTCTTGCTCTGAAGCACTTACAATTCAGTGGTAGAGGCAGTTATAAACACACAAAGCTTTTTTCTTTTTTAGTTTTTGAGGATTTTTTTTGTTGTTCTAGATTTTGCTAACTTTATTCTGTACTTCTCGAATCATATAGCCCCCTCTAGGATGTCGTCAACTCAGTTAATTTGGGTACTGTTACTGGTATGTATATTATTTAGACAACAGTAAGGGTTTGGTAGATAGATTCTGTCATCTTGAGTATTGTCTTCCAATGTATGCGTGTTGTAAAACATTGATTATTTACATTTTTTCCTCTGTGTGTGTGAAACATTACATTCAGGGTGATTGAGTGCCTGCTTCATGCAAGAGGGATCCTAGGATGTTAATTTAGGAAGTGGCCTCATTTTATGGAGAAGAAACTCCATTCCAGAGGGATTGTGATGTCCCAGTATTGTACTATAAATTAATAACAAATTAGTAGGAGGGTGACCTTGGGCCATTCCCAAACGTTGTCTGAGTCATGATGTTAAATGCTTAAGCCCTCAAACAGTAGTTTTAAAAAATTTTTATTTTTGAGAGCAAGAAGGAGAGAGAGAGACACACACAGTGTGAGTGGGGGAGGGACGGAAGAAGAGGGAGACAAAAGAATCTGAAACAGGCTCCAGGCTCTGAGCTGTCAGCACAGAGCCCAATGTAGGGTTCGAACCCACAAATGTGAGATCATGACTTGAGCTGAAGTCAGATACTTAATTGACTGAGCCACCCAGGCGTCTCTCAAATAATAGTTTTAATAAGGCTTATATTGCCTTTTGTTTGCAGAATAGATTTGATTCAAAATTCTCCTGTGAACCCTTAAAGGTAGGTGATGTGTGTCCTTATTTTATAAATAAGGAGACTGGTGATCAGAGAGTTTTTGACACAATCAGGAATTGGCAGAGTCACAGCTCACACCTAGGTTTCCTCCAGTATCATGGTGTTTCCAGAACTCATTTTTTGTACTTCACGGTGTGTAGAGTATACTTTAAACTTTGAGAGGTGTATTTAAAAATGCGATGGATTGAGAAATCCTATCAAATACCAGATAGCAAATTATAGGTAGTGTACTTTTGGTGAGGACACTTCTAAGGAGATGAATGTCACACCTTCCCTAATCTTGCAAATGTCACAATAAAACCAGTGCATCAGTAAAACTACTATTTTAAACTGTGTCAAGCATAATCTCAGGGAATATTCAACTCAGTTACACTGGAGCTATTTGAACTACGTTGCTTAAATTGGCATTTGTAGAAAGCTACTCATAAAAGAGGCCTTCTTTCTGCATTTTTTTTTGCAAGGTGATTATTAAGGGCCATAGAAGTTCCTCATGGTCCCATTGTCTACATTCACCTAGTGTGAGTTGTATAGTCATTGTTTAGTTAAGTTGGTTTTAAATATTTTATGTTTGAGAGCTTTAAGATAATTTTTGGGAATAATTTTGACATTTAATTGTATAGAACACTTACTGTTGAAGCTTATTTAGTTACTGTGATTCTGGAAATAATTAGAAATAGGCTCAGAATATAGAAACATTTTTGGGGGGGAGACGCAGGATAAAAGTTAAATTTAATAAGTGGCTATGGGGGCGCCTGGGTGGCTCAGTCGGTTAAGCCTCCGACTTCGGCTCAGGTCAGATCTCACGTTCGTGGGTTCGAGCCCCGCGTCGGGCTCTGTGCTGACAGCTAGCTCAGAGCCTGGAGCCTGCTTCTAGTTCTGTGTCTCCTTCTCTCTCTGCCCCTCCCCCTCACATGCTCTGTCTCTCTCTGTATCAAAAATAAA
>PISW01003509.1:0-123200 GCA_004023785.1 Mungos mungo | reverse complement strand
TTAAAAAAAAAAACATTAAAAAAAAAAAAAGTCAGATGTTTAAAAAAAAAATAATAAGTGGCTATGAGCAAAAGATTAGGTTACGTTTTTTTTTTTTTTTTAATTAAGTAGTTCTTTGAACAGGTTATCAATTGGCATTTTTGCATCTAGCCTCAAGTGACTTTCAGTACTTTTCTGTTTATCTTGGCCAGAATTGAGAATTGTTTGTTCTGTTTCTGCGAGCTAAGACTTTCTGTTTATTTCCTAGTAACAAAGTAGACCCAATGATGTTTAACTCAAATTTTGTCAGGGAGGCAAATCCTTCACACAGAAGAGTTTTTAGTCCAGTACTATAAGTAGCTTCATTTTCCTTTATTGTTCTTATTTGAAAAAGTTATTGACATGGGGGAGGGGAAAGGGAAAATAGTTAAATAGTTGGGGAGAGGGAGGGAGGCAAACCATGAAAGATTCTTGAATACTGATTTCAAACTGAGGGCTGATGGCGGTGTGGCAGAGGGGGAGGGAGGTGATGGGCATGGAGGAGGGCATGCCCTGGGTGTTATATGGAAACCAACATGACAATAAACTATAAAAGAAAAAAAAATAAAGGAATATAGGTAACTATCACTGATGCCATTTCTATTTGTACACCCAAAAGAAGTAATTTATTGTAAATTGTATACATGGTAGACTAATGATGAAATTTTCAGTGTCTGAAAAGTGATCAAATGGGTTTTAAATTTGAAGACTAAAGATCATTTGTTATATTCATGTATTGTCTGTCCGTATTAATGTAATTGTGACAGAAGTAAAATTTGGGGTTGACAATATTGTAGCCATACAGATCCTTCTTGTGTAATTATAAGCATGCCTATTGCTTATCCATCTATGGTGTTCAGAGGTGAGAGTGACATGTAATAAATTATATATTAGGTATAAGAAAGTTATAGACTATTCAGGCATACTCCGTAAATAATATAGTGAATGTGCATATACTACCAACTAGGTGAAGAAAAACATTACTAATACATTCAAAGCTCCATTTATGCCCCTTCTAAGTTGCTTCTCCCTTCTTCCTCTCCTCATTTTGCCTCACCAAATAACCATCCTGAATTTAGCATACATAATCATTTATTTCCTACTGCTTTTACTCCATATGTATATGTATCCCAGCATAATGCTATGTACAGTCATGAACTCTAGTATCTTATGTTTTAATCAGGCAAAAAACCTTTTCAAATTTGGGAAGTTCTTATTTCATTTGCAAAACATAAAATTTGAGAGAGAGCGAGAACACAAGCGGGGCAGAGACAGAGAGAGGGAGACAGGGTTTGGGCAGGCTCTGCACTGTCAGCTCAGAGGCTGATGCGGGGCTCAAACTCACTGAACTGTGAGAACCTGAGCCGAAGTTGGACACTTAACTAACTGAGCCACCCATATGCCCTGCAAAACATATATTTACATGCATAGAAGAATTTAAAATATTGACACTTTAGTGTTTACAAATGAGTTTAAGTTTCAGGTTCTTTTCTTATAATAGAACAACCTATTAAGGTAGTTTATGCTTGCAAAAAAAAAAAGGTAGTTTATGCTTGCTTCTTAACCAATATATTCTCCATACTAAATTAAAGAATTATAATTAAATTTATATTATAAAGAGTATGTAATATAATCATCCAAATGACTGTTTTTAGTAATCATTTCCTACTTGACTGAATATGAGCCAGTGACCTGAAGGTCTTTACTGTACCATTTCCTTTACTTGGTATGTACACTTAAATAATACACTTAAATAAAATACACTTAAATAATACACTTAAATAAAAAAATCTAAAAAAACATTTTGAAAATATGCTGTTGCCTAGAAATAGACTTATTTTTTCTGTACTCACCATAAAGTTTTTCATCACAGTAATGTGTGGAATGTGTAGAAAGGGCCACAATTAATCTAGAATCAAATGATGTTTCTTGAGTAATTTCATTATTCATCAAAGATTTATTTAGCATGTGTTAAGTTAGATGTTGAAGATACAAAAATAGTAAGAAATTGTTTCTGTGCTCAAGGAATTGATAATCTGGATGGGATAAATACATTTAAAAAAAGGTTAAGTCAAGTGAAAAGTGCTGAATTATATGAATAAAGAGATTTATGAGCAGTAGGGCCAGGAGGTTGGGAGTAAGAATGGGAAAAAATGCTAGAGAGGGCCTCGAATGAGAGCGGTAACTACGTGAGCTCTCAGAATTGATTGGGTTTTACTAGAAGGAGCAGGATTTTTCATATATACGAAGGTATGCATAGTAGTTAAGAACACAGATTTCTGGAGTGTGACTGACTTGGTTTGGAATTGGCTCCATTGCTTCCTCTGATTTTGAGATTCAGGGTTACTTAACTTGCTGTAGTATTTAACACAGTGTTGGCCACACACTAGACATTCACAGAATGAAAGCTGCTACTACTACTACTATTATCCTTACTCCTCTTATTATTGAACCATAAGCAGAAGCAGAGCAGTATGAAAATATAGAGCATTGTCTTCCAAGACTCACGTAATATGGCTGTGAGTAGGATATGTTTGTCGGGAGTTATTTGCAGTGTTGGAAGGTACAAGGGAAAAGTAGTATAGTAGGTGGTGCTCTTGGCTTTCACCTCAGCCCCTCCACTATCTGCTCATCCCTTCTATCTGTCCTATTCTTCAGAGTATTGGCCTTGGTCAAGGCAGCTGTCTTACCCAGGTGGGTTTTTCTCACCCAGTTCTGCAGCCAATGATTGACAGATAAACGAACACAAAAAAGCCTCTCACCTCAAAGCAAAACCAACATGTGGTATAATTCAGGCTCCAGAGCATCCTGTGGGAGCTGAGCCCCTGAACCTACTTAGCTTTTTCTCCCTGCTCTGTTCTGCTCTACTCACTCCTTTTTTTGCTAAAACTCCCTCAGGAATAACTTGTACAAGAATCCCTGTCCCAGTCTCTCAATTTTGTCTACTTCTATGGGTTCCAACCTAAGACAGGTACTTTGGACTAGATTGGAAAGGTCCTTAGATGTTTTGGCTTACAATTACAAGTGCTGTCCTGTAACAGTGGGAAGCCTGTCTGTGCTGACAGCACAGAGCCCGACAGTGGGCCCCAACTCACAAATCGTGAGATCCTGACCTGAGCTGAAGTCAGATGCTTAACTGACTGAGCCACTCAGGAGCCCTGAAGACCCAATGTATTTTGAAAGGATCATGTTAGTAAAAAGTGGCATGGAAAGTAGAAGACCTAGAATGGGAGCTTTCACATGATTAAGGAATGATAAATACCTCCGTCATTTATTATTGATTAAGGTAGGGGAACACGAGATATAAAAGTCATTTGTAGGGGTTGGGAAGAACTGAGAAGTCTTAGATAATTTGAATCTGGGGAGGAGGAATCAAATTTCTGGATTTAGTGACTAGGCATATTGTTAATAGTTATATCAACTGTTTCAAATAATTAAAAAAATAAGACAGACTCCCTAGCAAGAGGTAGTTTTGGAGAAAGTTAATGGGTTCAGTTTTGGCTCTGTTGAACTTAGAAGTACTCCTCAGGAGTGTCAGAGGTGAAAATGCTTATTAAGTTGTAGGAAATCCTCATCTGCAGTACAGAAGGTGGGTTCAGGTCAGCAATATTAAGGTGATTGCTTAGGCCATAAGAGTTTGTAGGGCCCACGACAAAACATTGGGGATTCCGTTTTGTCATTTAGAATGCTTTCAGCTACAAGTATAACAGAGACATTTTACAACTTGTTCAAGAATAGAGACTTTATTGGCTTCTCTATCTAAAATTCCACTGGTGAGGTTAAGGTTCAGGTGTTTTGATGAAGTTTCTGGCTCCCTTTTTCTGTGGTTATTTTTGTTGCACCACCTTCATGTGTCAGCTTGGTTGTGAATTTTGCTTTCCTCATGGAGGCAAAGTGACTCCAACAAACTGCATATTTTAGAAGGAGAGGGAGAGGGAGGGAGAGAGAGAGAAAAAGAAAGAAAGAGAAAGAATATCTGTGTTCCTTAATTCCTAGTAGAAGTCCTAAACTTTGAGCTGGTTGATCAGTTTTGAGAGTGGGAATTATTACAAAGATAGTTTCTTTTTTTAACGTATATTTATTTTGAGAGAGAGAAAAAGAAAGAGAGAGAGGGCATGAACCCATGAGAGAGTGGAGTAGGGGCAGAGAGAGAGGGAGAGAGAGAATCCCCAGCAGGCTCTGCGCTATCAACGCAGAACCCTATATGGAGCTCGATCCCAGGAACCATGGGATCATGACCTGAACCCAAATCAAGAGCTGGACAGCTAACCTACTGAACCACCCAGGTGTCCCAAAGAGATGAGTTTTCTTTTCTTTTTTTCCTTTTATAGTTTATTGTCAAGTTGGTTTCCATATAACACCCAGTGCTCATCCCGACAAGTGCCCTCCTCCATGCCCGAGATGGGTTTTCTAATTGGTTAGGATCAGTCAGGGCTGGAGATGGGAAAGGTGAGGCCCATCCAGAGAGCGTCTTCTACTAAGAGGAGCAGTGGGGTGGATGTTTGGGAGAAAAGCACAAAATTCACTCTATCTTACATATGAGGGACAGATAGGGAAAAAGAGCCAGTGACACAGGAAAATGGTGAGAGATGTGAGGAGAGTCCTAGAGAAAAGTACCTTCTTAGCTCAGAGTGGGAAGAGTTTTGAAGAGAAAGGACTGAAACTGTCCATTCGAATAGCCATTGGATTTGCTAGGTGGCCAATGGTGACCTGAGAACAGTGTCTGTAACCTGTAGGGGTAGAATTTATTTGGTTGTGTGTGTGATATGAAGGCAGTAAGCATTTTTTAAAAAGAAAGGGTACATAGAAAGTGATAGTTTAAGAAAGAACTGGATTAAAGGAGGCTAAAAAGTAAATTTAAAAAATGATTATGGGAGACCTCCATCCATGTTTACTGGGTGAGGAGAATGAATGTAGAGTTTGAGTCAGATAGCTTCAGTTTATGCTCTGGGTCAAAAGACAGCTTAAAATAATTTTTTTTAAATGTTTATTCAGTTTTTGAGAGAGTGCGAGTAGGGGACGGACAGAGAGAGGAGACACAAAATCTGAAGCAGGCTCCAGGCTCTGAGCTGTCAGCACAGAGCCCAATGTGGGGCTTGAACTCACAAACTGTGAGATCATGACCTGAGCCGAAGTCAGACGCTTAATCGACTGAGCCACCAGGTGCTCCAAAAGACAGCTTCTTGTAGGGCCCTGGATAAGTCACTCAGTGTTTTGTCAGGCTCTGATGAGTAACAGTTAGGATAAACATTTCACAGGAAAGCTATTAGAGCAAGCAAGATAATATATAAAAGAAGTTTTGTCAACTGAACTGTTATACAAATATTAGTTGCTAGGTAAGCAGTTGTTTATTTAAACCCTATCTTTCTGTGCAAGAATGTAAGGTATTATAGAACTAGTAGTATGTAGAACTGAAAGGTATGAAAGACAGGAGTGGAGGCAGGGTAGAGAGAGAATATGAATGAATGAATTCATAAAATGTGGTCCCAGTTCAGAAGCAGTTATTCCTTTTAACATGGTTACGTGAGAGCAAATAAAAAAGCCCTTAGATTTGACATAATTTTTGTTAGCAGTATCTTGTGTGGTCCTGGAGGAGGGCCCCTTGTTGATTGGCACGTATACCAGTTCAGAGCCTTTGGAATGCGGAGAAAGGAACGCAGTACAGATATTTATTGTTTCGGTTATCAAGATGACTTTTATTGGATGTTGCATAGTTTAGTGATAATGATAATAAATGTTTAACAGTAGCTGGTTCTGTCAGCTTATATGTTGTTGCTAGGTATATGATTGATCTTAGCCGAGGCTCTAAAGCCAGCACTTTTAGCCAAATAGTCTAAGTAATTCTAAAATTCTTGGATCAGACATTCTTTTTTTTTAAATTGTTTTTATTTATTTTAGAGAGAGAGAGAGAGAGAGAGAGAGAGAGAGAGAGAGAGAGAGAGAGAGAGAGAGAGAGATACAGCATGAGCAGGGGAGGGTCAGAGAGAGAGGGAGACACAGAATCTGAAGACAGGCTCCAGGCTCTGAGCTAGCTGTCAGCACAGAGCCTGACGCGGGGCTCGAACCCATGAACCGTGAGATCATGACCTGAGCCAAAGCCGGCTGCTTAACAGACTGAGCCACCCAGGCGCCCCAGGATCAGACATTCTTATCACTGATATTGATAGACCATTTGAAGTCATGAAATACAACTTTATTCTTATACATTTCTGTTTCTTAGGTTGAACAGTGGCACTTTCTGCTTTATTTGAAGCAGTCTGATGTTTTGAAGCATAATGGGAATAACAATACCTAATTTGGAGGGTGAGAGTGAAGATGAAGTGAGCTGCAAAACTTAGAATAGTGCCGGGCGCCATTAATATTAGTGGCTAGAATGGTAGTTCTTGACATATATGAGAAACCATTAAGCGAGTGAATGGGTACTTCAACATAAAACAGGTGAAAACTTTTGGAACTTACTTTTGAATAAATTAAGAAGAAGAAATTGTTTCCTTAACTACAACTCAGATTCCATGCTGGTTTCCATCGTGGGGATGGCTTTGTACACAGGCTACGTCTTCATGCCTCAGCACATCATGGCGATCTTGCACTACTTTGAACTTGTACAATGACCAAGATGTGACCAGAATTGAGCGGTTCCTTGGGGAAGATCCACCCTCTGAAGTTGGGATGAAAATTCAACAGATGTCCTATGAAACTCTACTAGATGTCAACATAACCAACCCTATGAATATAAAGACTAAAATTCATGAGTAGAACAGGAAAATAATCCTGACTCATGTGTTGTGTTCTTTATTTTTAATTTTAAAAGAGGCTCTTGTATAGTAATTTTTGTGTATTTTAACATTGTAGTCATTTGTACTTTGATATCAGTATTTTCTTAACCTTTGTGACTGTTTCAATATTACCCTGTGGAAGCTTTTCTTAATGTAACTTTGAGTACATTTTAATTGCCTTCTTTTCTAAAACCCAAAGTCTTTAGTTGGGCTTTACTGTTCTTGCTATTGTATGGCATATACATCTGCCTGGATATATTTCTACTCTTGACCAAAGTTTTGTAAGAAACAATACAAGATTTGGGGCAGGGGTATGGGGAGGGAGGATATTTTATTGAGAACTATTTACAAAAGACTTAATCTGTAAGTTTGAACTCAGGAGTACAGTTTTAGCTATCTAGACTCTACTCTTAACAGCTTTTGCTTTAAAATTATTCAAGTATTTCTTAATAATTAAAAAGAAAGATCTTGCTAAAGTTAAAATAAGGAACATTTCACCTTTTAAATATTTAATTTTTATGTGGACTCATTTCCAGAAAACTTTGGTGATGATTCTTGTGACAAACATATTAAATAACATTAATAGCATTATTATGTAATGCTTATATACCATAGAGTTTTTATTAGAAAGTAAATCAGTTCCTCTGAGGGTTATTATTAACAATGTACTTCCTTAAATTTAGTTTCCTGATTGTACTGGGTGCTGCAGATGCATTTGCACATTGCAATAAGATATGTTGAAATGAATTGTTAAAAACTACAGCAAAAAGAAATGTAAACTTGGTTAAAATCCTTTCACTCTTTGTATTTTTTTTTTAAAGATTTTTATTCCTTAAATGTAAAATGACTACCTAATTTTTTGATGTAAACTCATTAAATTCAAAGAAAAATCAGCCGATGGACCAGTATGTTTTTTCCCCAATTGTTGAATATTGACCTAGTATTTATATTTCTGAATTGATTGTTGTGGACAAGTGATCAGTAAATATATCTGAAAATGTTTCTCAACATAAAAGTAAGGGCAACTGAACAAAACTAGACATTTTAATATGCCTCCCATACTAGTTGCTATTTTTAAAAATGTAAGTATTTTTGGCTCCCAATTTTAAAGACTAGACTTTTGAAGTGTTTTCTAGCCTAGAGGTATGGACTAAGAGATAAAAGTTTAGTGTTTTCAGAAAGTTCATTTATATCGTCACTATTAAATAGGGATGGTGAAGGTAATATGTAATTATTTAGTTTCATTATTCATACTGTCTCAAATTGATGAATATGAGGATTTAACTTTGGGTTTGTTCAATTATGCTCAAATTTAGCATCACCTGCCTGGCCCCCATAGAGAACCATTGACAAGTGGATGTCTAATATCTGTATCTCTGGTGAGTTGAAGACAGGGGAGGTTGAAAATCGCTTGTTTAGATGGGTATATAGATGACTTATCCCCAGCCCTCTACTCAGGAACCTTTAATTCATCCTTGCTCTTCTCCAAAATCCATTAAATTGCTGTTGTGTAGCTGGTGATTATTATGATTTACATGACTACATTGGCCTGTGAGATAGATGAAAGAGAAGTTTAGCTTTACAGAGAATCTTGAAGTGAGCCAGAAAGAAATTGAAACAGGTCCATTGAGAGGTAATCAGGGAAGTATTCTCTCCACCAACTGAAGCAAGTCTGGTCTATTTGTTAGTAAATAATGAATTGGGAAATCATTCTATTTTATCTGTTTACAAGAAAGTACTTATTAGACAGTCTCCATGAGTTTCTTACATTTCTGTATGTCTTCCAGGCAGAGGTATGGACTGCCTTTATTCTGGAATATTTTTCAAGGATGCTTGTATGATAGAAGATAGAACAGAGATAATATCTTCCTCTGGAACAAAGAAAAAATTACTTAGAGCCTTAGAAGATAGAGTCTCTTTCTGGGGCAAAGGACACTATGAAAGATTTGGGTTCTCTATGTTCAGCGTTCCTCCCTATAATGCAACCCTCTGCATGTATACATAGCACCTGGCCTTTCCTTTCATTGTCCTGTTGGAATTGGAACTTGGGAGCCAGAGCAAGACAATGATACTTTGGCTATTGCTGTGAGTAATAAAGTCTTTTGTGTCCAACCCTAGAAACTTTTGTTTGAATAAACCCTAAAACTGCCGGGACCCACAAAACTGTGCCAGACTAACTTGTTAGCTTGCAAGGAGGGTAAAGTCTCAGATGCTTCAGTGTTCTTGAGTTTTGGAGATGAAGATGTGAGGCCAACAGAGACATGGTCTTCCGGAAGAGGAAGGGTAATGGCCTGCAGGCCAGACTGAAGATTGAGGCAATTCCCTGTGATCCAGTAGTAAATGCTCTTTCCCAGGTATTGGGTGGGTTATGGGAATGAGGTCCCCCGGTATCCTGCTTGTTAATTAACAATTAGAGGCTGAGCAGTGAGAGGTAGGATTGAAACAAGCTGCCTAAAGGGTGCCCTAGTTTTTGGTCACTCTCCTCTGGCAGGTGGAAGAAGGAATCTTAAGATAATGGGACAACTCTAAAGTCAGTGTGGCTGTGGCTGCTAAGTAAAAGATTCTCAAAAACTGAAATAAATGGCATCAGCAGTGAGAGGCATGTTATTTATGTATTTATTTTAAAATTAAAAAAAATCCTTATTTATTTTTGAGAGAGAGAGAGAGAGGAACAGAGAGAAAGGGAGGTACAGAATCCGAAGCAGGCTCTAGACTCTGAGCTGTCAGCACACAGCCTGATGTGGGGCTTGAACTCACATGCCCTGAGCCAAAGTTGGATGCTTAACCTACTGAGCCACCCAGGCACCCTGAGAGGCATGTTATTTAATGCAGACCTGCAAACATTAGAAGTTCCTTCAGGTGTGCCATGAGTGATCGGCCACTAAAATTGAATGCAAAGCCTTTCTTATTGGCTTAGAGCTGCTCTTGCTCTGTGCACCCTTCTCCCTGCACTTTTTTTAAATTTTAAATTTTTAAAAATTTAAAAATTTATTTTTATTTTTACTTTTATTTTATTTTTTGATTTACATCCAAGTTAGCATATGGTGCAACAATGATCTCAGGAGTAGACTACTTAATGCTGCTAACCCATTTAGCCCCTCCCCCTTCCAAAACCCTTCCAGTAACCCTCTGTTTTTTCTCCATATTTAAGAGTGCCTTATGTTTTGTCCCCCTCCCTGTTTTTATATTATTTTGGCTTCCCTTCCCTCATGTTCACCTGTTTTGTATCTTAAAGTCCTTCTATGAGTGAAGTCATATGATATTTGTCTTTCTCCGACTAATTTCACTTATATACACACACATATACATACACACACACACACACACCACATTTTCTTTATCCATTCATCCGTTGATGGACATTTGAGCTTTTTCTGTACTTTGGCTATTGTTGATAGTGCTGCTATAAACATTGGGGTGCATGTGTCCCTTTGAAACAGGATACCTGTATCCCTTGGATAAATACCTAGTAGTGTAATTGCTGGTTTGTAGGGTAGTTCTATTTTTAATTTTTTGAGGAACCTCCACACTGTTGTCCAGAGCACCTGTACCAGTTTGTATTCCCATCAACAGTGCAAGAGTGTTCCCCTTTCTCTGCATCCTCGCCAGCATCTGTTGTTTCCTGAGTTGTTCATTTTAGCCACTCTGACTAGTGTGTATGAGGTGGAATCTCAGTGAGGTTTTGATTTGTATTTCCCTGATGGTGAGTGATGTTGAACATCTATTCATGTGTCTGTTGGTCATCTGGATGTTATTTTGGAGAAGTGTCTATTCATGTCTTTAGCCCATTTCTTCACTGGATTATTTGTTTTTTGGGTGTTGAGTTTGATAAGTTCTTTATAGGTTTTGGATACCAACCCTTTATTTGATATGTTGCTTGCAAATATCTTCTCCCATTCCATTGGTTGGCTTTTAGTTTTGCTGATTGTTTCCTTTGCTGTGCAGAAGCTTTTTATTTGATGAGGTCCCAGTAGTTCATTTTTGCTTTTGTTTCCCTTGCCTCCAGAGATGTATATTGAGTAAGAAGTTGCTGTGGCCAAGGTCAAAGAGGTTTTTGCCTGCTTTCTCCCCGAGGATTTTGATGGCTTCCTGTCTTACATTTAGGTCTTTCATCCATTTTAGTTTATTTTTGTGTATGATGTAAGAAAGTGGTCCAGGTTTCCTTTTCTGCATGTCGCTGTCCAGTTTTTCCAGCACCACTTGCTGGAGAGACTGTCTTTATTCCATTGGATATTCTTTCCTGCTTTGTCAAAGATTTGTTGGCCATACGTTTGTGGGTCCATATCTGGGTTCTCTCTTCTGTTCCATCGATCTGGGTGTCTGTGTTTATGCCATCCCTTTACTGCTACCCTGACTTCAGTTTCTTTAAGGAGAAAGATGATTAAGGCTAGTTGGTCAGGTTATGTGTGAGAACCATCTCTCTCAATATTCTCTCAATGAGAGAAGGCGAGGTTAGTAGATGGTTAGAAAAATATGGTAACATGGACCAAGATGGTGGCACTGGAGGTAGAAACCACAGGATATGGTGATTAATTAGATATAAAAGGTGATGGGAAGGAGAGCGTCCAGGCTTCTGTCTTGAGCAGCTTGGTAAATGGTGACATTCACTAATACACCGACTAGGGAGGGAAGGGTCAGATATAGGGTGATCATGCAGGAATTAAGTGGGTTGTAGATTGTAAAGGACTTTGTAAGCCATATTAAGGAGTATGGACTTTATCCCTAGAGCAGTGGGGGAGTGATTGAAAAGTTTTAAGTGAGGGAGTGATATCAGATTTGCATTTTGGACAGGTTACCCTGGTTGCAGATGTTGAAGGGGATAATAAAGACTCTGGTGAGAAAACTATTAGGAGGCCATTAGAATAATTCAGGCAATGCATAGTGATCAAAACTAAGTTTGTTGCAGTGGAGATGAGAAGTTAATAAAATTGAGAGATACCAATTTGAGAAGAAATAAAATTAGAGGAGAGATGGACGTCATGGTTGCTGACCTGATTTTGGGCTGACTCGGTTGGATGGTTACGGGTCCAATCATTAATACTTCAAAAGATGAATAAGTTTGGCATAGGAGAAAATTATTTCAGTTTTTGATATGTTGAGTTTGATGTTAGTGAAATATTTGAGTGGAGATATTTTGTAATCTGGTGAATATGGAGATACGATAATGAAAAATAGATCTGTGCTGAAGCTACATATAGGTATCAATTACAAATAGAGATTTGGATATGTATCATGTATATATTTGCTAGTCCTGGCTAGGTGATAATTGAAAAAGAACATCCCTTGGAAAGGATGAAAGTTCGTGGGAAGAGCATAGAAAGCAGAGGTTCATAATCTGGTGCCTAAGCCTATTCAATCTCCTGAAATTAGATGCCAAATTATATGTAATTTTTTTAAAGGAGCTTTCCCATCACTTTAATCAGATTTTCAAGGTCATCATTGACTTGAATGGATTAAGAGTCACTGTTACAATCTATATTTGCATTTTTTTGCAATGAAGATAATTAATTAGAAATTTAAATATCTATGGTACTAGATGAGAACTAGATTGGAATATGACCAAAAGGGGGAAAACTGCAAAATCTATGAAAAAGGATTTACTTTCCTAATCTACAAAAACATTTTGGAAATCAGTAAGAAACAGAGTTCTATAACCCCCTTATCAAAAACCCCTGGGACTATAAGTATTTCATTTTTAGGGGTGTTTAGAAAGGTAAATGGTATTATACATTATTTATCAGCCCAGTGAGGCCCAGAGCAGTATGTGGTTAATCAAAAACATTTCAGTTCTGCATTGAAACATATGAATAATCACACTAAGCAAGATAAACAAATCTGTAATAATCGTTTTGCATCATTCCAGAAAAGGTTTTACTGGTACTGAGTTCAGATCAAGCCAGATTATGCTACCAAATGGATTGTAACCAATTTAGGATTCTCAGGTTTTTTTGTTTTTCTTTTTGGGGGCTGATTGTGGATAAGAGAGTGTTGATTTGTACTAACATTTCAATAAAAACTGGGCAAAGAGCATAAACATGTCACAAAAGAAGAAATGAGATAGCTAGTAAAGATATAAAAAGGTATTTCACTTCACTGGTAAAGAATGCCAATTTAAACAAGATATCTTTTGTTATCTGCACATTGGCAATTTTTTTTGTTACCTGTGAGATTGGCAGAGGTTGATAGCCTAGGACTGGTGGGGGAGCTGGGTACCCTCATTGTGGGAAGCAGAATTCTGAGATGGCCCCATCATCTCTGCCCCTGTTGTTATGTTCTCTAGAATCCCCTCCCTTTGAGAGTGGGTAGGAGATGTGATTTGCTTCTGTGACACGAGGATGAAATGTCACTTCCATGATGTTACATTTTATAAGGCTGGAAAGAGAGATTCTTTTGCTGGCCAAGAAGAAGCAAAGATTCATGCCTTGAACTTACTGTGGAGAGGGCCATGTGGAGGGAACTGTGGGTGGCCTCTAAGAGCTGCCTCTAGCTGATAGCCAGTAAGAAGCCATTCATCCAGCTACAAGGGAGAGAATTCTTCTCTAGTTGAGTGTCTAGTGAGAACACAGCCCAACCACAATATTGGTTCAACCTTATGGAACCCTGAGTGGAGGACACAGAAAAGATGTACTTGTACTCCGGAACCACAAACTTACGCTTTTAAGTTTGTGGCAATGTATCATACAGCAATAGAAGACTAATACATTCACGCTCGTAGAAGTGTGTATTGTCTCAGACACGATGTATCAATATTTAAAAAACAATAGGGGCGCCTGGGTGGCTCAGTCAGTTAAGTGTCTGGCTTTGGCTCAGGTCATGATCTCACGGTTTGTGGGTTCAAGGCCCGTGTCAGGCTCTGTGCTGACAACTAGCTCAGAGCCTGGAGCTTGCTTTGGATTCTGTGTCTCCCTCTCTCTCCGACCCTCCCCTGCTTGCTGTCGCTCTCTCTCTGTCTCTCAAAAATAAATAAATAAATAAATAAACAAACAAAAATAAACAAACTATATAGTTCGTTTAGGTTATAGACAGTTGTATAAAATTGTATGTTCAAGAATATTAATTGAGATAAGGTATAAATAGAAAAGTAACAAGATGAATGGCTATTCATAGTAATGCTTACTATCGTTAACTACAGTAGTGGTTAGCTAATGGTGTCTTGACACTGAACACTGTTAAGCAAACCTTAAAAATGATGTACATGTAATTTTTGCTATGGAGAGATAGCAAATGATAAATGTACATACTAGCTGCCACAATGAGCCCAAATACCATCTTTTTACTGTCAAAGAGCATGAAGTACTTTATGTCTGTTATTCTAATGGCTTCCCTCATCTCAGTGATGGAATAAGGCAGAATGTCCCTCTCAGCTACGGGCAGTGCTGGATGAGGGCATGGAGGTGGAGGTCAGCCTCTGGAGGAACAGCCAAGTTTGTGCTTCCTGTGGGTAGTTCTTTCCCAAGAAGATAGGTGAATGGGGATCTTGCATTCCTAGTTCTTCCCAAACTTCCAAGCAGGTTGTCATGTTATCTCCCCAGGTGGAGAGAAGCCAGGAGTTCATTGAAGGAAAATCTTTCCTCAAGGAAATTGGGAGTGGGAGCAATTCTTCCGCCAGTGGTAACACTGGCCTCTGAGTCTGCTATCCAGAGAGCAGCTGCTGGAGGTGGCCTGTAGATCCGATCACAGAAGGTTCAGTGGTGGTGGAGACCTGCTTTGAGGGACACATCTGAGTCCTTTTCCTTGCTGTGGTGGCAGCAAGAGACACATGTGGGTTGGGAGAGCTGAGCTAGCATGAGCAGCCCTGAGAGCCTTTGGACGTTTCTGGAGGACAGCCCTAGGAAAGGATGGAGAAATTTGCAGCCTTACTTTGGAGTTAAAGAATGTGGGGTTTGGGGCCATATTGGTTACACATTTCTGGGCTGACCATCCTGAATTTATAATGCAGTCCAGACCTTGCTTTTGAGTGCCTACCTTGTATTTCCTACTATGTACTGGACACTCTGATTTCCTTTTCTTGGCCACTAAGACCTGATTGTGCTTCTGAGTCCCCATCTCAAAATATGGTACCTCTAAGCTCAGTTACCCAAGGCAGAAACTTAGGATTTACCTTATTACTTCCCTTTTCCTCCTTTGCCATTTCTGATCAACCATTGAGTTTAATTAATTCCTCCTCCTATGTAATTGGTATGAACTCTCTACTTTATTTCATTTATTTTTAAGTTTTTCTTTTTTTTATTTTGAGAGAGGGGCACATGATTGGGGGTGGAGCAGAGAGAGAGAGAGAGAGAGAGAGAGAAAATCCCAAGCAGGCTCTGCGTAGTCAGCTGACTTGGGGCTTCATCTCATGAGCTGTGAGATCATGACCTGAACCGAAACCAAGAGTTAGATGCTTAACTGGCTGAGTCACCCAGGCGCCCCACTGCTTTTATTTTTTTTTTTACTTACACTGCCAGTGTTCCATTCATTCCTACCTTCCCTGAATTCATTCTTAAAATAAAACTCTTTTCCTATACTCACAATGCTTCTGATAACAAACATGTGGGTAGTTTTTCCAATACCATGACCAATTCTCCAGTACTGGCTGGGTGTCCTAGAATTCATTTACATTCTAACACAATCTGTCTATCTGGAGTTAGCATCAGATCCCGTAGGTTAAGCAGCCAGTCCCACAAGACTGCTGTTGATTCAGATGCCAGTGAAAAACCCAGACCTCCTATGCTCTGACTTGCTATAAACTGGGGGTTCCCATGACCCACTCCTGAAGCTCAATAATTTGCAAGACGACAAGAAAAATACTTTACTTACTATTACTGGCTTATTATAAAGAATACTCAGGAAGAGCCGAATGGAGGAGGTGCTTAGGGCGAGGTGTGTGGGAAGAGGCATGGAGTTTCAGTGTCCTCTGTAGGTGTCCTACCCTCCCAGTACTTCAATGTGTTCACCAACCCAGAGCTCTCCCAACCCCACTCTGTAGGGTTTTTATGGCGATTGCAATTCATAGGCATGATTGGATAAGTCATTGGTTATTGGTGATTAAACTCAATCTCTAGTCCCCCTTCTCTCCCTGGAGGTGAGGAGATGGGGTGGGCCTGAAGGTTCCAACACTCTAATCACATGGTTGGTTCCTCCAGCCCCCATCCTGTAGCTATTTAAGTTTCCATCAAGAATCCCTCATTTTAAAACTTTTTTTTTTTTACTTTTTATTTTGTTTTATTGAGAGAGAGAGAGAGGTAGAGGGGCTGAGGGAGAGAGAAAATCTTAAGCAGTCTCCAAGATCAGCATGGGTCTCGACGTGGAGCTCGATCCCATGACTGTGAGATCATGACCTGAGTGTAAATCAAAAGTCGGATGTTCAACTGACTAAGCCACCCAGGCACCGCTTTAATTTTTCATTTTAAGTAAACTCTACACCACACAGCGGGCTCAAACTCATAACCCCAAGATCAAGAGTCGCACGCTCTACCGACTGAGTCAGCCAGGTGCCCCAAGAGTCTCTCATTAACTTAAACCCAGGTATGGCTGAAAGGGACTTACTATTAAAGTAAATTATAAGGATTTTAGGAGCTTGGTGCCAAGAGCCTAGTTTGAAGACCAAAAATATATTTCTTATTATATCATAACATCTCAGCTCTTCGCACAGCACCCAGACTGATCTATGAAAGAGCTGATTAGATTATAACTCTTCCATCTGAAACCCATCATAGTTTTCTACTATATCTGGGATCAAGTCCCAAGCCCTTAATATTTCCGTAAGGCCTACATGATTCACCCCTCTCTGCTCCAGACCTGGGGAAGGGCATTTTCTTAGGACTCTCAACCAACTATGCCTGCCTCCCGCAGACTTCTTCCCACCTCAGGGTATTTAGCTAGGCTCTTTCCTCAGCCTGGAGGGTGTTTCCCCACTCTCCTTCTAGATTTTTCTCTTGTCTACCCAGTACAGCTGTCTCTTCTTCAGGAAACCTCTGTGACACTGCAGACTAGGGGAAGGGTCTTGTGACACAGTGCCACTTAGCACACTTTTAGTAATTTCTGTTATAAGTTGTCACTTCCCTACTAGACTAGAAAACTTTGAGAGTAGATCTTGTATCTGTTTTGTTCTTTTCTATTTCAATATCTGTAAATATACATGGACGGAAAAAACTTATGTTTTGAAGATATGAAGAGTACTTTTTCTCCTAGTTCCTGTTCCATGAACCTGACCCACATCCCCCTTCCTCTTTAAAATTTTAAAAGCAGATTCTATAATGATTACTTAAAGACCATGCTTTTGAAAAAGCAAGACCTATTAAAAATGGAAGTAGCTTTATTTCCCCTAAGTATAACAATGGTATAAATTTATTGTACAAAATTTCAGTAAAATTGGGTGCCACTTACCACATTTTGTTAAAATCATCATATTATTATCAGTACTTTTGAGAATCTATTATGTGCAAGTGCTTAACACACTCAGTCATTAAGATAAACTAGTCCTGCATGGGAAGCATTATCTCTATCTTACAGGTAGTACTTTCAAAGGTCACATACTAAGTGGTGTGTGTGTGTGTCTGTATGTGTGTGTATCTGTGGATTTGTGCCCAGGGCTATTAGGCCAGAAACTCTGCTTCCCAATGTTGGGTGGTTCCTAACCAGCATGATATCCTTGATAGTTCTGATTCAGATCTGCCCCAGAGCCTGAAAATCCTTACTAGTCAGTCCTGCGGTTCTATAGTTATAGTTCTTTTCTTTTTAATTTTTTTTAATGTTTACTTATTTTTGAGAGAGAGACAGAGTGAGAGCAGGAAAGGGACAGAGAGAGAGAGTGGGAGACACAGAATGTGCTGAGTTGTTTGCACAGAGCCTGACGTGGGGCTCAAACTCACAAACTCTGAGATCATGACTAGAACCAAAGTCAGACGCTTCACAGACTGAGCCACCAAGGCACCCTTACAGTTACAGTTCTGTAATCCCAGAGAGTCTTTTCTTAATTTAGAGAAAAGTACAAGCGGGCCTGACTTAATACCTGATCATTTCACCTAAGGTGCCAAGTTATTTGTGCACATGTTATGGGCTCTTGTCAGCAAATAAGCACTAAATGTGGGAGCCCTCCTCCACAGACTTGCTTGTTAGTGCTCCTGGTATGTCCTGCTGTGGTTAAGGTCTCATTTTTATCTCCAAGGTTCCCTACCTCTCTGCTGCCCACCTTTTGACCCTGGCACATCTTGTTTGTCGACTGTGACTTCTTGGGATCCTTAGATTGTGGGATCAGATTGAAGAGCAAGGAAGGAGAGGTCAGAACTAAGCCAAACAATGTTGGGAAATAAAAGGGAGAGAGAAGGAAGAGGAAAGGGAAGGAAGAAAGAGAAGGAGAGGGGGAGAGAGAAAAATGTGACAAATCAAGGAGTACTTTGTGGTTATAGAGTAATCTCATTTTTCTCATATCCATCTCTGAAGACAGTTTTACTAGAGGAGTCCCAAACATATATTTTAAACATTTTAGATGGTCACATAAAACGAAACAAAATGCCACGCTAGAGGAAGTTTGGCTTAATGCCAAGATGACAAGATCTTAAAATAATTCTGTTAGATCAAGGTCATCTTAGGCTTTGAGGTCTTTGCATTTGGCCACCACCACTCAAGCCAACGCTGGACAGCACGGGCAGCCTGAAATGAGGTGTCAAAGTCTGAAACGTTCAGTCTGAATGCAGGTTGGTGTAGGCACTTTCAAGGGAAGGCTACTCAGATACTGTGTAGCCATAGGGTGAGTTGCTGGTGCAGGGCAGGGGCAGCCCAGGAATGTGCCTTCTCCCCCATGCCTTTCAGGGGCACCAGAAGGACCAACAACCTGATTGTTAGTGCCTCTGTGCGCTAGGGGAGAACCTGTCCCGCATGGAATATATTTTGTAATTTCTTGAAATAGTCACTGAGTGACTCTAACTCTTCAAGTATCTTCTTACACCTGTCAAAAATGTCTTAAAATGGACATTGGTAAGTTTTAGAAAATGGGAGTTCTCATTCATTGTTACTGGTCAGAGGGAGAACGGATGTAAGCGCATGGAAGGTAATTTAGTGCTATTGAATGTTTTAATGTTTGTATCATTTGGGCCAGTAGTTACACTTCTGTAAATTTATCCTTCAGAAATATTTGCTCACGTATATAATGATACATGTACAAGAATATACATTCAGTATTTTTTAAAACATTTTTTATAGGGATAAAACAAAACACATTCAAAAATTCATAAAATTCACATGTATGATTTAATAAATATAACGCAAATATATAATCAACACTCATCTCAAGGAATGTAACAAGGCCATTTTCCCAGAGCTTCCCATATGTCCTTCCCAGTTACAGCCCTACTTTTCTCCTACAGAGCTAGCCTCTTTCCTGACTCTCATGTCTGCTAGAACTGGGCTGTCCAATGTGGTAGCCGCTCGCCACATATGGCAAATAAGCACTTGGAATGTGGCTAATTGGACTTCAGATGTACTGCAGGTGTAAAATTCACACTGGATTATGAAGACTTAGTGTAAGAGAAAGACTGTGAAGCATATTGTTAGTAATTTTCAATGTTGATTACATATTGAAATGACAATATCTTGAATATATTGGGTTAAATAAAATATATATTACTTTTACCTGCTTTCTCCTCTCTTCATTTGTATGACTTAGAAAATTTAAAATTACATTTATGGTTTGTTTCTGTGGCTTGTATTATATTTATATTGGACAGCATAGCTCTACAAGTAACCACTATTTGACTTTTAGATAATAATTTTCTTCCTTTTCTTTAGGTTTTTACTACCTGGGTATGCATCCACAAAATAATATAGTTTCACCTATTTTTAAAATTTACATAAATGGAAAATGCTTTATATATTATTTTGTATCTTTTTTTGCTTATGTTTGTATAATTAATCCTGTTCTTACATGTAATTGCAATTCATTCATGTTCATTGCTGTATATAGTTTTCCATTTTGTGAGTATACACTACAATTTGTCCATCCATTTTTACTATGCTAATTTATACTCCTCCCAGCAATGTATAAGAATTATAGGGGTGCCTGGGTGGCTCAGTCGGTTAAGCGTCTGGCTTTGGCTCAGGTCATGATCTCACGGTTCATGGGTTCGAGCCCTGCATCAGAATCTGTGCTGATAGCTAGCTCAGAGCCTGGAGCCTGCTTCAGATTCTGTATCTCTGTCTCTCTCTGACTCTCCCCTTCTCACTGTCTCTGTCTCTCAAAAATAAACTAAAAAAACCACAAAGAATTATAGCGTTTTTAAGTATGTTTATTTTGAGAGAGAGAGAGAGAGAGTGCATGCATGTGCAGGCACGCACACACACAGGGGAGAGGCAGAGAGAGAGAATCCCAAGCAGGCTCTACATTGTCAGTAGGGAGCCAGCTGTGGGGCTTGAACTCACCAGCCCTGAGATCATGACCTGAGCTGAAACCAAGAGTCAGATGCTTAACCAACAGTTACTCAGGTGCCCCTACAACATTGTTTTTAATAGTGAAAAACTGGAAACATCACAAATGTCCATTAGTAGGGATTGGAAGATAAATTACGGTACATCTATGCAATGAAATGGCACACAATTGTTGAAAAGAATGAACCAACTTCCTCTGAAATGACTTGAAAAGATGTCCACGATATATTGTGAAATAGAAAAAAAAAAGTTGTAAAATATATTTATAGAATCATTTCATTTAAAAAAAAACTCCTGCATTTAGACATAAGAGCAAAAGTCTAGAAGTGCAAAGAAGTTTCTGCAACAAAACAATAGGCTTGAGAGCCTTGGATTGTAGAGAGAGGGGTGGAGAGTGAAGTGGTTCACTGGAGGTGGGGAGCTATGTTGAGCAGGTGAGGGGGGCACTGAAGACAGAAGAGACTACCTCTCAGGCTGTGCATTGCCAATGTGGGGCATTGCCAAGGGAGGCAAGGGGAGGCATTGAATTTGCAACTTCCTGGGCTGCTCTGGTTCCCTTGGGTTTAGATAGGACCCAGCAATTGCTGAGAGACAGATTGGAGAGTCAGAGGGGACTTCCTAAGGCAGGGAGGAGGGCTAGGGAGTGGCTGCTCCAGGCCAGGACCTCGTAGGGGTCACAGACAGAAATTGGAGAGGCCTTCTGACTGAGACAGCATAAACTAAGAGGAGGTTGAATCAACAAGGAGTTGGCTAATAATCCTCAAGAACACTGAGCGAGTCAAAAGAACAGAATATGGAGTCTTCAGGGAGGTCAGCAGACAAGTTGTATAAGGGCCATCCATCCAGGAGACAAAGGAGAGTCACCCTGGAGCTCAGGGCACAAGAGGCATATAAAGCCAAGGACCAGCACAAGGCCATGATTCCCTTTCCTCCTGGTACTCCCCAAGGATATGTAAGCCTATTTCCGTGGGAGCAAGCCTTCTGAGATCCTGAGAATCTTTATCCAGACAGAAGACTGAAAAGACTGTTTAAAATCCTGGGTCTAAGTTTAAGCTGCAGTAGATGTTTAGTAAAATATTTGTTTTTATCTGTTAGTGTGTAGGCAGTCAGTGCCTGAGAAATGTAACACAGTCGAAGTCATGTTCTCTGCAAGTATGCATTGTAGCAAATTAAGTTTTGCAACCCCATTACATATGTAGGTTAGTATACATGTAGAAGAAGGCATCAGGAGGAAGATGTGTCAAATGGCTGGCAGTGGGCAGTCTCTGGGGGTGGGTTCTAGGTGACCTACCCTTTCTATACTGTGTAGTTCTGTAATGTTCACTCCCCCGCTCCAGTTTTATTGAGGTATAATTGGCATACACCTTTGTACACCTTAATTTAAGGTGTACAAATAGTGATTGGATATCTTTCCTTGCTGTACAGATCAGCTGCTTACCTTTTTGGGTTTCTGGTGATTTGCTTTTGTTCTCCATTCCTGCTATCTATCTCTTATACTAATTTTTAAAAAAGAGTCTTTCCTGAAACATCATTTAATTTTTTTTATGTTTCATTTTTATTTTTATTTTTGAGAGACAGAGAGAGACAGCGCAAGCAGGGGAGGGTCAGAGAGAGAGAGGGAGACACAGAATCCGAAGCAGGCTCCAGGCTCTGAGCTAGCTGTCCACACAGAGCCTGACGCAGGGCTCAAACCCACAAACCAGGAGATGATGAACTGAGCCAAAGCCAGATGCTTAACTGGCTGAGCCACCCAGGTGCCCTGAAACATCAGTCTTTTAGTTAGGCACCTGGAAAGATAAAGCTCATTTTGCTTTTTTACCATTAAAGTTTGGTTAGCAGGAGAAACTATGTTTCCAGGACAATTTCCCCCTAATACTTAGGTGTTTTCACTAAATCCTCAGTATAATAACGTAAAAATGTTATTAAATCTAGGAACCTTTTATATCTTCCCCAAATCTTCTAAATTTAGCATATGTGCTGCTGAAGTGAGCACCTTCCCCAAATCTTCTAGGACTTAACAGTTAGTGGTGCAACCAGAGTTTTGCTTTATTTTTAACTTCTCGTGGTATGGAGGATCTTTTTTTTTTAATTTTTATTTTTTTATTAGGCTTCATGACCAGTGCAGAGCCAAACTTGGGGTCTGAACCCACAACCCTGATCTCAAGACCCAAGCCAAGATCAAGAGTTGGCTGCTTAACCAACTAAGCCAGGTGCCCCTCACAGGATTTTTTAACACAAGAATCTGGTAAAAAAATTATATTTATAACTGAAAGATTACTAGAGCAGACATACATTGTCACTAAGTAATTAGAAATATACATAGTGAGACTCAGAGACAGTAACATGATAAAGCTAGCATTTCTTATAGATCATTTTGGGAGATAATGGTGTCCAACAATAGTGGGAGAAAACAATGGGAAATTGATTGCAAGGTAATAAAGTTTGAACCTTTGAAAGTTTTCATGCCCATCTTCTTCTGAAGCTTTCTGCTTTTGCCTTTATAGAAATCTACAGAAAAATTCAGTTTTGATTTAAGAAAAATTTGATGTGGTATCAAGATTTGTTCACCTGGCTAGGAATCCAGACGCAACTTTGGATTTACATTTTTTTGTTTCCCTTCCTTGGATTGGAGAATTTATTAGATTCATTCTCATTGCCCATTAGTCTTTTAGGAACAAACCCTAATTTGTGATATTTGTGAATAAGACTTATTCGAGAAATTTCTGTCGTTTCTCATGGACTTAATAAAACTTTATGCTTTTTAAGCAGGGAAAGGTTTAGAAAATTGATTCTTTTTTTTCTTGCTTCAATCACCTATGTTAAAGACCATTATCAGAGATACTACTTTTTAACTTTTTGTCTTCTTCAAAGTTCTTTGAAATTGCCAAACGAGGACATAGATAAGTTCATTGAACATTTGTTGTGATCAGTATGAAAATGCTGATTTATGGGCATTTCTCATTGGTACAATGCTAGGTATGAAAACTTCAGTATAAGGGCATCTGGGTGGCTTAGTCGATAAGCATCCAACTCTTGGTTTCAGCTCAGATCATGATCTCATGGGTTTGTGAGTTCCAGCTCCACATTGGGCTCTGTGCTGACAGCACAGACCCTGCTTGGGATTTTTTCTCTCCCTCTGTCTCTGCCCCTCCCGCACTCATGCTGTCTCTGTCTCTCTCAAATAAATAAATAAACTTAAAAAAAACCTTCAGTATACACAAAAATAGATACCATTTATTACTCCAGTAAAAATGCAAGTAACTATAAAAAAAGGAGAAAGATAGTACATAAAATTATTTTTAAATAATAAAGTTAAATCAAAACTACTTTTACTTTTGTGCCAACTATGATAAGCTCTTTTTCCAGTTTCTTAATTGGAATATTTTGAGTCAGAAAAGTTGAAAGAATGTTGTAAATAACACTAAATGCCCTTTACCTAGGTTTATGAATTATGAATATTTTCTCACAGTTCTAAAAAGTAACAAATGCATCTTTTATTTGGGTAGATGAGAACTACATTTTTTTGTTAGTTTGTTTCTTGGTGATTACAGAGACAAAAAGACACTGTACCAGAATTATTCCCTCCCTTGTGTCAGTGCCAACCTCATGGTATGGGGTACTTAGGAGCCATTCATTTAGGGCATGGGTTGTCTTGGATCATAGCAAGAGAAGAGGAGACATAAGAGTATCTTTTCTCTGTGAAGTGTCTTTTCACCCCTTTTGCTGAGCATTTGCTGGTCTGAAGAATTAACCTTGTGCATCAAGGCAGGGTGAATTCAATTTTTTCTTCTTATCAAATAAAGAAAGTTCAATCTTTCTAGGTTTTTCTGATATACTGTATTATCCATCAGAAAGTTTGCTATGATTCTGGATTCTGTTATATTTCCCACAAACATGTCTTCAGAGTTAATGGTATATAGCCCTCTCATTCAGATAAGAAGGATTGGCGCTGGAGGATTTATGATACCTAACCTAATTTTCCATCACCATACCTTGACCTTGGCCTTATAAGTTGTAGCCCATACAAAGCAATCGATTGCTACCTGGAAGAAGCAAATGACCCTCTTTAACTCGAGGGCAATAGCTAATAAGGTCCTGATAATTGTGATTTATCCACTGTCAGCGGTGATTGCGTGTGCCTCTCTGAAGCTGCCCTGGACTGATGGATGCAAGCTGTGTGACAGGAAGTCAGTTCCAGGGGCTTTCCCCTTTTGTCCTTAGTCTCACCAAGGCTCCTAGAATGGGATTGATGAAGTCGTTTTTCTTTCACTGTGATCTTCTATACTGAAATATGGTAAAAATTCATCTTCTCTTGAGTATGCCATTTTTTCCTTGTCAGATCTACAGTCTTTCCTTGACTGAACCAATTTGTTATCTACAAAAGCAGTGGCCTTGTGCTTCCCTTTGATTCAGGGAGCTCTGCACTGGCCAAGAGGCGTTTTCTTCTATAAATTTAGTAAAGGGTCAGCTCTTCCTTAGCCAAGACATTTGGTTTCCCTTTTAATGAATTTGGGAGAAAAAGAAATGACTGTTATTGGTGACCCTCTGAAATACTTCAAACTGTTTGATCCTTCAGGCATAGCTGACCGAAACTCTGAGCAAGGAGAAAACCCAAGCTTATTTTTCTACATGTTCCTGGGTCAAAGGATATCTTAGTCATCAGTAGAAATCAGGATGCGGTAATCTGGATACCCTCATTTAAAGAAGTTATGACTTATGAATTCGAGGAGCCCTTAGGGTCAAGGCCTATGTGCTTCTGGCTTGTCTAAAAGTGAAAACCTCTTGGCATGCCCTTTAAAGTACAGACTCATGGATAATATCGGATTTAATATTAACATGTGAAAGCTGGGGCAGGAAGCGATTTTATGTCTTGATATCCAGCCCTGCCCTGTATCCAGGTACAAGGGTACCTTTTTATATATTTTTTCCGTGACTTTTGCTTCGTAGTACTTGATTTCAATTCACTTTGTATCTGAAGTTCAATGTTTTCATCCAAACTCTTGTTTTTGTGTTTGTACAGATTTTTTGCCAAAATAGAACTATGGTATGATAAACATTTCTTGGGCACAGGGAAATGACACTTTATATTTAAGTGAAGCAGCATGTCTTGGCTGTCATATTAAATGTAAGGCCTCTTGCCATCAAAAACAACATTGATTACAGCATGATTATGATCGGTTCTGAAGCAACATCTCACATGTGACCCAAGATAGGTACCTACTAGTCCAGATGGAATCACCACAATCATAATGACCCAGATGACATTGGCTATTATCCTGCCACTCTAGCAGGACTTGACCCTGTAAAATATTTTTAGACATCTCTGGGAGGTTTCTCTGAAGTGCATGTAAACAAACACTCTTCAGCCTGACCCTTCGGGTCCTGCTGTCACCTGCTGGGCCCCAGTGCTATGTCGGAGCCCTGAGTCCTGACATTGTCCCTGGGTTTCCACACTTTGGAACTGTGTGGCATCTGGGAGGTGGGGAAGAATGCCCTCTCACTTTGGACTCTGTGGTTGCTCCTAGCCAGGGGCGCTGCAGAGCATGACTTGGCCAAACATACCACCAGCGTGTTTTCCTTTTTCTGCTACCGTATTCCTTAGGTCCCAGTTATGCATCCACTGGAAGTGGAGGGTGAGGGGTTGTTATTATAGATGGTCAGCAATTATTATTATTATTTTTATTTTTATGGTGTCATATATTTAACTGTTATTGAATGACAATTAGAATAATTTTAGTTTTTTCACTATTGCAAATGCTGCTATTATAAATAACTTTATAGGCATGCCTATGTTATGCATATATAAGACAGATTTCTAGAAATGGAATTGCTGGGTCAACAAATAAGTATATTTGAAATTCAGATAGGTGGTATGAAAATGCCATCCAAAACGATGTGCCAGCCTGTGCTCTTACCGGCAGCACGCATTCGAGAGCTCCAGTCTGTCAGCTTTGCCAACCTGGTAGTAAACGTGGTATAACATTGTTATTTTATTTTTTATTAAACATTTAAAAGAATTGAAATCCAGGTTGGTTAACGTATAGTGTAGTAATTATTTCAGGAATAGAATATAGTGACTCATCGCTTACATATAACACCCAGTGCGCATCCCAACCAGTGCCCTCCTTAATGCCCATCGCCCATTTAGCCCATCTCTTCTTACCTCCCATCCAGCAACCCTCATTTTATTCTCTGTATATTCTCTTATGTTTGGCTAGTTAACAATTACTGTTTACTATGTGCATAGCTATGTGATAAGCCCTTGAATAATTATCTCATTTAATTCTAGATTTTATAATTATTTCCATTTTACAGAGGAGGAAATCAAGGCTTCAGAAGTTAATTTACTTGCCCAAGGTTACCTAGTCAGTACCGGCAGTCTGACCTCCAATCCTCTATCTTAATCACTAAAACACGACTGTTTTCAGCATCACCCCAACCTCTAATAACCAAAGCTTATTTATTGCAGTAGTTCATGGTGCCAGGGGCCTTCCTTTTAGGATAAGTTTCTTGCAGGAGGAATCCGCAGGCTCCTACAAAATAAATTTCAGTTTGGTTCTTCCACCAGCTCAGGAGACATAACAAATAAAATAAATTATTTGCATAATTATTTACATAATTATTTATTTGCATAAATAAAAATTTATGCAAAGTTTAGCAAAAGCACAGCAGGATTTTTCCTGCTGAGAAGGCACGCCAGTCTTTTAGGCAACTTGGCTACATTTCTGGCAATTCCCAAATAGGTTCAAACTGGGCCACCTACCACTGTCCCCTCTTATGCACAGTGGTTTATGATTGATGTTGTTACTTTCAGAGACAGACAGCGTTTGTAAGTCAGGTTTCTGGACTCAGGATGACCTGTGTTTCCAGCCATCGTCAGGATCGCTGTACTCAGGTGTCTGACTTTTACCTCACATAATATATAGAAAATGGACCTCATCCTGACATTTTATTTTTCTGGGTAAGACTTTTATTCTATCTTTTCCCAAGAATGAAAATTCAAAGAAGTCTTTGACTCTTTCCTCACCTCTGTTACATCTGGTCAACTGCCTAGCCTTCCACACGATCTTTCTGTCCTAATGCACAGCATTATTCCAGTGAGTTTCAAAGCCCAAGTAAACAATCACTCAACATCTTACCTTGAAAATCTTTGTTTCAGGTCTAACTGATTTCCCTTTACTACTCAAGCCACTCACCCCATGCTACATCTTGACCTTGTCAGTATATGGAAATGCTCCATGTTAGATATCTTAAGCTCTGGGACATGTTCTTCCCATCCCTTCAAACTTCCCCAGGCCCTCTCCTTACTGTGCCCATCTTCTACGCAAACCACCCGCCACACTATAAGAGTTGCCTGTTATCATACAGATGGCTAGTTCCCTTCAGTGTCATTTTTATCTTTCTTCTGTAAAGATCGACTTTCTAATTTTTGGCTGGGGACGTGGTTGCTCTGAGAATAAAGACTATATTTCCCTGCATGCTTTGCAGTTAGTTATGACCATGTGACTCCATTCTGGCCAGTGGGATGTGAGGGAAAGTGACATGTGTGGCTTCCAGGGAGAGGGCACGCACATTGCCACACTGGTTATGATGTGAACTTGACAGGCAGGCATCTTAGATCTTGAGGACAATGGCAACCCTCAAGGGATGGTGGTATAACAACATTGCCTTGGTCTCTGGACAACTCATGGAACAGAGCAGGCCTACCAATCCTTCACCTACATCTGCACTGTTTCAGGAGAGAGAAATAAATTTATTCCTATTTGACTCACTGCAGTTTTGGGTCTCTGCTTCGTGCACCTGACCCTATCTCCTAATTACAACCCTATTGTCAGTTTTCACGTGTATACTCAACTTCAAGCTCCTTGAAGTTGGGCGCCATGTCTTAGTTGTGCTGGTCTGGTTCAGGACTGATTGGTTGGTTCCAGAGGTGAAAGGGGAAACAGATTAGTCTTTTTCCTCCAAATTAGAGGACTTTTCAGATGAGACACTAATAAGCAGGGTAAATGGGTAAAACACAACCAAATTTTTATGCTGCCTCTTTTTTTTATTTAAAAAGTTTTTATTTAAATTCCAGTTAGTTCACATACAGGGTGATATTAATTTCAGGTGTGCAATATAGTGATTCCACAATCCCATGCATCATCCGGTGGTCATCACAACTCACCAGCGCACTCCTTAATCCCCATCACCTATTTCACCCATCCCCCACCCATCTCCCCTCTGGTAGTTTGTTCTGTTTCTTGGTTTGCTCCCTCTCTCTTTATTTTTTTCCTTTGTTCATTTATTTCTTAAATTACACATAATGAGTGAAATCATATGGTATTTGTCTTTCTATGCTGTCCCTTACCTTCCTAGACTCAGTGGGGAAGGAGGGAGAGAGTCCCTAGGCAGGGGCAAAGCCTTAGAGGGCAAAGTTCCACCCACAGTGACAGTAAAGAGGGAAAGTGGTGATGTCCCGATGGGCCATAAATACTGGACAAAGCCTGGCATTTCTTATCTGCCTGTGGAAAGAAGACCCTGTCAGCACATTGCGGCTGGCACTGTAATCCCGTGCGTGCCGTTGCCTCAGGCCATTCCTTGAATAGGGTCAACTAGCGGGGTCCAGAATCCAGAAAGAATTAACGCAGGCGGGCTGGGCAGCGTGTTTGTATCAAGGTGGCCAGGCATTTGGGGGGTGGGCTACAGAGTCACATTAAGGGTGGTCAGACACTCAGGAGCTGGGGCTCCCTAGATAATGACAGCTCATTAACCTTATAAAATAACGGATCTAAGCCAATTATATGCTTATATTAAAAAACCTGGGACCATCACTGTGCAGTCAAGAGTCAGAGACCATACCAATTGTTTGAACAAAGAGAATTTAATGTCTAGATCGTTGTTAACTAGGTAGCCAGGAAGGCAGTAAGGGAGCATCCATGTATCACAGAGTTAGCAATTGCAGGAAGCAGTTATTACTCCCAGGGTTTGGGGAACAAAGACTGGGATTATTAAAATTTAGAAACTTGGAGGAGGGGCCGTATGGAATGGAGCTTACACCTCTGGGGAAGGGTCATAGCTCTGCTGGAAACAGTGTGTCAGCTTGCAGCAGGAACCCTGTGGGCTTGAGAACCAGATATCCAGGAAGGAGAAAGCAGCCAGGATGAGGCTAGCACGCCAGAATCAGAAAATCTGCCAACTGGATGTATTTAATGTTGCTATGGAGGCAGAAGCCCTGCTGGTGTGATGCTCACAGAAGTTGTAACCAGACAGGAAGGAGTCCCATCCCCTTCCTCTAGCCCCCCAGGCTTCCTCTAGCCTAGCAGAGGCTAAGTGGGAGACTGCTGGCAGAAATGTGGTTTGCAGAGTCCCGGTCCCAGTGCCACAGGGCCGGGCATTGAAGATGGGTGTGGAGTTGTGAGGGTATGCAGCTTAATAATTGGCACACACCTCAACAGTTCTAAATTCAGATCGCTTCATGTTGCATCAGCTAACCTTGTAGGTAAGGCCTACAGACTTTAATTTTTTAAAGGGCGATCTGGTGACTAAAGGAAGAATGCTTTATTGCCACACAACATTTGAATTGTTGCAGAGAGATGAGGCAGATAAAACGTCACAGGGTTGGTGAGAGGGAGTGAGTCTGGAAGGATGAAAAGGACTTCCTTGGGCAGCGAAAGACCCAGTGGAGGAACTAACCACTGACCAGTGGAAGAAGGGTGTTCCAGTCCAGAGAAACAACAGGTGCAAAGGCCAAAAAGAGGACACAAACCCCTGAGTGGGCTGAGTTGCATGAAAATGTTCAGGGCAAACTACCCAGGTCTCAGGGCTTGCCTAGGATAAGGCAGGAGTTAGGGCGTGGATGACTGGCAAAAACAGAATACTCCCCCAGGACCAGTAATTAGGACCCTCTACAGTTCTTGCTATTTAAGCACAATGTTTTATGCTGGGTGGACTTGGACACATTAATTAAAATCTCTGATTAGAGAATATTATTCCCATTTGACAAATAAGGAGACCGAGACACTAAAAAGTTAAGTAACCTGCCCGTGATCACAGAATCTTGTGACTCAAACACCCTAATTTCCTACTGGACACCTTCTTCCATGTCTCGTTTCACACCTCCTTTCTGGCTCCCTGAAGTCAGGTCCTGCGTTCTTTCCTTCCTGCCTCCACTCCCCCACCTCACTCCATACAATCGATCACCAAGTCTTGTAGATCCGACCTTCTCAGTAGGCCAGAGAAAGCTTCCACATCCATAAAACTCATGTCATTCCCTTTCTTAAACCTTCTCTGTGCTTCCCATGGCTTACTGGAGAATATCCAAGTTCCTTTATTGCACAGCGAGGCCACTATGATATGGTCTCTGTTAACTTCCCCAGCTTTGCTGGCCACTGTCTCTATATCCTGGGGTGAGACGGGGGGCGGGGGGGAACTCTGGCCAGGGAAATAAGACGAGGGTTCACCTTCTTCCTTCCACTGACAAAGCTGCAGGCAAGAGATTGCAGGGATGCCACATTGTTTTCTGGGCCTTCCAGCAGGTCACCTGCCTCTGATTTAGTGGCTGTGCCACGTTAGCTGCTGCTCACATCACTGTAGCATTGATGCAGGCCCACTGGCTTCTGTTTTCTATGCTGGAACCAATGTGTGAGGGTGCCTCTGGGTGTTGCTTCTGGCCTCTCTCTTCTAATCCCTTCCTCCTTCCTTCCTTCCTTCCTTCCTTCCTTTTCTCCTTCCTTCCTCCCTCCCTTCCTTTCTTCCTTCCTCCTCTCTCTTTCATAAAAAGTATATTTATATTAGACAGGAACCTGTTTTGTTTTGTTTTGTTTTATTTTACAGAGGGGGGGTAAGAAGGAGAGACAGAGAGAGAATCCCAAGTAGGCTCTAAGCTCAGCACAGAGCCCAACGTGGGGCTTGATCCCACGGCCCTGAGATCATGACCTGTGCCAAAATCAAGAGTCAGATGTTCAATGAACTGCACCACCCAGGTACCCTAGACGGGAACCTTTTAATGCAAAGGGCAGAAACTCAATTCAAATTAACTTAAACCTAAAAAGGGAATTTATTTACTTATTTAATGGGCAAATCTAGGGGTAGAGCCAGATCCAGGGATATAAATCCTATTATTCTCTTTCCCCTTCTGTTTTGTTACTTTCTGTGATGACCACATTCTCTCCTATTTCAAGATGTGTTCCTGGTGCACCTGGGTGACTCAGTCAGTTAAGCGTCTGACTTCAGCACAGGTCATGATCTCACGGTTTGGGAGTTCACACTTCGCATTGGGCTCTCTGCTGACAGCTCAGAGCCTGGAGCCTGCTTCAGATTCTGTGTGTGTGTGTGTGTGTGTGTGTGTGCGCGCGCGCACGCGCGCCCATCCCCTGCTCACACTATGTCTCTGTCTCAAAAATATATAAACATAAAAAAAAAAAAAAAAGATGTGTTTCCAGTGTGTAGGAGGTGAAGGACAGCAGGGCCACAGGCAGCTCCAAGTTTCTGTCTTCCCAGGCCACCCTAGAGGAATGGGAGTATCTTGCAACATCTCTCCATAAAGTCCTGAGGAAAGGCTCTGACTGGTTCTGTTTCCTAATTTGTCCTTGCTCCAGTTCACCCCTGTCCTCCAATTCCTGGGGAGGAAGGAGGACATTGATTGCCAACGCCTGGCTCAGAAGCTCCTCCCTATGGTCAAACGCGGGGGACACTGTGATTGACATTCATCCAAAACCACAAGAATTGGAGGGGCAGTTACCCAAAGAAAATGGGACTGCTACTATTAGAATATGGACAAAAGACATATTGGACAGATAGAAAAAAAAGAAAAAGACAACCAAAGTGATGTCTACTCTACTATCATCACCATCACCACTACTGCTATTACTACTATTGTTATTGAACACTTGCTATGGTATAGGCATGGGGCAGGTCCTTTATGTACCCTGGCTCTTTGTGAATATTACACACGACACTCACCATTTTCAAGAAGAGGGAACCAACACTTAGCCAGGTTAACACTCTTGCTTGGAGTCATGGAGCTGGCCTGTCTGACTCCGGGTCTGTGTGCCTTACGTCACACTGACTTCTCTTCGTTGGGGAGTCCTCTGTCTCACCATTGCCCATTAATTACGGCTCACGAATGACCCTGTGAAGTGACTGGATGAGTGCATGGCTTATTCAATTGGCCTTCGGTCACATTGGCCAACTTGTTTTTATAATGTGGAAGGTGCATTTTTATGGTCCAGTCTGTGCAATGAGGTTAATGAACCGATACTTCCGTCACATGGGCTGAATGTGACCGCTGAGCTGAAGGTGAGGAGGGCTGAGCTGGACAGGGCTGCCCATGCCAGGAGGACCAAGCCCACCTACAGACATTGAATTCAGTGTTGCAAAGAAGCATTAAAGAAAGATAGAAGCCCACAAAGCCTGTTTGCATCTAGTCTTTTACTTTGGATTGCGTAAATGAGAAAGTCATTTACTATTGGTTTGCCACTAGCCATTAAAGACTTTAAGCATATGAGTGAATAGTAATCAGAAACACAGAAATATAATTTAGCCTTGAAATATGAGCTATATGTGGTTTAAAGGAAGGAGTCTATGTTATATATTTAAATATATATACTATGTATACTTAAAACATACTATATATCCTATATAGTACTTAAATATACATCACACACACATTAAAAATGTTGTATATACTTAAAATGTGGCTCACTTTTTCAGGGAAGAAACTTGGAGGTGTTGTTTTTAATGTTTATTTATTTTTGAGAGAGAGAGAGAGAGAGCACGTGCACACAGAAATGAGGGACGGACAGAGAGGGGTGAGGGACAGAGAATCTGAAGCAGGGTCTGTGCTGACAGCAGAGATCTGGATGTGGGGCTCAAACTCATGAACTGTGAAATCATGACCTGAACTGATTCTGACACTCAACCAACTGAGCCACCCAGGTGCCCCAAACTTGTAGGATCCTGGTCTCATTTTGATTACAGTATACTTTACTAGGTTTGGGGGATTGCCAAAGGACTTGAAAAACATTTATTTAACTCAAGTCTCCTGGTTATACTCCTTCAGGTGGTGGCTGGCTGTCACAAAGGGGTCAGAAAGACAGCTATTCTTTATAGGCTGGCCAATCTTGGTGGTGTCCTTTAGCCTTCTCCTGCTGAGGGAGGGGTTTTTCACTTCCCTGCCTAGAGGTGAGCACCTAAGCCAAGGTGAGTTAGGCTCCAGATTGATCAATAGGATGGCTTGATACCAAGGATCTGCCCAAATTGTTCTGATGGTGACGCGCTGGAGTGAGCAATGTTGTTGTCTTTAAGAGGATTAAGATATAGAGAGTTGATTGGTTGTGGGCGTGGAAGCTGAAAATACAGAGGGAAGGTAGTGTGAGGATGCCATGGCTTCCTCAAAGCTGTGGTCAAGGAAGGTGGTCCAAGGAAGCTGAGGTCAGGAGGTAGAGAGGGGGTGTGTATAAGCTCCAGCCCCCTCCCCGGAGCTGCTCTCCCCCTCCTCAGAGCCAGTAGCAGCTGCTCCTTGAATGGGGTTTCCCAGGCCAGTGCATTCTGGAAAGTAAGAAGCTTGTCTAATGTGAGCTCAGTGTTTCCCACACCTACTTGACAACAGAACTCTCGCCTGTTAATGTCTTTTTTTTTTTCAAACTTTATTTATTTGTTCCCTGAAAGAGAGAGAGCATGAGTGGGGAAGAGCAGAGAGAGGGAGGGAGAGTATCCCAAGCAGGCTCTGTGCTGTCAGCACGGAGCTCAACACGGGCTTGAACCCATGACTATGAGATCATGACCTGAGCTGAAATCAAGAGTTGAGTCGGGTGCTTAACCGACTGAGCCCCCCAGGCGCCCCTCCCCAGTACCATCTTCCATGGAACAGAGTTCTGAATAGAGGCTGGCAGCCGAGGAGGGATGGCTGCAGAAACAGAGAGGCAGTTCCGTCCTCACGTCAGGGAGCCAGGGCACGCTTTGCTACACCGGGACAAGACTTCCTGGGCATTTTATCTATTTCACGCTTTGGCCACAGCTGCCCTTGGGCCGCCATCATATTTTAGTATTTCTGATTTCTGTGAGTATTCCTATCTGAAACCTCCACTAATTAAGATGAATTGAGGGAGTCTTTTTTTTTCCCCTTGTAACTGAGAGTCTGACTAACGTAATAGGATGTTAGAGTGATTTTTTAGTTTCTCCCCAGATGCCATGGTGACACATGCCCCCACTTCCTCTGTGAAATGTTGGACCCCCTATGGAGGATGGGCTGAGAGACTGTGGAACTGGTGTTGCCAGCATTCACCCCTCAGATGCTCCGGGTGTGGCCGCTGATGGTGAAGAATCACCATGGGCGTGGGCAATGAGAATTCTTTGGAGAGAGTAGTCAGGGCACTTCCTGGGGGAGGAGAGACCCCCTCTCTGGGGGTTGTAAGCCGAATGAGGAAGGCTTCAGAGATTCAGGTGAAGGGATTGGTATGTGTTTCTCTCTGGCCAGAGCCGGCAGAGTAAGGCAAGAAAGTGAAGATGGAAAAAATGTACTCCCAGGGGTAGAGTACAGGTCTGAACATGTGAGGCTCCTCCGGGAAGGGGGGAGGGCAGGGAAGGAGGTAGGATTTGGGTTATCTTAATAAGGATGATTTCCTGGAGGGAAAAGGTGAAGCCAGCATCAAGAGGCTGGAGGTGGGGGAGAGTCTGGGTAGCTCACATCAGACTTTGGCTCAGATCATGATCTCACAGTTAGTGAGTTCAAGCCCCACATCAGGACAGCTCAGAGCCTGGAGCCTGCTTTGGATTCTGTGTCTCCTTCTCTCTGCGCCTCTCCCCTGTGCGTGTTCTGCCTCTGTCACTCTTTCAAAATAAATTTTTAAAAAATTAAAAAAAAAAAAGAGGCTGGAGGTGGGTAGTCTGGGGAACCAGCGCTGAGGGACAGCACTGGTGGCTAGTGGGTGGAGCTCCCACCTACACTGGTGACTACATCAAGGTCCTCAGTGGGGAGGAGGGTCCCTGTGAGGAAGAAGAGCCAGTAATGCGTATCTGTTGCACTGAGGCCTGCTTTCAGATTACAACCCCACCAGCATAGGAGGCCTTGTTTTCCCTCCCACCCTCCCCTAGTCCTGGCGAAGCCAGAAGCAGCAGAGGGCATTGGGGTGGGGGCAGGGTAGGCATGGAGGGAGCCGGTGAGGCCCCCTGCACCCCAGCCCCAGCAGGTTTTCCTACTGGGGACATAGAAAAGTTATGAGCATTTGCAGATTAGCTGTTTGAGCAGACAAATCTTTTTTGCCTAAAAGTGACCACAGGATTTTTATTTTCGGAGTGACTAGAGAACCTATGGGCCTTGGGCTGGGAGAGACAAGGTCCACACAGTGGGTTTGCGGAGGTAGTCCTGCCTTTGTCTCGTCCAGTTCTGTACTCCACACGTTAGGAATCGGGCAAAGCTAAAAATCAGTTTACAGGGTTTATAAATGTTTACATTGCTTCCTCAGTAACTATTGTTGCCCTAAGTAAAGAGGTAAACTGGGGCAAGCTCAGAAAGATGAGGTTATTCAGGAAGGGCAAAGGGATTGCAGTTCAGGACAAGCCAGCTGAAGCCAGCTGAGGGCGGGGCTGCGGAGGGCGGGGCCGGCTGTATCAGTGGGCAGGGAAGGTAAGGAGGGGGAAGTTCAGCCAGACGGAAAGCGAAAAGCAAAGACCAGCCTTGAAAATTTTCCCGAGGAGGCAGAATCAGTCCAGTCTCACACACAAAGCTCAATTCAGCCCACTTTGCGAGACCAACCCGACCTGGTCCCCTCCAGTTTATGCCTCTAGCATAACTCTGAGCCGATCACGGTTGGTCGATTAAGAGACAATTTCTGATCCACCTCCAATCAGCTAAGAAAATTCCAACCCTATCAGTTTTCTGTAAGTGAGGCATTAACAGGGAATGACTCTTTGTTTTGTCTTCCTGAGGGCACCGTTGTGAGACTCCCTATTTTATATCCTCTGGTTGTTTTTTAGATTAAAATTGTTTCACACCATGCATGAACTAATTCTAACATAAAAGATTTTGGATACAAACCAGTTCATATGAATTGCATCACTGAGCATCATTAAGCACCTTGGCTGGACACTGGGGGCTGTGAGGGAGTACGAGCTGCTTCCTGCCCTTGAGGAACATGCAGTCTAGTCTCCAGGTGAGCCCAAGGCTTTCTCACCTCAGGCGCTCTAAGAATCACAGTAGTACCTATGATTCAGTATGTCTTGGTTGGGACCTAGGAATTTGCATTTTAACAAGTGCCTTCTTCTAAGATCACTGGTAGAAAAATAATAATCTAGCCTTCTAACCAGCACCACACACCAAAGCATTTATTAAAAATGTTTATTTATTTTCAGAGAGAGAGAGAGGGAGAGAGGGGAGAATCCCAAGCAGGCTCCACACTGTCAGCTTGGAGACTGACTCGGGGCTTGATCCCATGAATTATGAGATTATGAGCTTAGCCGAAATCAAGACTAAGAGGCTGAACCCACTGAGCCAGCCAGGTGCCCCCTGCTACAGAGTTTGCCTCCAAGTCTTGGATGATATTACTCACCCATTTGGATAAAACAAAGTTTCTGCCTGTTCTTTGTTTTATTTTTTAGCTGGTTTTTCTTTTAAAGTAGGCTCCACGCCCAATGTGGGGCTTGCACTCATGACCCTGTGATTAAGAGTCACGTGTTCTACTCACTGAGCCAGCTAGGCGCCCCACTTTATTTATTATTATTATTTTTAAGTAATCTCTACTCCCAACGTGGGACTTGATCTCAAGACCCTGACATCAAGAGTCCCATGCTCTGCCGATAGCCAGATATCCTCTGCCTGGTCTTTATTACATTAAATGAAAACAGCTGGACAGATTTTCACCAAATTAGAGGAGTGTGTTTGGGTTTGTCTGACTTAAAAGAAAGGGTAAAGGAAATTTATTTTGGGAGTTCCTAAGGAGAGGATCCTTGCAAGAGAGAGGCAGCCGTGTTCAGAGCAGCATCAGGCATTGAATTTCTGACAAGGACACTCTCCCGAGAGCGGGCTGGGCTCAGGGAGGAAGCTGCAGGAGTTTATTGGTTTAATGGTGGTTAATGATTGATGGGAGCTGCCCAGAGAAGGCCGAGTACCCGAAGACAGAATTTTGAGAAAAAGTCTACAGGAGAAAGCGGACTAGAAGCTTGTGAACAGAGAGTTCTAATCCTCGTTTAGCTGTTTATCATGGACGTTTGGACAAGAGTCTTTCCTTTCCTGTATCCCAGATTACATAATTAGCACAGTGCTGACTTTTTTTTCACAGGGTTATTGTAAGGAATAATGAATGAAATCCCACATTTGCACTTGGACATTTTAGGAAGATGAGGGTTTTATTTTTAAGGTGGGTTTTAGTTGTATGTTAAAAATGCAGAATAAGTAGGATAAACTAGATTTTATTGCAAGATGTTGGACTTTAATCTGGCGTTCCCTTGTAGTGTGTTCTTCCCTTTATTGTTTGTTTTGATGATTCAGTTTACAATGTGATGTGATGAAAAAATTATTTTTAGGGTGCCTGGGTGGCTCAGTCGGTTGGGCACTAACTTCAGCTCAGGTCATGATCTCATGGTGCATGAGTTCGAGCCCTGCGTCAGGGCTGGTGTTGACAACACAGAGCCTGGAGACTGCTTTGGATGCTGTGTCTCCCTCTCTCTTTGTCCCTTCCCCTGCTCATGCTCTGTCTCTCTCAAAATTAACATTAAAAATAATGTTTAATTATTTAATTAATTTATTTAAAATTAAATTAATTGCTTTAAAATTATTTTTAATGTTTATTTATTTTTGAGAGAGAGAGAACATGAGCAGGGGAGGAGCAGAAAGAGATGGAGACACAGAATCCGAAGCAGGCTCAGACTCACGAACTGTGAGATCATGACCTGAGCCACATGTGATTTTAAAGTTACGTGATGAGATTTTAAAAAATCGAAGTGTGGGGTGCCTGGCTGGCTCAGTTGCTGGAATATAACACTCTGGACCTCAGGGTTGTGAGTTCAAGCCCATGTTGGGTGTAGAGATTACTTAAAAATAAAATCTTGGGGCTCTGCCAGCACAGAGCCTACTTGGGATTCTTTCTCTCACTCTCTCTGCCCCTCGCCTGCTCATGCACGCGCTCTCTCTCTCTCTCAAAATCAATAAATAAAAAAACAATTAAAAATTTTCAAAAATAAAAAATCTAATGTAGGAACCAGGGCAATTAGAACATAAGATGGACCTTGTTTTTAGAAAGCTGAGTAGGAGTTTAGGGATAAAACAAACATGGAGAAGCACGCTAAGCAACCGACTACAGACCTCAACTCTTTTGGTTACTAATTTGCCAAGGGGCCCTGAGCCATGAATATAGATGAAAATCTATGAAAATTTGACACGTGTGCTCAGACTAGGGCAATATATCATCACTGCACCCAAGATACGGCACAATATGAACAGCTTAAATATTTAACATAATGCTATGCCATATAATTACACATATGGCATTATCTTTAATAGGAGCTGATTAATGAAGGTGACATAAAGCAAGGATTAATATTAGCTATTCAGACACTGATGTTCAGATAGCCACCGGAAAAGTCATTTTTCTCCAAGTTCTGTTCCTTAAGGATTATAGAAATGTCAATTGTTTTTGCAGTTTCCATTTCAAGAAGCAGTTATTCAGACTCCCCAGAGAACTCTTCCCTAACAGACTACAATAAAACTTGGAATTAATGGCAGTGACATTTTAGACCTAAATTACTGCCTTCGTGGTTTAAATAATTACCCTGCCATGTCTATGCATGAGACTTTCAAATATTTCACTTCATTCCTGGTGTATCTCTCATCTTCACAGCTTGTCTCTGACGGCTCAATTTCTAATTTCCCCCTGAAAGTTCTCCTGCTTATTAACAGTACTTTTATGGTCATTCAACTAAAATAGTTTTTCAACAAGCTCTTCTCAAAGGTCCTCTCTTGCTGTCCGCTTCTTTCTTCATTTGGGCATTGAATGGCTGCTTGCATTGGTCCTTTCTGCATATATATTTATGCAGAATATTTATATTTACATAAATATTTATATTTATATATTAATCGTTGTTAACTGTACTCCTCTAAGGTGACTCTCATATACCTAGTTTATTTTTTAGAGAAGTTTTAGGTTGACAGCAAAACTGAATAGAAGGCACGGAGATTCCCCACACATCCCCTCTCCCCACCTATGCAGTCTTGCCTCCATCATCGATGTCTCCCCACCAGGGTGGTACATTTGGTACAATTGGCGCATGTACATTTATGCATCATAACTCTCCAGAATCCATAGCTTTTAGAGTTCACTTTTTTTTTGAGTATAGTAGGTGCACGATGTTACATTAGTTTCAGGTGTACGACTTTGTGATCATTAGGGTTCACTCTTGGTGGTGTACTTTTATGGGTTTGAACAAATATATAAAGACATGTATCCATCATTATAGTATCTTACAGAGTAGTTTACTGCCCTCAAATCCTCTGTGCTCCCCTATTCATTCCTCTCCCACAACTGCCAATTTTTAAATAAACAATTGTTAAGTGTCTGCTCTCAACTGGAAATGGACTGGTCACTTCAAAAACAAACTAAAAATTAGGTCCCATGTATTAAGAATTGCACAGTCTGTTGGGAAGGCAGTTACATAAACAAGTAATGTAATAAGTTAAATTACTTTAATGAGGTTGTGTAGCAGTGTTGATGGGGCTCTAGGAGAAATGGAGATTGTAAATTAGCCTGGGAAGATGGAGAAGGCTTCCCAAAAGACATATCTTCTCTAGTAGGAGTGCACTGGTATACAATGCGGAGGAAGGGGTTGGTACAGAGGTGCCTGGGGACAGTATCTAAGCTGAGAGTGTCATGTGCAAAGGTCTAGCAGCTCTGGAGGATGAGGCAGGCCTGGAGCCACCACAGCAGTTTAGTATGTTTGAAGAACTGGCTTTGGGACAGAGCGCAGGAGATGGGACCTCAAAGGAAAGCAGGGACAAAGATCATGAAAGGCCTTGAATATCATGGAAAAGGAGTTCACTAGATTTTACCTTGGAGACACTGGGGAGCCATTGAAGAATTTTGAGCAGTATACTGATATGGTCAGCTTGTTATGTTAGAAAAATCCAGCCTGGTGGAAGTGTGGAAGATAGGTTAGATGGCAGGTAAGAAAGGACAGTGAGGGTGTTTTCATCATATTTCATACTACTTAGGAAGACAGCAAGGGAAAGAATAGAGCAGTGAGGAGGAGTTGAAGAGGAGAGATTTATGAGTTACCCTGGTTGGGTAGTTGACTAGATGGGGTGCAAAGAAGAGGAAAGTTTCTGGCTTCGTCAGTTTGACATTTATTAAGATAGAGAAGACAGAGGGGCGCCTGGCTGGCTCAGCTGGTAGAGCATGTAACTCTTGATCTTGGGGTTGTGAGTTCAAGCCCCCCCATTAGGTGTAGATGCTACTAAAAATAAACAAAAAGAGGAGTGGGTTTTGGGGGGAGGCATTGGGAAGAGGAAAGATGTGTTTGGTTTTAAGTATAATGAGTGTGAGGAGCTGCTGGAACATTCAGGTGGGAAGGTCAAGTTGAAAGGCCCCACAGGTCTACAGCTAAGAAGAAAATTCTGAGCTAGAAATATTGACTTGGAAGTTGTGCTGTGGGTGGGTGTGGTAAGTAAGTGTGCGTAGAGTAGGTAAGTATGAAGGGCCAGGTAAGAAGAAAGAGAAGACCAGAGGAAAAGTGAAAGAGTCTCAGGCTGCAGCCAGGGTGACAGTTCAACCCTAAGTATTTCAACTGGTGTCTCTCAAGAACAAAGAGGTTCTCCTAGGTAACCCAGGCATCAGTTTTACATCAAAGAAAATCCATGTTACTTCAGAAACTTTCAAAGTCTTGTCCATACTCAAATTCCCACAACTGTACTTTATTTATTTATTAATGTTTTATTTATTTTTGAGAGAGAGAGAGAGAGAGACAGCACGAGCAGGAGAGGGTCAGAAAGAGAGGGAGACACAGAATCTGAAGACAGGCTCCAGACTCTGAGCTAGCTGTCAGCACAGAGCTTGACGCAGGGCTTGAACCCATGAACCGCGAGATCATGACCTAAGCTGAAGTCAGACACTTAACCAACTGGGCCGCCCAGATGCCCCTCTACATTTTTTTAAAGTTTATTTATTTATTTTGAGAGAGAGAGAGAGAGAGAGAGAGAGAGAGAGAGATAAGAGAGAGTCCCAAGCAGACTCTGCACTGTCAGCGCAGAGCCTGAAGCAGAGCCTGAACACACAAGCCATGAGGTTACCACCTGAGCAGAAGTCAAGAGTCAGATGCTTAACTGACTGAGCCATCCAGGCAGCCCACCCCAAACTACTTTTAAGATGTTTCTTTTTTTTTTTCTTTATCAGACATTTATTGCAATAATTAATAAACGTAAAATATTCAATAAATTGAATAGAAAAAGTCTTCTTTTCAAAAGACCAAGAAAACATTCTCCTTTTCCTATTAAAAAAGATACATTTTGTTTTCCAAATATTTTACATCTCCTACCGGGCAAATAAAATCCATCAAGATTTATGCCTTTATATAATCATATTTAGCAAGTGCTTTTTACTGTGAGAGCAACTTATTCAATATCCATAATAAAGATGCACTTTCACAATCCAATAAACAACTCAAAATGTCTTATAGCCTGATAACAAGTGTGATCTCATAGCCAAATCAAGAGATGCTATGATGGTTCAAAGGCAAATCAATTGGGAGGGTATGGGATGGAATCATTCCACTTTTGGAAACAGTCAAGTTTCCAATTTGAATGAAGTCTAAAATATACAAATGAGGGCCCTGATCATACAAAAGGTTAATTTCTCAAAGTAAAGTGAGTTCAGAACCTATTGTTTTTTGGTGAAAAACCCACAGTAATTTTTTTTTGGGGGGGGACTGGATTTAATAGTATTATAATTCTAATGAACAAGTTCTATCAGGGATTGCTATAGTTTAGAATCCCAGTATTAACCAACGACAAATAAATATTAGCCCACACATATCTCTAATAACTCAGATGTTTCTTTCTAATAAACTGACCATTACATTTCCAAAATCCTGAAATGGCCAACAGACCATAGAAAGACATTTCTTTAGGCTCCTGCTTGAAACCAACAGCTTCAACAAACTGCTGGCCTTAATTCAGGGCCAATTAAGATGTTTCTTAAAACCCAGGCTTTAACTGGTGCACCTGGGTGGCTCAGTCAGTTGAGCATCTGACTTCGACTCAGGTCATTATCTCATGGTCTGTGGATTTGAGCCCCGTGTCAGGCCCTGTGCCGACAGCTCAGAGCCTGGAGACTGCTTCAGATTCTGTGTCTCCCTTTCTCTATGCCCTCCTCTGCTCATGCTCTGTCTGTCTCTCAGAAATAAATAAACATTAAAAAATTAAAAAAACCTCTCAGGCTCAAATCAAGTTCCAAGTACTGCATTTGACTGTTACCTTTCTTTAGTCTTGGTCTGGAAGGCCCCCCTACCTGCCTCTATTCTCTGTGGTACTGAGTGCTTTGAGAGTCCAGGTCAGTTGTTCCACAGGGGACAGTCCACATTCTTGATCATAGTTAGATTTAGGTCAGTCATTTCCAGTGGTTCACCATAAGTGATATTGATATCCTACTGTATCACATCAGAGAGATTCTAATGTCAGGGTCAGGCCCCTTTAATAGTCCATTTTGACGACTGTATCAGAAACAGTCCAAACTAATGCCCCTGATGAATATATATATTTGGATCTAAATGGTACATATATGGCCTGGCCTTTTCTACAAAGTGATACATATTCTGAGTCTTTCATCTTTGATAAATAGCCCAAGTCAACTTTCCAGCTGTGGCTTCTGATTGGTTTTTTTCTTGATTTAATTTTCCTATAGAAACCTGTGCTGCAAATGGCTTGTTCTGAGTGAGGCCTTGTCTGGCTCAGTGATATGCAAAGACTTTGGTCAGACTGGTTCACTGACATGACTACTTTTCTGTCTCACCAACCACCATTCCTCACAACTCTGACAGATAAGCCATTGCTTAAGGGACAGAAAGAGAAAGAGTTGCTCGCTAAGAAGACCGAGAAGGAGTAGCCAGAGAGGCGGTGAGAATGTTTATAGTAGTCAGGGCTCCTTTGATAGAAAGTATAACAGAAGCCGTGTGTTGGAGTCTTCCGGAAGAGTGAGTCATTAGGCAGGATTCAAAAGAGTAGTTGCTTATATGGGGTGGATATTTGCTAGAGTTAACGAATTTACAGTGAGTCATCTTTGTTTCTTAAATGATCTGGAGCCAGAAGACAGGGAAAGGGTGGCCTCTGGGCCAGGGACCAAGAATCTGGAATCTGAACTTCTGTTCTTACGGAGTGATCTCAGCTCGGTCTTTAAGATTTCTCGTGGACTTTTACAACCTGTAAAAGCAAGTAATATTATCCACGTATGCTGTTGGAGAACTGAATTGTATCTGTTGACATTTCTGAGAGGTGCTATTTGAACAGACTGTTTAACACATTATTGCGGAGGGGAAACCTAGAAACCCTTGTAAGCCACTCCTGTGATCTGAATGTTCTCTAAGCCACGATTGTGGGAGAACCGGTTTCTGAGAGAAAAGCTTAGTGACATTCTTTAGAAAATCTTTCTCATTGACAACACTCATTTACCAGTGAGATTTTTTTATTTAATGGCATTTTTGATATAAAGGCATATATTTTCCTGCCTTTGATTTTCATTAACCCTTGAAGCTGGCAAACTTTTCTGTAATACTGAGACTTTGTTTAAAAATAATTTAAGGAAGGCCTGGGTGGCTCAGTCGGTTTTGAGTTTGACTTCAGCTCAGGTCCTGATGTCATGCTTTGTGAGTTCAAGCCCCGCTTTGGGCTCTGTACTGACAGTTCAGAGCCTAGAGCCTGCTTCAGATTCTGTGTCTCCCTCTCTCTCTGCCTCTACCTCGCTCACACTTGGTCTCTCTCTCTCTCAAAATTAAACATTAAAAAATAATAATTTAAAAATACTAAATATGGGGTCCCTGGAGGGCTCAGTCGGTTAAGTGTCCAACTTTGACTCAGGTCATGATCTCATGGTTTGTGGGTCTGAACCCTGTATGGGGCTCTGGCATGGTAGCTCTGGGGCCTGCTTCAGATTCTGTGTCTACTTTTCTTTCCCCTCCCCTGCTCATGCTCTCTCTTTCTCTCAAAAATAAATAAACATTAAAAAAATTTTAAAAAATACTAAATCAGGGATCACTAAGCTTCTTGGGACTTAACTGTACTTAAAAAAAATGTTCCATTCAACTTATTCTTTTTTACATTTTAAAAATTGTGGTAAATCATACATAACATAAAACTTCCCATCTTAATCATCTTTAAATGTACGGTTCAGTGGCAGTAAGTACATTCACATTTCTGTGCTACCAACACCATCGAACATGTCTAGAATTAGCCATACTTCTTTAGAAATGAAAGTGAATGGTCTGTCTGTTGGCTTTAGTGGTTCCTTCTGCTGGGGATCTGGAATAGGTGGCAGACTGAGTAAATCCTTGCTCCTGGGAAGTCTCTTAGTTGTTTTTGTTTTGTTTTGTTTTTGTTTTTTTGTCTTTGAAAATTGTTCTAATGTTTTACTTTTCTTTGAGAGAGAGAGAGAGAGAGAGAGAGAGAGAGAGAGAGAGAGAGACAGCGTGAGCAGGGGAGAGTCAGAGGGAGGGGGAGACACAGAGTCGGAAGCAGGCTCCAGGCTCTGAGCTGTCAGCACAGAGCCCCACGCTGGGCTCAAACCCACGAACCATGAGATCATGACCTGCGCCAAAGTCGGACGCTCAGCCGACTGAGCCACTGAGGCGCCCCATGTTCTTTTGTCTCTAAAGCAGTCTTCACACCCTGGGTGGAGCCCAATGTGGGGCTTGAATTCCCTGTTGAGATCAAGACCTGAGCTAAGATCAAGAGTCGGATGCTTAACCAACTGAGCCACCCAGGCACCCCAAGAGATCCCTTACTTTTGAGGAATGGTTCTGAAATGGAGACATATGAAGACGAGGCACCCATAAAAAAGACTGACCTTGTCAGGATCCACAGTAGTTAAGGATTTCTATCGCAGCTTAGCCCAAAGGTTCTCACAGCTACTGTTTGCTGACAAGCTAAACTGAGTTTTGTTTTGTTTTGTTTTAATTCTTTTTTTTTTTTTTTTTTTTAGTTTACATCCAAGTTACTCATCTTTTCTATCCAAGAAACACCTGCTGATGACCGGTGTTGATGAGCTCATGGTTTACAAGCCGGTGGCGTACTGAAGGCCAACCACAGGCCCCCGGTGTCTTCCTGACTGGGTTAAGTGTCTCCTTTTGAGGACTGGGTTGTTTTTCCCTTCGTTGTGGTAATAAAAGTTTGTCATTTATATTTGTGAAGGAAAGTTCCTTTGGTGTTGCCCAGTAGCTCTGCCAGGGAGGGAATTGGGTACCTTCTTGTTGGGTTAAAGAGTCCTCTGCAAGTGAGTTCAAGGTCATGGGGTCTGCACAGCCAGGGCTCGATGGACTAGGGCACTGCACTGTTCTCCTGGAGGGATGCCTTGGTGAGCGCCAGGACAGCCTGCTCCTGCCCCAGCGAGTAGCCCGCCTCCTACCGCTTTGTGATGCCCGTTGGATGTGGGGACCAATTCCCTCTATTTTTCAGCTCTCCTCTGTAGCATGGGGCACCTGGTGGAGGGAGGTGACCTCCTTGTTCATCATCTATGTTGATTTATGAGAATCATGTAAGGAAACATATGGGACCCACAGTAGGAAAGGAAAATGTAGACAGAGAAAGAGACTTGGTCAGTGGATTGATTGGCATGTCTGTCAATCTGTGCATCTGTCTGCCTTTGTCTTCCTTCCTCCCTAGTGTCTGTCTTTCTCTTGGTTTCTCTCTCTCTCTCTCTTGTGTCTATGTGTGCCTCAGTATGTCTTTCTCTTTCTATCTTGTTTTTCCAAGCATATGTTAAATTTCAACTACGTGCCAAGTATGATGCTAGATTCTGAGTCTAAAGGCAAATAAGACACTCTGAATAATAATAGTAACAACATAACTGACTTTGTTGCTAGCTGCTTAGCATATACGAGACTCTGTCTTACAAGCTTTATATGGGGGAGGGGTGCCTGGGTGGCTTGGTCACTTAAGCATCTGACTTCAGCTCAGGTCATGATCTCATGGTTCACCAGTTTGAACCCCACATCAGGTTCTGCTGACAGCTCGGAGCCTGGAGCCTGCTTCAGATTGTGTCTCCTGCTCTTTCTGCCTGTCCTCTGCTCATGCTCTCTCTCTCTCAAAAATAAACACTTAAAAAATTTATAAAAAGAGGTCTCATAATCTAATGTAAGTGGTATCTAATTATTCTTTAATATTGAGTAAAAAAAAAAAAAAGAGACTTCACCATGAAAACCCTTCAGGTCGATGCCTTGGAGTTCAGAACGTCTTACAACTTTGTAAGAAGAATGTGCTTATCATTTCTGGGGTTTACGGGAGAAGGAAGATTGCCATGATATTTGGGCAAAACTTTCTCTAAAACACCAGGACATAGTAAATCACAGTACAGAGCATGTGGTTGGGAAATACTTACTGTACAACACAAGTTTATGTTGCTTGAAAATGTTCCTTATGACAGATTGCAACGTCTAGCAAAGCAGCGATGTAAGCTATGGAACTAGTTTCGCGTGGCCTGAAGTTGAACGTCTTTATATTTCACCATTTCATTACTCCACAACTTCATGCATCAGAATTGCAGGCTGATTCAGATCTTGGGAAGGAATTTAAATTCCTGGACTGACTGGACTCGGGGCAGGTGATAACCCTGGGGCTCCACTAATGTGACATTGACTAACTTCAGCCCAAGAGCCTAGGGCTCCGGTGCAACCTTCAGAGTGGCACAGGATGGTATGAGGTCTTCTTTCCCCATGGTCAACTGAGGAAATAATGTGAGATCCTTCTCCCCTTGACCATGGAAAATTCCACACTAGGTCTGAGATGTGCTGAGAATGACTTCTTATCTGTTCTGTTTGAGCTCGGTTTTTGGTCTTAATTTGGCCATAGTAGAGTGAACTCCCATATGTCTCTGTCTATACCTCTGTCTAAAGCACTCCTATATACCTCTGTCTATAGCAGGAGTGGGGCGACTGGGGGCTCATCAGGATTTCCGGCCACGTTTAATGAGAGCTGCTGGTGGCCCTCAAGGTTTGGAGAACCTCGTGGTGAGCTTTGACCAAGTTGTTTTGGGCAGTGCTCATTGAGCAACTTTGTGTTCACACTTGTCATTAGCCATCCACTTCCAAAGTATCTTTTGAGGGGCGCCTGAGTGGCTCACTCAGTTTAGCGTCTGACTTTGGCTCAGTTCATGATCTCATAGTTCATAGGTTTGAGCTACGCGTCAGGTTCTGTGCTGACAGCTCAGAGCCTGGAGCCCGTTTAGGATTCTGTGTCTCCCTCCTTCTCTCTCTACCTCTATCCCACTCATGTTCTGTCCCTCTCTGTCTCTCAAAAATAAATAAACACTAAAACAAATTTTTAAAAAAGTGTGTCTTGAGGTTGGATGTGTCACAGGGCTGGCCAGATTGGCTTAGTCACTGGGTGATTTTGACGATGATTTAGCTTCTGAATCAGCACTTGTCACTTGCTGGGTTGCCTGTGCTGTACACAAAGTGCAGGCTGCTGGTGGTGGGGGTAGATTGAGTCTGCTTTTCCTGGGAGTCCTGAAAGTTCTGACATCGTGGGCAGCAGAGCAGGAGCCCTGGTCTCCGGCTCCCGGGGCTCAGATCCCACATTCTGGTCCCGGCAAGCCTCAGAGGCTCTCTGACCCTCAGGATCCTCATCTGTGATTATAACACATACCTTCTAGGATTGTGGGGGGAGGGCCAGCAAGATGCCTGCAAATGACAGTGCTGCAGGGGCTGAGCTGGGTGGGGGTGCTTCCTTCTGGCTGTTTGGTTGCCAGGAGGTACTCTGTCTATGGTGTGTGGAGCTGTCCTTGATGCCGAGTGAAAGGAGACACATGGAGTGGTTTTTCAGGAAATCTCGATTTAAACAGATATTTTTAGTGCGCATGAAGCAAAGCTTACATAGGTACACAAAATAGTGCATACATATTAAACAAGTAGGTTCCTGAACAAAAAATGACATTTTGTATTTTGATGAACAGGAAGTTGCACTGGTTGGGAGATAGATCCTCACATGGCCGCAAATGCATCCTTGGAGTCTTCAGGGCCCAGGTGGAAATCCAAGGGTTCTTTGGTTAATTAAAGACAGAGAAGGTGTAAAATGAGAGAGAGGACGTTTCATGCTAGCTTCTTCCCAAATGCTTACAGAACACTTAATTTACAAGATTTTCTGGGATAAAAAGTGTCTGCACTCAAAAAGGGTTGGAAACAAAATCAGGTTAAGAAATGTTGCTTCACTTGGGTGCCTGGATGGCTCAGTCCGTTAAATGTCTGACTTTGGCTTCAGGTCATGATCTTCTGGCTCATGAGTTCGAGCCCCCATCAGGCTCTGTGATGGCAGCTTGGAGCCTGGAGCCTGCTTTGGATTCTGTGCCTCCCTCTTTCTCTCTCCGTGCCCCTCCCCTACTCATGCTCTGCCTCCCTATCTCTCAAAAATAAACAAACATTAAAAAAAAGAGAAATGTTGTTTTATTAAGCAGTTGTCTTTCCCCAGCTTCACAAGACCATGCATAATAAGTATATTAAGATTTCTGAGATGTCTGGTAGCAAGCAAACCTTGCACAACCCAATATTTTTCCAACTCAGTTGAATAAGAAATCTTTTTCAGGTGTCTTCTACTTAAATCCAGTGGGCAAAGGTTGAGAAACACAGCTTTAATTGTTGGGTGTGGTCTGAGGTTGTTTGTATAAGATTAAACTGTGAATGGGTTTTTCCTGGAAAATTCTCCACAGAAGTAACACAGATAGAAATTATATGTATGAGTAGGTTTAAACATTGTATTTCCTCACCTTTTTCTTGTGAACTATTTCAAACACAAAGGAAAGTTGAAAGATTGGCTTCAGGAGTAGAACTCTGAAGTTATATATACATTGTAACACATCACTTCTCAGCATTCAGTGTACCTCTCTTAAGAATGCAAACATTAGGACCCTGATCATCTAGGGATGTAATTTTGTGGTAGAGTTTTTTCTTACAGTCTAATTAGTTACTAAACAGTATCCTTTAAATTATGAGAATTGCATACCTACATGGATTAAAACATTGCAAAAAGAAAAAAAAAGAATGCAAATATTTATCTATAGAACCACAATGTCATTGTCCATACTAAGAAAATTAGCCATCTAAATGGACTTAATGTTTAAATTTCCCCAAGTGTTCCCTTAGAATGTCTTTAAAACTGTTTTTTAATCAAATGCATTACATTTTTTGTTACTTATTTTAACCTCTTTTCCTCTTTCCTTTTAACCTGTTTCCTTTTCCCCCATGACATTGACCTTCTGAAGAGTCCAGGCTAGTGATCTTCCAAAATGTTCTATTTCTAGATTTGTTTTTTTCCTCATGATGTGCACTGTTCCTCGACCCTGGGTACCCAGCAGGACCACTTGTCTTGACTGGCTTTCCAAGGGAGGGGGAGGAATTGGACCATTCTGTACTCACAGAAGGTTATTTAAATAAAACTTAACTCCTAGAAAAAAGAACACCAATGCCTGAGATCCACCGTAAGCCAATTAAGTCAGAATCGCTGGAAATGAAGCCAGGTGGCCCTAGTTTCAGAATTTTCCTGGTGGTTCTACTCAGCAGCTAGCGTTAGAAACCACGGCTCCATCTCTTGTATATCCTATAAACAAGGAGTTAGACTCAGGATATTACATTTTGTCTAGAATACCTTGACTGTGTACTGCAGTCACCTGGGGAACCTCAAAAATTACTGATGCTTGGGTCCAACGGCCGGAGATTCTGGTCTGGTAGCATCGCCTAGGTGTTGGGAGTTTTAAAGTCTCAGGTGAAAAAAAAAAGTCTCAGGTGATTTTAATGCAGTCAGGAATGTCCACTGCCTTAGCGTATAGGGTTTGTTTAATTGGCCTCCTACTAGGAGGCAGGTAATGTCACACTCTCCCATTATTTGTGAGGCTCAGTTCAACCACTGGGTTCAGGTGGTCGCCGCCAGACTTCTCTGTTGCAAAGGTACAACTGCTCTCCTACGTAAAGGTAAGTGGTCTCTGGGATGGCACTTTGCCACTGTAGGAATCCAGTTTTCATCCAAAGTTTAGACTCTGCTGGGGATTGTTACCTCAGTCAGTTATTATGTCGGGGGTTAAGAGTGGTGATTGAATCTTGTCATTCCTTCTACATGTATTAGTGGTTTTCTTTTGTAAAGAAGAGCTGTCCTGTTTATCCTCTCCTCGCTCCCTGGACTCGTGTATTTTCATTTAATAACCAGTGACAATCATCCATTTTTGATGTTCAGAGTGTACTAAATTTGGCCGGTGGGAACCCCTTGAAGCTGGCTTTTTTAAAAACACACTTTTGAGGGGCGCCTGGGTGGCTCTGTCGGTTAAGCGTCTGACTTTTTGGCTCAGGTCGTGATCCTGTGTTCGTGAATTCAAGTCCTATGTCTGTGCTGACAGCTCGGAACCTGGAGCCTGCTTTGGATTCTGTGTCTCCCTTTCTCTCTGCCCCTCCCCTGCTTGTGCTCTCCTTTAAAAAGAAACATTTAAAAAGTACAAGTTTTATTTATTAAAAATTTTTTAATGTTTATTTTTGAGAGAGAGAGAGATTGAGAGAGAGCAAGCATGAGCAGGAGGGGCAGAGAAAGGGAAACACAGAATCTGAAGCAGGCTCCAGGCTCTGGTACTTGTCTTTGGGGAAACACACACCTAAGAGCTGTCAGACCTTTTCCCCTGCCTGGGCCCTGGACTCAGCCACTTCTGTCAGGAGCCCTGTTTCTTTGGAATTAGGGAAATTTTAAATTTTAGTTTATTTCTTTATTTTGAGAGAGAGTGCCAGCATGAGTGGGGGAGTGGTAGAGAGAGGGAGAGAGGGAATCCCAAGCAGGCTCTGTGCCGCCAGTGCTGAACCCAGTGCAGGGCTCGATCCTACAGACTGAGAGATCACGACCTGAGCTGAAACCAGGCAGTGCTTGACCGGCTGAGCCAGCCGGTCGCCCCTGAATAGGGAATGGTAGTTAAACCCATATCTGGGGGCTAGTTGTGCTGGTCGTTACTGGGACGGCATTGCTTTCAGTTCTTAGTGGACACAGCTGGGGAATACGCTGAAGAAAACAACCATTTGTTTGAACTGATACTTTCAACTCCAATCCAATTTAACATTACAGGTTTTTTTTCCCCCCCCTCAAATAAAGGATATTTATTTTCTGTGTGTGCCACTTTCCGTAACGGCGCACGGGGAAGAAGAATTAGGCACAAACAAGTCAGCTGTAAAAGAGAAAGGGAGCAGGGGACGACAGCTCTAACAACTGTCACCTCGAACAACTCCGCAGCCCCATATTTATTGAGGATACGATAGTCAGTCAATGCCAAGTTTGTTTTTAGTGATCAGAGAGTGATCTCATGAGGAAAACAGAACTTGCTCAGGCAGGTACGTTATGGTTGATCGGGCACAATCAATATGTTTCATATAAACAGGTGGTCTCTGAGGAAGCGGAGAAGTCGACACAAAAGACGCAGACAGCTTTCCGCCCAGGGACGGGCCAGGTGTTCCCAGCTGCCCGGCTCCTGTGTCTTAAGTCAGCCGCTTTCCCAGAGAGACACAACAATGTGTATTTTTTAAACCATTTATTAATCATTATATAGTTTTGTGTACTGTTTTTCTCCATAACTACATTTTATAGATCATGTTGTTCTGAGAGGTCACCCCATTTCCCCCTTTCTGTTTATGTAGAAGCTGGAATGTTGATTTTGTGATTTTTTGCTCCATCAGTCATCGGAAGGATTTTCGTGTGCATCTGAAGACTAAATATAGAAAGATTACAGCAATAGAAAGTATAATCATTGTTTTCTATGAGGCCCAAACCAGTTTGTTTGATCCAAGTGAAAGGGTTAAGAGAGGATATAACATTATCAGTCTGTTGAGCAAAACTGATTCTTTGAATAGTATCTTGCAGTTGTCTAATATCTAAAGTTAAATTATTACCATAATGATTAGTTAGATGGCGTTGGTTCTTATCCCAAGGAATCTCTGGCTGGTTATAGGATAAGGGGTGATGCAAAAGTTTGTTACATTTCAATCACATAAAAGACGAAGTCTTCGCTTTATATTTTGAACTTTGTCCCCAACAGAAATCATAGCTGATTTTGAATCAGATACTCTTTCATTTAAATTTTGATCACTAATACTCTCTATTGATTTCAAGCTTTGCTTGCATTTTCATGCCATATTTGAATAAAATGTGTGGTTTGTACTGTTTGGTGTAAAGCTATCCCAGCAGTAGTAGCAGTTGCTGTTAGAGGTATAATACCCAAGATCGCAGTGATCTGCAAACCTATAAATTTTTTTTTGTAGTCAATCTTTGTAAACTATTAAAATTGCATGCATGTCTGGAGAACTTTTCTAGACTTGGGGGTGTTTTATGGGTAGCCAGATTCTTAATCTTCTACAAGTTAAAAGAAGAATATTATCATTAAGAGTTACATTTCCATCAATACAGGTAAACATTTGACAGTGGGGGCAATATAATTCTCTTTTTGAATGTTCAAATGTTATTTTTTCTATTATAAACACATAAGGGTCACAAACACATATTCTTAACCATTCTTGCTCTATGAGCAAAAGAATCAAGGTAATGTTTTTCTAGGTTTAGAATAAGAGCCATTCCATATGGTAACGTGATCTAAGGCAGCAGTTATTTTCCATAAAGTTTTCTGTTTTCTATTATATTCCACAAAGAGGGGCGGGCATAGAAGGTCTGCCTCCGTGCCATAGGATAGGTTCTTCGCTCAGTACAGATATTTGGAAAATAATGAACTTTTATATGAAGACCCTTTAAGAGGCAATGTTTCCCAGTGCAACTGGTGACTGCCACCCCTTCGGGGCCCAGTCCCATTCAACCCAATGGGAATCATTGATCAGAACTCTGGAACTGGAGCGCTACAATTCTCCCAAAATGAGCGAATTCCCTCGTTAGACCAAGTCTGTGCCAATTTGCATTTTGGAATGGGAGGTGCTGCCGTGTTAAAATCAATATTCCATTTTTCTTCAGACTGAAAACCCTTGGCTAATGTTAAGTGAGCCAAAGGTGTGTTTGAACTGTTACCAGGGTAACCACATTCATCTGTGATCTGCCGGTATAAGACAACTAGAATGATTACCTGTGCCTAAAGGTCTAACTTGATATCCCAAAGTTATATTAAGAAATGAACCTTTTTCTTGAGGGACTAAAGGTCATCAGGGATCAAGCATTTCAGGCATCTATTTTGAAGCATTAAGATAAATGGGAACTATATCATCCCCCCATTCAATTGGGCGTAGTAAGGGTGGGTTAGGTATGTAAGCTCCTTAAAGGAAATTATCTGTTTCAGCCTGACGACTAGGAGACTTACAGCTACCATGAGGAGGGCCATCATAGTGATAGCCATGTTTTTGGCAGTAAAAGGGTGTTGCTCATTCTCTAGAATTTTTTCTTTCTTCTTGGTGAGCTTCTTGATCTGTCTCCAAGTTGGAATTTTTGTTTGATCTGTCCCCAAAATCATGATCTGGGTGCTCCTTACGGACAGACCCTCGGAGGTGATGATCAGAGGGACTGGCTTGTCCCTCTTCTGTTTGCTCATGTCAAAGCTTAATAAAATGAGAAGGAACCCCAATGGGCTTGACAGCCCCGTTAGATAAGACACAGGCATAACCTTTTCCCCATGTTATTAGATAACCTCATAACTATTGATTAGAAGTGATATCTTTCCACCAAATGGAAATTTTGGTCTTTAAGGAAAAAATGTTGCTCTATTGCTGTAGTATCTTTATCATCACAATTTAAAAAATTTAGAGTGAACAAAGCTTGTGATAATATTTCCTAAGGAGGACTTTATATTCCCCCTTTTTGTTTTTGCAGTTGTAATTTTAGGATTTGATTTGCTCTTTCAACAATTCCTTGTCCTCGAGGATTATAAGAAGTACCTGTGATATGTATAATATTCCATAATTGTAAACGGCATTCCCATTACTGCCATTGCAGCATGGAGATGTCTGATAGCGTGTAGCCATTTTGCCTGTTTGAACTGTGGCCCAAATGAGTATGGAATAGGTATCGATTGTAACATGAACAAATGATTGTTGTCCACAAGAAGGAGTGTAAGTGGCATCCATTTGCCATAGTTCATTAGGAGCTCACCCCCTTAGATTCACCCCCTTAGATTCACCCCCGCAGGCTGAGGCGGGGTGTTAACTGCAGCACATGATGGAAAGGACTGTAAAATTTCATTAGCTTGTTCATTGGTGATAGGAAAGCGATGTTGCAATCCTTTTTTATTGACATGAGTTAATGAATGGAAGGAAATCTGAAGCCTGTTGAAATATAGAACAAATGAGTGAATCAACAATTGTCTTGTCTTCAGACAATGGTCCTGGAAGGCCTGAATGACTACGAATATGGGTGGCATAGAAAGGAGAAGATCGAGAAGGAACGGGCTGTTGTAGTTTTTGAACTAAGGTTTGTAAAGAATTGTCAGAGGTGGAAATGGTAGCAGTTTTAATATGATTTAAAATATAGACAATGTGTAACGAATCAGAGAGTAAGTTAAAAGCTGAAGAAACATCTTGAAAAAGTTATGACAGCCACTAATTCAGATTTTTGTGCTGATAATCCTTTAGTTGATATAATTTTTGATACAGGTCCGTGATAACATGCCTTACCTTTTATCAATCCATCAGAAAATTAGGTAAGAGCATCAGGAAGAGGAATGTAGAAGTTATCTTTGGCAGGATAAATGTTGTTTGTTTAAGAGATAATAGGTAAGGAGGGATAATGTGAGGATGTAGATACTGTAAACCCACTTAAAGCAATTTGCCAATTTATATTATTTTAAAAAGCATTTTTTATTTGTATCTTTTTTAAAGGTAAGACTACAGTCTTAGGATCAAAACCTTGAATTTGTCGTTTTTTTTTTTTTTTCTTTTTTTCCTGACATGAATTAAGTGTCCCATATGGTCTAGGTAGGTGGTCAAGGTTTTGACTGTTTTATTTGGTAAGAATATCCATTCTACTATTAATTCTTTTTGTATAAGTAATCCTGTAGATGTATGAAGCGTATGAAAAATAAGAGGAGTTAGTAAAACATCAGACAAAATTCTGTCCGTTTGTATTGATTGGATTTGATGTTTAACAAATTGTAATTTTTTTAAAGCTTCCTTAGAGACCAAGGACTATTGAGATTAGGATCCCCTTTTAAAGTTGCAAACAAATGTTGCAGCTCATAGGAAGGGATTTCAATTTTGGGTCTAATCCAGTTAATATCTCCTAACAATTTTTGAAGACTATTTAAAGTTTTAATATTTGTGTATTTGAAGTTTTTGAGGCATAATATGAGTTCTATCCATTATGTGTCCCAGATATGAAAATGGAGATGTTCATATTTTTGGGGAGGGAGCTAATTAAGTTATATTTATCAAACTGTGATTGAAGCATGACAAAGCCTTTTTGTAATTGTTAGTATTTGATGTTGAACATAAAATGTCATCCATATTATGGATGAGGTAGATTTATGGGTATTTTTCTCTGACTGGTTGAATTACTTTAGCCACATATTCCTGGCATGTGGTGGGGCTACTTAACATTCCTTGAGGTAAAACCTTTTATTGGTAGCATTTAGAAGGCTCTTTTAAATTGATGCTAGGGACAGTAAATGTAAAATGAGGACAATCTTTTTTAGCTAAAGGGATAGTGTAAAAACAGTCTTGTAAATCTATAATAATTATAGGCCATTCTCGGGGAACCATATTTGGAGAAGGCACCCCAGGTTGTAATGTACCCATGGGGTGAATAGCAGCATTAACCATACGCAAGTCTGTGAGCAATCTTCATTTTTCTGATTTTCTAAAAAATAACAAATACAGGTGAATTTTAAGGACTATGAGATTCCTCGATATGTCCTTTTTGTATCTATTCTTTTATTAAGGTTTGTAAGGCTATTAATTTTTATTGTGTTAAGGGCCACTGCTCCACCCAGACAGGTTTGACATCTTATTAGTTAAGTCGAACAGGCTCAGGAGCAGTGGCCCTCCGCGACAGAGCTGAGGGGCATCTTTTGGAGCCGGTATGACTAATGAAGCTCCCCACTGACTTAACAAATCTTTATCCCATCAGTTAATGGTTACGTCAATGATATACGGTTGCAAATATCCTTTTTGTCTTTCAGGCCCATTACATGGAGGAATATTTAAGCTTTGATGTACGTTAGTCGCCTGGCAGAGTCCAGTTATAGTGATAGAGGCCAGGCCGTAAGGCCAGTTTTTAGGCCAATGTTGAGAACTAATGATGGAGACATCTGCCCCAATGTCCCTCAGCCCAGAAAAAGGTTTTCCTTGAATTTTGACATAACAAATAGGTTTGTCCTGGAATAGTTTTTCAGTTAACTATGTGCCGGCTTTCCCTGTGCTTCCAAATCCTCCTGCATTTCTTTGCTTATTCAAATATTGTCTTTTAAAGTAGGGGAGAAGTAGTAATTGTGCAATATGATCTCCTTTTTTAAAATGATAAGGGACCGAGGTAGACATTCGGACTAATATTTCTCCTTTATAATCTGAATCAATAACCCCAGTATGACCTAGAACTCCCTTAGAAGTAAGACTAGACCTCCCTAAGAGAAGTCCCTTCTGGCAGTGGCCCAAAAAGATTTGTAGGAATTTTTATAGGCTCTATAGGAGGTAACAGTATGAAGTCCTTTGGAATGGGAATACCTAAACCGGCACTTCCTTGGGTTGCATGTAGCCAGTTTAAAATTGTGAGGTGACTGGAAATTCTAGGTGTTGAGGAGAGGGAGCCCTCTTTTCTTTTGGGGCTCAGGGCTTGCCCTGAGGCAAGTTTCCCGATAGGGGAGACCCATTTTTATGAAATTTAGAATGACATTGACTGGCCCAATGATTTCCTTTGTGGCATCTAGGACGTATGCCTGGTGTATTATTTTTATAAGCTTTTGAGGGAATTTTTCCTTTCTGTTTACATTGAGCTTTGGTATGGCCTAATTGCCCACAATTAAAACATTGTCCTTTGAATTTTGTATTACTGAAATTTGCCATGGCTTGTGCCAATATGTCTGCTTTGTAGGTTTCTGTTCCAATCCCTTGACATAATTTAATATAGTCAGTTATGGTGCCTTTGCCTTTAAATGGTGCAATCACCTTTTTACAATCAGTATTAGCATTCTCCTATGCTAATAGTTGTAAGATGGTATCTGAGTCTTCAACATTATTAATCTGCCTTTTAATAGCCTCCCGCAATCTAGGAATAAAATCAATATAAGGCTCCTTTGCGCCTTGGATTATTTTCTGAAAAGCGGCATTGTCTGAGCTTTTGGATTCTATCTTTTCCCAGGCATGCCGACAGCAGCGTCTCAGTTGTTCAACTGCTTGATCATTTATTTGTACTTGATCGTGTCCTCGAGCCCAGGCGCCAGATCCCCTAAGTTGATCTAAGGATATGGGGATGTTGTTGGCTCTATTAAAGTTTGCACTGTTTCAGCATGGTCCTGCCACCAGGTTTTAAATTGTAAAAATTCACTAGGTGACAAGATACTTTTTGCCAGCAAAGACCAATCAGTACATATAAGATGATTGCCTTCCGCCATGCCTTGAATAATGCCATGCTTGAACGGTGAATTAGCACCATAATTTTGTACTGTCTAAGTTCTTTTAATATTTTATATGGAGCTCTCAGCATGGATCCACCATGCCGGTAAAGTCTGTGAGCCCAAGTTTAGGCCCCAGCGAGGCTAAACCCGTAATAAAGCCCTTTGCTTTTGCAAAAAAAAAAAAAAAAAAAAAATTTATATGGGAAAGGTTCATGAATAGCCTCAAAGACACTGTCAGGGTGATTCGGATCCTGACCAGGAGCAATATGGTCTCGAATAGTGACTGGACATGTAAAATGCAAGGCATCGAAATCCCCATTTCACTGTGCCTTTTAAGAGTCCCTTTTGTATAGGAGATAGGATGGTCGTCCTTCACTTCTCATACAAGGTGGACCTGACGGCTTTGGCATAGTAAAAATGTTTCCATTTTCTCTGACTGTAACAGTGGAGGGGGAGGAAATTCCTCATCTTGAATTTTTTTAAAGTAAGTTTATTTATTATATCAATACTTTTTGGGAGTCCTTTTCTAAGTTAGTATGAAATTCATCTTCGCTATCTGCCTCAGGTGTCTGCAAGGGCTCCAGTATGGAGCGAATAAGTGACCAAGTGGACCATGTTGTAATTGGAATTGGTTTTCCTTTGGCATGCAGCGTCTTAAGCTCATGTCCCATTTCTTCCCAGGTCTGCAGATCTGAAGTCCCTAATGTAGGGAACCAGGAGCCATGTTCTTTAATGACCTGTAAAAGCTCCAAAAGTTTGCCCTCACTGACTCTTCTTGCTTTACCCGCCTGTAGGAGCGGTCTTAATGAACATACGTAAGGGTGATACCGGTCTGTGCTCTCAATATTATCCATGCCCTGCGATAAGTACCCACAACTGACCAGCGGGAAACAGGCACGGCCGAGAGAAAACCACGCTGGAGCTTGTTCTCCTGTTCTCGACTCAGGTCCCTGTTTGGGCGCCACTTGCCGCTTTCTGTAATGGCGCACGGGAGAAGAATTAGGCACAAACAAGTCAGCTGTAAAAGAGAAAGGGAGCAGGGGATGACAGTTTATAACAACTGTCACCACTAACAACTCCACAGTGTCATATTTATTGAGAATATGATAGTCAATCAATGCCAAGATTGTTTTTAGTGTTCAGAGAGTGATCTCATGAGGAAAACAGAACTTCCTCAGGCAGGTACGTTATGGTTGATGAGGCATAATCAATAAGTTACACATAACAGGTGGTCTCTGAGGAAGTGGAGAAGTCGACACAAAAGAAGCAGGCGGCGTTCTGCCCAGGGTGGGCCAGTGGTTCCCAGCTGCCCGGCTCCTGTGTCTTCAATCCGCCGCTTTCCCAGAGAAACATGACAATGAGTATTTTCTTTAAAAATTTTTTTGTGTTTTTTAAAAATTATTTTTGAGAGAGTGAGACAGCACTAGCAGGAGAGGGTCAGAGAGACAGGGAGACACAGAATCTGAAGCAGGCTCCAGGCTCTGAGCTGTCAGCACAGAGCCTGACGAGGGGCTTGAACCCACAAACCATGAGATCATGACCTGAGCCGAAGTCGATGCTCAACCAACTGAGCCACCCAGGTGTCCCAAAAGAGTAAAATTTTTAAACAGAATTTTAACACATAGGACAATACACAAAAATCAAGTCTATAGTTGAGTCCCCTCCCCCCTCCCCAGAGCAAACACCTGTGTTATCAGTTCCTGGATCAGGAAACAGAGCATTCCCAGTAGCCTAAACACCCCATCACACCCTCTTCCTATCACTTCGGCCCCTGTCACGGGCAACCTCCAGTGTGTGTGGGTGTGCTTCCTTCTCTCATTTAGAGGCTCTGTGGTCGTCACTCTCTCCCAGGGTTGTCACCCAGGTTTTGATGGTGAATTTTGTGTGTCAGCTTGTCCAGGCTATGGTGCCCAGGCTTACTTGTAAGCCTGTCGCTCAGTTTGCCTGTTTTGGAACTTTGTGTACACGTACAAGAGTACATACAGCACGTACTATTATTTTTATTTTTTATTTTTTAGAGACAGTAAAAGAGAGAGCTCAGGCGTGCATATGCACAAGCTAGGGAGGGGCAGAGGGAGAGAGAGTGGGAAAGAGAGAGAGAATCCCAGGCAGGCTCTGTGAATAGGGAATGGTAGTTAAACCCATATCTGGAGGCTAGTTGTGCTGGTCGTTACTGGGACGGCATTGCTTTCAGTTCTTAGTGGACACAGCTGGGGAATACGCTGAAGAAAACAACCATTTGTTTGAACTGATACTTTCAACTCCAATCCAATTTAACATTACAGGGTATTTTTTTTCTCAAAAAAAGGAATTTTTATTTTCTGGGTGCATATCTTTTCTCTTATGTTGAAAATCCTGGATCCTTGTAACATCACTATGGTTTGTTTATTTGCTTTACTTTACATTCACCTGAAACAGTTGCAAAATGACAATACTGATACTATTGACAATAGTATTTTATGAGTGAAGTGATATACATATGAAGCTTCAGATTTCTTTGGACTTTTTTTTTTTTTTTTTTGCTTCTTGGGAGCAACTTTGATATTCACTTGAACGTTTTAAACCTCGTGAGCAGCATGAAGGGTTTGTCTGGTGGTTGTGGAATTAGGAGTGTCGTGCTCAGAAAACTGACTGGCACTTGGCCCTGCTAGGCGATTACTCCTCTTCAGCTCCCACTTCTCGTCCCTCGCTTCTCCTTTCTCTGTATCACTTCCGGAGGGTTTTCAAGGTGTCACTGGGGAGGGGTGCACATCTGGGGGGTGTGCTTCCCTCTCTCACTTAGAGGCACTGTGGTCGTCACCCTCCCCCAGGATTGTCACCCAGGTTTGGATGGTGGATTTTGTGTGTCAGCTTGTCCAGACTATGGTGCCTGGTTGTTTGGTCCTGTATCAGTCTAGATGCTGCTGTAGAGGTATTTTTTTTCTTTTGTAAGATATGACTAACATTGAAGTCAGTGGACTTTGAGTAAGGCAGATTATCCGACATAACATGATAGGCCTCATCCAATCCATTGAAAATCTCAAGAAAAAAGACTCAAGTGCCTTGAAGAGAAAAAAATTCTGCTTCCGGACTCTCTTCATCCTTAAGACATCAACTTATTGCTGGGATTGATAGCCCAGCCCCTGGATTTGGGGTTTGCTAGGCCCCACAAAGGTATGAACCAATTCCTTACAATCCCCACCCCCTCTACACACACACACACACACACACACACACACACACACACACACACACACTTGGTTCTGTTTCTATGGAGAGCCCTGACTAGAACTATGGTCATCTCAAATTACAGACAAAATGGTTGGGGATCTCTGCTTGTGGCACAGCAGTGACAGTGACATATCAGGATGACAAGCAGATTGTTAACATCCGGGCAGAAGAGGAATAGAGCAGATGATAAAGGGCCCTGCTGAGGGAGTGGGTGCAGGAAATGACATGTAAGAACCTGTCTCTACTCCTACTCAGAACTTGGCTTATGAGGTTACCGGCAGGTGTGACCTTTGTTTGGCTTGGAACTGGAACATCCTCCTGGACTGGGAGCGGCCTACCTCAGCCTGCTTCGGTGAGGGAGGAGGAGACGCTCTGTTACCTTTACGTGTCTCCTCCGTTTCTTGATTTATGGTTTCTGCCAGCAGCTCGCAGATGGGACAGTCTGTGCACCCAGTGAGTGGCTCATGTTTAGGAAGCGCTTCCTTTCGGCAGAGGGAGAAGGTGGTGTTTGCCAGAAGCTACTGGTTATAAGAGGAAAGGCCAAGCCACTGGTTATGAGACAGTATAGGATTGTCTCAGCTGCTCCTTCTTAATTCCTCTTTCACCTTATCCCCCCCAGGAGGAGACTTTGATAAGACAGAAGAAAACACAGAATATTGAGGAACATTATGCATTGAAGTCATGCTAGAAGAGAGTAGTATAAAGCAACAGAAAAGTTTCTTTTCCAAGGACATTCCATTCTGGGATTAAAAGGCATCTCCAATACCCAGTAAATTTCTGCCATTGTCTTTCCAGGATGGAGATGAACTCTGTGGGATGGACAGACTAGAGTGAGAAGGGACCAAGGAGATAGTGGAGGAAGAGAAGAATGATCAGAGAGGGAAGAGACCCCGGGATCCATGTGATTAGAAGGAATAAGGTGGCAATATTTTGCATTCTGGACACCATGCTTATCTGTAAACGTCTATGATTAAGATTCCCCTCAGTAATTGCCTACACCCACACACCCTTTACAGACATAACAAGGAGTGACATAGATAACCAGTCGAGGGGAAAGCTACTGTGGTCCTGCAGGAGTTGAAATCCGGTGTGTGTGCTCTACTTAGTTTGAGTTTGATGGAGTGGTGTAAAGAGTAGAAATATGGCCCCTGAAGTCCACAGTCAGGTTCCAAATCCTGGCTCTGAACTTACAGCTGTGTGCAATCGCATCAGTTACATAATGTCTCCAAGCTTCGGCTTGCACGCTTTTGTTTTTGTGAGCTTTATTGCGTATCGAACATAACTTTGGGGATTATATCCACCATTTCTGGATGATTTTAATGGCCACAGCTACCCAGATCTAGAAGTCCCATCTTTCCAAAGCTTTGGGGAAGTGAATGTTTGACAATATTTTAGAAACATGAAGTGGTAAATGGAAAAATAAATGCATCCTATACATTGTTATGCATTTAAGACAGTGAAACACAGTTGATAATTCTCATTATACAGTGTTATCTTTATTGTTCTATTTTAGTCAAGAGAAATAATATGAAAAAGAGTTTTAATAACTTCTTCTGTGACCTTGCCCCCTCACTGTTTTCCCCACAAGATCTCATGTTCCTCAGTTGCTGCTAATTCTTCTGTGTTGAGGGGTATGTTCCAGCCCTGTAAGTCTCTTACTGTAGCCATGCTGTGGTCCAGAAATACACATCTCTTTTGTCTCTGAGCGCTTCAGATCCTTGTCAGATGGAAGTATGAGCCAAGGAGATGGTGTTACCCTGGAGGAAGCCCCTGGTGAGCAGGCCCTTTGTTCGGTGGGTTCTGCTTGGAGCGATAGGCAGACACGATCGCTGGAGGCCAAGGCCCTCAATTCCATGCAGGTGGTCCCTCTTCCTCAGCTCAGTGCAGTCAAGGAGAACCAAAGGAAAGAGATGTTGGCTCTGAGGCATCGTAACAATCTTACTGTAGTTTTCCTGATTCAACAGGTAACACATGGGTGGTAGGTACCTGGCTTCTCGGACTTGAATCCTGAACCTAACTTTTTTTTCTTTTGGGTTATTTTTCTCTGTTCACTTGGACCATTTTTCACCTTCTGTCACTAGCAATTTTCTTTGCTGATTGACCCTCTTTTTCCTCTTTTCTCTAGAAAAGCCAAGGCCATTATATTAAGTCTAAAAGGACATAATATGGAGTTTTAATCGATCTATTCCTTTATTGAGAACCAATAATTTTAATTAGTTTTGTTGCTTTCTGATGGTCTGATTTGATGTTGAAATGGAGGCAGGCAAACTTGGAGAGAAGGACAATGAAATGTCCACCATTTCATTTCGCATTTGTGACACGTCCTCTGTAGCTCACATAGAGGACAGACAATGCTCTTCAGGCACTGTTGAGAATTGCTGCTTTTTAGACTTGAGGTTACTTGGGGAGCCTCTAGATAATGTCCAAGTTGAACTCTCCAAGGAGTGTCAGAAGTGCTGATGATTCAATTTTTTGGATCAAAACAGCTTTATGTGCTTTAGATGCGGCTTATCAATGTTTTGGTGAAGATGTAGAAGTCAGACTTGTGTTCTCATTTACATTTGCTTGGTGGAAGATGTGCTAGGCAGGAATCTTTTTATTGGGGGTGATCCCAAACCTTAGACAAAACAGGTTAAACAAACAAACAAAATAATTGGCTGGCTCTTGTCACTGTGAAGACCACAGATAAAGCTCCTTTGGGTGAGACTTGTGTCAGGACTCAGACGATGCTCACAGGATGGTCCCGCTGGGCTCTGCTCTTCTGTGGTGGCTAGTCCGAGGGCTCTGTGTAATGGCCCCTGGAATGTTGAGGTTTCCATATTTTTGACAGTTTTATGTAGGAGGAGGAAGCTTTTTTTTCCTCATGAGCCTAGCAAGCGTCTGCTCCACTGAGGAAATTGCTGTGGCCGAGAGAATGTGCTAGGCTAATTGCCTCGGGGTGGGACGTGGACTCCCCAAGGAGCTGGGCACAGAGCTTCATCTGGCTGCCATGGGCTGAGGGGGTGGGCTCTCCACCGGAGAACTAGGGAGCTGCAACTAAAGCTGGGGAAACGGAAGTGGGAGGCAAAAACACACAAACATGTCCCCTTTTGATTCATATGACTAGAGTGGAGACAACAGTTATTCTCGGAAGGAGTATTGGACATGTTCAAGGCTTCTGGACCATTTTCAGATCCCAAGGTCTTGGACCACATTGTTTAGAAGAAAGAATTTGGATCTGAAAGGATGCAAAAGCAGGTGTTATTGGTTATTTTAGTCATTAAAGGAATTTCCCTGTGGAGCATTCATTCCTTTATTCACCTACTATTTATTGGTTGGCCTGGGTGGGACATTGGAGATAGAGGCGTGACCCCACCGCCACCAACACAAACATAGTAACAGTATTGACTCCACAGTAGGCTGATCATCAGCATCAGTCAGGGGGTTATTATAAATTAAAAATTTTTTCTAATGTTTATTTATTCTTGAGAGAGAGAGAGAGAGAGAGAGAGAGAATCAGCGGGGGAGGAGCAGAGAGAGAGAAGAGGTCACAGAATCTGAAGCAGGCTGCAGGCTCTGAGCTGTCAGCACAGAGCCCAGTGTGGGGCTTGAACATATGAACCGTGAGATCATACCCTGAGCCAAAGTCAGAGGCTTAACTGACTGAGCCACCCAGGAGTCCCCAATTAATTTTTTTTAATTAAGTTTTAAAAATTGAGTTACACATGTGCTAAAGTGCACATACCTTAAGTGTAAAACTCCAATCTGTTGAATCTCAGTCTCTGAGAGATTTTTCCATGTTTTATATATAAAACAGCAGGATTCTCTAGGGGTGCCTGGGTGGCTCATTTGGTCGGAGTCTGACTTTGACTCAGGTCATGATCTTATGGCTCAAGAGTTCATGCCCCCCATGAGGCTCTGTGCTGACAGCTCAGAGTCTGGAGCCTGCTTCAAATTCTGTGTCTCCCTCTCTCTCTCTGCCCCTCTGCCTCTCACACTCTCTCTCTCGCTCAGTAATAAACATTAAAAAACAAACAAACAAACAAACAGCGGGATTCTCCCTAGCTGGAATTCAGAAGCCCCATCCACTTAAAAATATAAAAATCAGTCTTCTAGACATAGAAAAGAGCTTCAGGATAAGATTCTTTGCTACCAGAATTGTTCCCACTCTGTCCTGTTAGTCATCGTCCTTGCCAAATGCTTCTAATTAATTTCACTGGTGTACTTGTCCCAGGATAGATGAAAATAGGACTCACCTCCTGGAAGGCAATCTCTCTCTCTCTCTTTTTTTTCTCCAAGTTTATTTGTTTATTTATTTAGACAGAATGCCCTTGCATGGGTTGGAGGTAGAAAGAGAGAAGGAGAGAATCCCAAGTAGGTGCTGTGCTATTAGCACTGAGCCCAATGTAGAGCTCCAACTCAAGAACTGTGAGATCATGACCTGAGCTGAAATCAAGAGTCAGACGCTTAACCAATTGAGCCACCCAAGCGCCCCATCATCCGAGGGCCAATTCTTAGTTTCTGTGCAGTAGCACCCTCCATGTTCATAGTGGTCATTACCAGAGCACCTGAGCTGCCTCCCCAGACCTCAGCCCCTCCTCGCCACGGTGTTTCCGGCAGCCGCTGTGCAGGAATCCCAGTTGGTATACAAGGTGAAAACAGTTTTGCCATTTCTGGTTTTCCTAGCTGTCAACAAGAGAAAAAAATGTAAGTGCCCTCAAATCTCACAGATCAGTAAAGTGGTGAATGTTGTTCCCCCCTGGAGTCTATGATTTCCCTAATTTTACAGGAGTTTCTTTTTCTTTGCAGCACTTACCAAAGTTGGAGGAGGGATGGGCATCAATGTGAGGTTGTCTGGATGGAGAAAAGTCAGTGCTGTGTTCAGTGTCTACAATCTTCTCAGAGGCAGACAGGAAAATGCTCCAGAAAAGAAGTAGAACTCCTTCTCATTCTCAAAAAGTTGCTTGTAGAAATGTTAAGACCTTTGTTTAACCCTAATTTTGTCAGCATTATAAGTAAGTTTAAGGGAGAGAGAATCACCCCCAACTCAGTCTAAAATGTCATTTTCAATAATGTAGATAAGCAAAGGAAAGTGACTTTAAAAAATAAAAAATACCAACCCCTTTGTTAAAGATACACCTGAAATTCACACAGTGTTCTTTCCATGACTTCTGTTACTTAAGATGTTTAGATTTTGATGAAAAATGAGTTTGGATCGTATTTTCCCCCTTTTGTTTGTGCAGTTACATTTGGAAAAACAATCCCTTGGGAAATGATCTTGTCAATTCAAATTTTTTTTTCTCTCCAAATTAAACAACAGACTCCCGACTGATCTTCCTCCGGTCGCCTTTCCATACCGTGGTCAGATTTCTAAAGCGGAAATCCTGTGGATCCTGTCAGTGCCTTGTAGCAACCCCTTCCCTGTCACCCATTTCTTGATAGCGCTCATCACACTCTGAAATTATTATTTTTTCTTGTCTGTCCAGCCCCTAGAGTGAGTGATGAGTACTTAAAACCCTTTGGAATAATCTTACCCTCTACTCACAGAGCAAGCCGACTCTTGTTTCTTTGGCCTTTCATCAGGTGCTTGCTCTAGCTCCTTGGAACTATATTCTGGTGTCGTCTCTGGTTTTCTTTTATATGCTCTTCCCCATAATATTTCTTTCCCAGTTGATTCCTTTTCACCCTTGACCAACTGGCCTGAGTAAGGACTCTTTACTGTGCATTCCCCGGGATTCTCTCAACCCTGGGTTACGTTGCTGTATTATCATTGCCCATTTATTTGTCTGGATTCGTCCAGGAGTTTTGAAGGTGGGGAAGGGGGCCTGTTAACTCTCTTGTGTCTCTTCAGAGCCTGGAATAGAGCCTGGCATATAGTTACTTGTTGAACCAGTGAATGAATGAAGTACCTGCAAGTAGCTTAGAAGTGACTCCACTTTTGTTAACTGAAAGTAACACAACAGATTGTGTTTTCTTTGTCACAATTACTCTGCCAGAAATCCTGGACCTGGGGAAATAATTTTCCCCAAACTGGTTATGTAATAAACAGGTGATGTGAGACACTGGTTGGTGATCAGGACATCTGCATTTACTTCCTCATTCTGCTATATTCCAGGATTTCTAAAGCACAGTGAGTAGATTACAAAAATACTCTCAGGGTAGGAAAAAATGCAACCAATTCCTTGTGGGTCTAAAGGTTTTATGGTTCTACACTGATTTTTTGTTTGAAAAAAAATTTTTTTAAAAGTTTACTTATTTTTAAGAGAGAGAGGCAGAGCCTGAGTGGGTGAGGGGCAGCGAGAGAGGGAGACACAGAATCCAAAGCAGGCTCTAGGCTCTGAGCTGTCAGCACAAAGCCCAGTGCAGGGCTCGAACCCACGAACTGTGAGATCATGACCTGAGCCAAAGTCAGATGCTTAACCGACTGAGCCTCCCAGGTGCCCCTAGGGTGTTTTTTTTTTTGTTTTTTTTTTTTTTTGTTTTTTTTTTTTAATACAGGGACTGAATTACCCTTCATAAATAAGAAACAGCTCAACAGTTGGTTGAGCTTCTGACTTTGGCTCAGGTTATGATCTCACAGTCCATGGGTTCAAGCCCCATATCAGGCTCTGTGCTGACTGCTTGCTCAGAGCCTGGAGCTTGCTTCTGATTCTGTCTCCTTCTCTCTCTGCTTCTCCCCTCTTGCACTCTGTTTCACTCTGTCTCTCAAAACTAAATAAATGTAAAGCCCTCCCCCCCCAAAGTTTCCTGAACTGGGCTAATTGTTCTTATAGGGTTATTTTTAGCTTCAAGAGCCTGTAGATTGCCAGAGGCAAGAGTGTTAAATGTTGGGCCAGCAGCTTTTCCCTGAGGACTGACTTAATTGAAGGGGGCAATTTTGGGCTGGACTAAGGGAATTTTGATGGGTGAGGGGATGATTAATGGTTTTTTACTGGGAGAGCCACTGATTAGGCCTCTGGAGGGCGTCTGCATTTATGTGTGCTGGGTCCAGCGCCTGGCTGGTGTGTCGGGGTTTGTGTGAGGGGTCCCGCACCTGGCTGGGTGGCAGGTTTGTGTGAGGGGCATCTACACGAAGAAAACCTGCTGCTGTTATGTGCAGGGTATTCCATGGCCATTCAGGCCCCAAGACAAGCTAAGTTTTCAGGTACCTGTTACAATGACACACTGTAGTCTTGCAACTGAAATTTAAACCCCAGTGGTAGAATTTGAAAGGAGACCTTATTCCCTGGTCATAGGAAGCTTTGTTGTAAAAGCGGGATCATCAGGGGCACCTGGGTGGCTCAGTTGGTCAAGTGTCCGATTTCAGCTCAGCTCATGATCTCCTGGGTTTTTGAGCAGCCCAGAGCCTGATGCCTGCTTCAGATTCTGTCTCCCTCTCTCTCTGTCCCTCCACTGCTTGCAGTCTTTCTCTCTTTCTCTCAAAAATAAACATTAAAAAAAAGTGGAATCAACTGGATTCAAACCTGGACTATAGTAGGTCAGAGCTCTCATTCTGGCCCTTACATTGTTCACCAAAGTAACAATTACTTGGAGGGCTTGGATCCTTTCCATTTATTCCTCTACTGTCCACTACTGTCCACTGCTCGAAAGTCAACAGTTAATGAATCTCTACTCAGGAATTTCAATGTTGTGCCACTTTGGGGGGAGGGGTGGGGCCTAGGAATAATCTGCATTTACACCCAATCTTCCAGTGGACCTTAAAGCAAAAGTTTGAGTGGATAGAAAGGAAACCTCACTGTCAGGTCAGTATCCTCCTCCTTCTCTTTGAGTTTTCCTGAGAGACAAAAGGAGTCCATTTTCAGCAAACCTCTCACGATACATGGCCATGAAGCAAAGCTGCAAAGGGTGCTGCTTTTCAGGCCGTGAAAAACAAGTAGTTTTAAAGTAGGTCCCTGCCCTCCCCACCCCCCTAGTCTGTAAGTATGAAATTTCTTTTCCCAGCTTCCTCTTTAGTCCTGCCATTTGCCTAGGCAGTATGATTTGTAGCTGTAGTGCCAGTTCGTACAGGTGAGGCTAAGAAGGGACAGTTTGTGAGGTCATGTGTTTGCACTCTTTGAGATTTGGGGCCCAGCCTGAATGTCCTTGAGAACTGAACTGAGAGGTGAGCTGGGCCCAGGGGTATTCTTCGAACTCTGGAGAGGCCCGCTGCTCTCTGCTGCCCCCTGGTGGAATATTGTCGCAAGGCGCTCCAGGCCCCCTGTAAGATTTGTGAGAGAACAGGATTGATGAACTGGGGGCTTAACACACTGGGGACTGGGTGTGAAGGAGAGTTTGACTGGTTAGGTTCATGCACTAAGGAGCAACACACAAGAGACATAGAATCCACGCGCTCCAGCCCTTCATCTGAAGCCCTTCACTCCTACTATAGCATCTCCATATGTGATTGCCTCTGTTTCTGGTGGCTTGGCTTCAAGAACTCATCTCAAACTAATCATTCTCCTTCATAATAAGAATCTTGTCAATTCTTTGTTGAAATCAGGTCTATCCTATTTTTCAGAGCGGCTGGTTTATTTTTTATTTTATTAAAACATTATTTTATTTTAGGGGCGCCTGGGTGGCTGGGTCAGTTAAGCCTCTGACTTTGGCTCCGGTCATGATCTCACAGTTTGTGAGTTCAAGCCCTGCCTCGGGCTCTGTGCTCCACCCCCTTCTCTCTGCCCCTCCCCAGCTTGTACTCACTCTCTCTCTCTCTCAAAAATAAATAAACATTTAAAAAATTTTAAAAAAAGAAAGAAAAGTACTTTATTTTAGAGACAGAGCACAAGCTGGGGACAGGGGCAGAGGGAAAGAGCGAGAGAGAATCTTAAGCAAGCCCCACACTCTGCACAGAGTCCGACCGACCCGGGGCTCCATCTCATGACCCTGGGGTCTTGACCTGAGTCAGAATCAAGATTCAATCGACACTCAGCTGACTGAGCCAACCAGGCGCCCCAGAGCTGTTAGTATAGAAGTTCTATTTAAAGAGGTCATAAAATTAGGCATGGGCCTATTCTTAGTAAATCCAAGCTGGGTTCCAGCAATTACTGCCTCCTTTTGTAGAAGGGAGCACAGTACACTGGCTAAGAATTCTGGAGTCCGAACTCCTTGGGTTGAAATCCCAGCTCCATCACTTAGCGTGAGGGTAATGCCCACCTTATGTTGTGGGGAAGGTGAGGTGGTACAGGGGCAGCATGTACAGCACCTATCACTTGAGCTGTCTGGTGATTTTCTAAGTTCTCAAAATTCATGCATTAAATAATTTGCTCTAGACTTTACCCGGGAGAGTGACCATGTCCTGTAGTTTCCTGATTGAGTTTTTTGTCATTTCTTAAGCACTGTCGTTCTAGGGGAGACAGCAGACAGCCGCAGCCCAGTGGGGACCCAGGGGCCGCAGCGGAAAAAATCGTCTCGCCCCAGTCACACTGAAATGCCAGGGGTTAAAGTGCAGGTGCTTTTGGCAGATCACAGAGCCCACATAAAAGCGAGACCTTTTCCAAACTTTTCACTGACCACAGCAAAACCAAACACACAGACAACAAACTTTGCACTCTGAGATAAATTAAAGGTTAACAGACTCACTCTGACTGGTCCGGTCCCCTAAATAATGCAACGCTGACTATTTCCCTGGGCTCCTGAACAAAAACCATTTTACCCCTGAGTTTTGCTCCGTTACTGGCTAGAGATAGGTCAGGAGCTTTGTGAATGTAACCGACAGGTGAGCAAGTTGTTGCTTTCTTACCATGCAGGTACTAATGTAAACTTTGTCATCTTGGCAATATTGTATATTTTTCCTGTAAGTCTTTGCTCTGTTTTTTATTTGGGGAGCAAGTCCTTCTGAAGACTGATTCCCCTGCTGTCTTTGAAGGAGAACCTGGCTTTCCTTTTCTAAAGGCCTCTTTCTCCTAGTATTCCTTTGACACCTGTCATGCTAAAATGCAAAATCTCAAAGATGTCTCTTTGTTACTAGGTTATGATTTTTTAAAAATTGATTTTGAAATACTGTTGGACTTCTGAGAAGAGGCAGAAATAGTAAAGTAAGTTCCCATATACCCTTTATTCAGCTTCCCCTGAGGAGTAACATGTTATATTACCAATCCAGGAAACTGACATTGATATTAATTAGCTCAGTTACAGACTTCATTCAGATTTTCACCAGTTTTTATGTGTGCTATTTTTGGGAGAAGATGTGGGCATATAATTCTATGAAATAGTGCTACATGTGTAGATTTGCAGAAACAATGATACATCCAGGATACAAACTATTCCATCTCCACAAAGTCTGTGCTGTTACCCCTTTACAGTTATATCTTTTCTCTGTCCTAAGTCCTGACAACTGCTGATCTGTTCTTTATCACTATCACTTTGTCATTTAAAAAATGTTACATAAATGGAATCATATAGTGTGTAAACTTTTGAAACTGGCTTTTTTTTCACTTAGCATCCTGTCTTTGCAATCCATTTAAGTTGTTGTGTATTTTTGTTTATTTTTGTTACTGAGGAGTGTTCCACGTATGATGTACTGCATGTTGAAGAATAGGTCATTTCCTGTTTTTGGCTGTTACAAATAGAGCCAGCCGTTAATGACATTTGTCTTTTGTGGTGAAGACATTTGGTTTTGTGTGTAGATTTAGGTGAACATCTTATGTTGTAAACTGTGTTTGCAATTGTACTTATAAAATTACTAGTGTTAATCAGGGCTTCTTGAATTTTCCTGGGTGAGTTAGAAAAGAAGAGAGGTCGCTTAATGTATAAGTGATGCATTTAGGCCAGGTGAAGTCAAATAATATCGTGATACTTGATGCCATTGATTGTAGACAGTAGTTAAAATAGAGGCAAGTGGTAAGAGAGTTGAGCCGGCACAAAGCACTGGTGGTACAGACCTGCCAAACCCTACAGCATCTGTGTGGACGTATCATCACCGTAACGATGTTGTGAAGAGTGATTTGTACCAGCAGAAAAACATCATCCATCCCATTATATTAAAACAATTGTTCATTTGGATTTTTATTGGTCTTATAGTTTTGTTTTTATTTCATTTGTAAACTTGTTTTAGTTTTATGGCTATGGACCAACACAATAGCAGCTCAGCTACTCAATAAAACCACTGTAGTATGTGATGGAGTAGTGGTGTTGCTATGGAATAAAGTTAGAGGAAAACACAAATGCCTTATATATTTAAAAAGCTAAAAGGATGGGCATTTATACCATGTTTTATATTTATACACATTAGTATTAGTTAATATGTTGGATCAGACAGGGCTGAACATAACCATGGCTGACACAAATGTAGAAGGCCTGCTCTCTTGTAAGTGTGTGAGCTCCTAGGGGGCCCGGTAGTGTCGGATTACCCAGTGACCCATGTTCCTTCTAGCTTGCTTCTCTACCTTCTCTTAGACTGGTGCTTCTCAAATTTAATGTGAATATGCATCACCAGAAGATCTTATTTGAATGCAGAGTCATGGGGCGCCTGGGTGGCTCAGTCTGTTAAGTGGCCAACTTTAGCTCAGGTCATGAGCTTGTGGTTCATGGGTTCGAGCCCCCGTGGGGCTCTGTGCTGACAGCTCAGAGCCTGGACCCTGCTTCTGATTCTGTCTCCCTCTCTCTGCTCTTCCCCCCACTCATGCTCTATTTCTCTCTCAAAAATAAATAAAACATAAAAAAAAAAACAAATGCAGAATCAGCTTCAGGGGACCCGGGGGGCCTGAGATTCCGCATTGCCACAAACTTCCAGGCGGTGCCCATGTTACTGGTCCACAGAACTCATTGTGAGCAGCGAGGTCCAAAAGTATTGCCTCCATTCGGATACTTGAAGTTGGTTTGTCACTTCCTTGGATTGCCAGCCTGTGGGAAAGAGTATAGAATGAAATGTAGGATAAGCAGCTTCCTTATGAGAACATGATCCGGAAGTTGTGTACATTTTCTCCACTTCTTACAAGCCAGGATGTGGTCATATGATCATCCTCAGTTGCAAGGGAGGCTGGGAAATGTAGGCTGTAGGTAAAACTTAAGGAATTCTATTAATAAGAAGGAAGATGGGGAGAATGAATATAAGGGAATTATTAACAGTGTCTGCCACAATATTTAAAGAAAATTGAAGCCAATGCAGGGTCTGAGAGAAGTTTTTCCTTTCACATCACTTATATCTGAGAACATAATCTGAAGTATAATCCAAAGTGTATATCTCCTTAGCATTCAATACGACTTTTCACAATCTGTCCCTTGCCTACCTTTTCAGTGTTATCTCTCCCCAAGAACACAATTCTTCGGAATGATTTGCTTTTACCCAAACAAACATCTTCACACACACTGCATGTGGTATTCCCTCTGTCCTTCTCCGTCTTTCTTTCGTATCCTTATTAGGGCCAACTGGTAAAGCTTTGTTCCTGGGCAATAGAGCAAGAACCCCAACACAGGCAGGACTCTGAAAATTTGTTTTTTTACAGAGAACCCTCAAGAGAGAATGGATAGAAAAACAAAATGACCTCTGTTATCTCGCAGACCTTCTGTTTTATTGATGGGAGGCACCAAGTCCATTTTCATAATGGGAAAGCATGACTCTAGATTTTGGACTTATTCCCCAACACTCCAGCAAACACGCTGGATATGGCCCACAGAGGTATAATGAGTTTTTGCTGTGTGGAGATTCTAGGACAAACCTAGAAGCTAAGTGGCCTAGATTCTATTTGAAGATATGTGGACTCATTAAGAAGCCTTCAGGTACTCCATTGATTAACTCCCTTATGTAAGATTTAATGGATGGAGGCAGAGATGAGAGGAAAGAAAGGAGGCAGAGATGAGAGGAAAGAAAGAGACCAAGTTATGGAGCCAAGAAGGCCTTTATTGGGATCTGCAATTCCCGGGCGAGGTTCTGTGACTCCGGGAGTGGGGAGTCAGGGAAGTCGCGCCTGGTACAGGAGGGGCGAGGTATTTTATGAGTGAAAGACTTCCGGTCCCGGTCCTGGGAGGGCAGACCACCAAATAAGGGCAGTTTAGGGACGTGGCGGGATGGGATAGGTTGCCTCCTCTGTCAGGGTGGTGGGAAGCTGGGGCTCCATGATTGGCTGTTTTCAAACTGGCGCGGAACATTCCAGGTCTGCAGGCGAGGGTGGGGGTCGTTGGTGCGCGGTGTTTTTCCAACCCACAGCAAAATGGCCGCTCAGTCACCATGCCAAGTTGACTCCCAAGGTGACTCTTACACCTTACAGACTACTAGTTTATTTCTTTAGCTTAGACCGGAGTTTGTAACAGGCTAAGGCTTTCTTTCCTTTGATAACATCTTATAGATACATATCATCAAAATTGAGTGTGTGAGTGAGTGAGTGTATATGTGTGTGTGTATTGTTTTGGAGAAAATATAAAATTCTCTTTAACATTTTCATTTTTGTCCTTTGGTTTATCTTCCTAGTTAGAATAGAATTCTCAAGAAAATTTTCCTATATGCAATCATGCTTCAAGCGCTATATATATATATATATATATATATATATATATATATATATATATATATATATTTTTTTTTTTAGGAAACAAAACAAGTCAACAACAAAAACTACCTATAGGATTTAAAGAACTCACTGCACGGTTCCATTCTTTTTAATTCTATTTTTCTTATCTTTTTATCCTCTTTATATCAGTTCATCATTGCTTTTTATGGGATAACACTATCATTCCTGCTTTATCCACTTAAAAAAAATCTAATTGTCTCTCTTGATTCATTTACCTAAACAGATTTAATGGCTGAATTAAAAAATAATTATGTGAATGAAAATATAATGTCCTAAAAGTCCTCTACTTCACACAAGACCCAACTTCCAGAAAAATAAGTATTTTTGACCCCATTCTCTGTCCCCTCTGCCTTTGATATGCATGCTGGCTCATTAACCTTGGGAGTGACTCCGTTAGTCAGCACCTGGAGTCGGCCTGTGTCTGAAAAGGACTTAATCTCTGGCAGCCTTTTCTTGTTCTTTAAGTTGAATCCCTCTGTTTTTGTCCCAAGAAAGCAGGCTTCCCACTTTGGATGGTCTGTGTCAATGCAGGAGCTCTGTCATGATGGAAGAGATGGAGGTATGAACGAGAAATTTCATTGCACTTGATCAGTGTTTATTTAGCACTACAGTGACATACTGTGACATTATCAAGAGTATAGCCTCTGGCAATAAGGAGCTTCAGATTTAAGGGCAGACAAAAATGATGATAAGACAAAAAAAAAAGTTCAAACTGGGCTATAGGAAATTCCTCAGAGAGCTGGTTCTTCTTCTAGCACTGTTCGTACAGTTACGTCCGTGACGTCCACATTTGCCTTTTGTCATCTTTCCAAAATGTGGCTTTGGGCAGAGCCACACATACATCCCAGCCTGACCTCCCCGGTGGTTATGCCGGCCCAGCGGTCTTCCCTGTGGAGTCGGAGATAAGAGGGGGTTCAGTTTTCTGATACATCTGCTCCGGAGTCAGTACAAGGGAAAGCATGTGGGTTTTAGAGTCATATTGTATCATATGCGTGTATCACAAGGGCCAGATGTTAGCCTCTCTGGGCCTCAGTTTCTCATCTGTAAAATGGGGATAATAATACATGCCCCACAGCATGGATGTCATGATTAAGTAGGGGAGGAAGGAAGGAAGAATGAAAAATGTTTTGAACAGTGCTAGGCATGAAATAGGTGTTTGCTTGTTTCTCCTCTCTTCTCGTAAACCTCCAGTAGGACCCAGCACTTTCAGAACAGTGTGTTTTCCTCTGGAAAAAGCCTACATTATTTGTTAAGCTGCTCCAATGGCCCAGTCAATAGACTAAGAATTACGGTCCCCAGAGTCAATCGACCTATTGTTTGTTATTAAATTGCCTTGGCCTTGCTAGTTTCTTGGAGTTGTCATTTTGCACTGTAATGGATTTACAGTTTTCCTCTTACCCTTTTCTTCCAGGTGTTGTTACTGATCTAGGGCACTAGATGGCGCCATTTTACCAAGTATCAATGATTTAAATGGCCAAACCTGTTCTTTTGACTTGTCCAATGCTATAAAAAAGACACTTCTTAAAGCATGCATCAGCATAGCCATATATTACAGCACACCAAAGAAATCCCTTTAAACTGCGTGTTTCTTTCATTTATAATAGGGAGTATGTAAAGTTTAGAAGTCATCCAGAAGTTAACATATTTGATTTAGGTCCATACTTTAGGAGAGAAAGAAAACTTGGGAGTAGATTCAAAGAGAAACCATAAACTTGATTGGAATGGGAAAATGGAGTATATGAGTAAAGGTCAAATAAATGTGGAATACTTGGTGCTTAAGGAATGGTTACAAATGTCACGTAGGGCTCCTAACAATGAAGGGTTCCGAGGGAAGACGGTGAGCAGCTGTTATTGAATAAGAAGAAATGGACTGACCCTAGGAGAGGCATGTTATCACAAGAAAGAGTATCTGAAACCAAGAGTGTGTAATATCATAATGAGGAAAATTGTCAAAATTTTCTTTGCCTAATTTGTTTTTAATATTAATAAAGTCTAATATGTCCAGATCAGATTATTTGCAGTCCTACTAGAAAATGGAAGAGTTTTCTCTCCCTTATTATGGTGCATATTTGATGCCTGACATGGTATAGGCTAGGATGATGCTAACTGCAGCCCATTGGCAAAGGCTAGGATTGGATAGGACTTAATAGTGGATTAGCAGTGATTTAAAAACTGTCCCATTTTTGTGTGTTTATGTGTATGTGTGCATATGTAATATTAGAGATATATAGTGCCACCAGCATTTTTTTCATTGTTTCTAAAATACTTATGTAGGGGCTGGGCCAGAGGGGTGACAGTGACCACAGGAGAAAAGAGAATCAGATGTCTTCCTTGATACTTATTTTTTTGAACCTCTCATTTGTTACTTATATGATACCTCAGACTTTTTGTTTGCTTGCTATTTCATATTGATATCTGTAATATCTGGTAGATGAATGTGTGGAGTTTATACCATTCCGTATTCACAGTTATACATCAAATCCACGGGAGGTGGCCAAACAGTTTTTTAAATTTTTCCCACAGACTCACCTTTGATCCATCTAGAAAGTCTCCCTTGGATGGGTCTCCTTTGTTCCTCTCCTGCCCCACAAAACTGGCAGACTTTCCTTCAGGGTCCCAGTTTCATCCTGGAAGAATGGTACATGACTTTTCAGGTTCTTTCCATTTCTGAGACCAGATAATATGTAAGACAATAAAACTTAGGGTGCCTGGGTGTCCAGTAGGTTGAGCGTCCAACTTTGGCTCAGATCTTGATCCAACAGTTCATGAGTTCGAGCCTGCGTTGGGCTCTGTGCTGACAGCTCAGAGCTTGGAACCTGCTTCGGGTTCTGTGTCTCCTTCTCTCTCTGCCTCTCTTGTGTTTGTGCTCTCTCTCTTTCTCAAAAATAAATAAGCATTTAAAAAATTAAAAAAAACCTTGACATTGCTGATAATTGCTCATTGCTTAACTTAGCTGTGTTATTCTAACAGTACTTTATTTTTCCAAAGATCATTTACAAGGAAGGGGAGAGATGGAGATATATCTAAAGAGGATGCTGGTGTTGGAAGACTGGGATGAGGCAGAGAAAATATAGCCCAGCGATTTCTTTCCTTGCTAATTATAAGTGTAATGCATGTCCATTATAGAAAATTTGGAAAAAATAGACTAGTATTTAAAAAACTATTCAAAATTCTACATATGTAGGTAACTAAAATTAATATTTTGAAGTATTTCCTTCTATGTAGCTGCAGAAAGTTGGAAAAACTGAGCCAACTATTTGTAGAGAACTGATTTAGAAGATGCCCTGATGAGCATGAAAGATGCACCGAAGAGCAGGAATGATGAGTGTGGATGGTGGGTGTGGAGACTCTGTTCCCAGGGAGAGAAAAGTGAGAGAGGGATTCAGAAGGAAAAAGACTCTTCTTTTAAAAAAAACAATTAATCGATTGATTAATTTAAAATGTTACAACCAAGTTAATTAGCATATAGTGCAATAATGATTTCGGAGTAGATTCCAGTGATTCATCCCTGTGTATAACCCCCAGTGCTCATCCCTACAAGTGTTTTCCTTAAGGCCCCTCACCCATTTAGCCCATCCCCCTACCCACACCCCTCCATTAGCCCTCTGTTCTCTGTATTTAAGAGTCTCTTATGCTCTGTCCCCCTCCCTGTTTTTACATTATTTTTGCTTCTCTTCCCTTATCATCATCTGTTTTGTATCTTAAATTCCTCATATGAGTGAAGTTATATGTATCTTTCACTGACTGACTAATTTCACTTAACATAATACCCTCTAGTTCCATCCACATAGTTGCGAATTGCAGGATTTCATTCTTTTTTGTTGCTGAGTAATACTCCATTACACACACACACACACACACACACACACACACACACACACACCATCTTCTTTATCCATTCATCTGTTATTGGACATTTGGGCTCTTTCCATACTTTAGCTATTGTCGATTGTGCTACAATAAATATTGGGGTGTATGTACCCCTTTGAAACAGGATATCTGTACCCCTTGGATAAATATCTGTAATGCAATTGTTGGCTTATAGGGTGGTCCTATTTTTTAATTATTTGAGGAACTTGCATACTGTTTTCCAGAGATGCTGCACCAGTTTGCGTTCCCACCAGCAGTGCCAAAGAGATCCTCTTTCTCCTCATCCTCGCCAACACCTGTTGTTGCCTGAGTTGTTAATGTTAGCCATTCTGACAGGTGTGAGGTGGTATCTCATTGTGGTTTTGATTTGTATTTCCCTGATGATGAGTGATGTTGCACATTTTTTCATGTGTCTGTCAACCATCTGGATGGCTTCTTTGCAGAAGTGTCTATTCATATCTTTTGCCCATTTCTTCACTGGATTATTTTTTTTCAGGTGTTGAGTTTGATAAGTTCTTTATAGATTTTGGATACCAACTCTTTATCTGATATGTCATTGGCAAATATCTCCTCCCAGTTGCCTTTTAGTTTTGCTGATTGTTTCCTTCACTGTACAGTTGCTTTTTATTTGATGAGGTCCCAATAGTTTGTTTTTACTTTTGTTCCCCTTGCCTATAGAGATGTGTTGAGAAGAAGTTGCTGTGGCCGAGATCAAAGAGGTTTTTGCCTGCTTTCTCTTCGAGGATTTTGATGGCTTCCTGTCTTACATTTAGGTCTTTTATCCATTTTGAGTTTATTTTTGTGTATGGTGTAAGAAAGTGGTCCGGATTCATTTTTCTGCCTGCCACTCTCCAGTTTTCCTACCACCATTTGCTGAAGAGACTATATTTATTCCATTGGATATTCTTTCCTGCTTTGTCAAAGATTAGTTGGTCATTCATTTATGGGTCCATTTCTGGTTTCTCTGTTCTGTTCCTTGATCTGAGGTCTGCCAATACCATCCTGTCCTGATAATTACACCTGTGTAATACATCTTGAAGTCTGGGATTGTGATGCCTCCAGCTTTGGTTTTCTGTTTTAGGATTGCTTTGGCTATTCAGGGTCTTTTCTTGTTTCATACAAATTTTAGGATTATTTGTTCTAGCTCTGTGAAGAATGCTGGTGTTATTTTGATAGGGATTGTGTTATTTTGATAGGGATTGTGTTAAATATGTAGATTGGGTATTATAGACATTTTAACAATGTTTGTTATTTCAATCCAGGAGCATGGAATATTTTCCCATTTTTTTGCATGCATCTCTTCAATTTCTTTCATAAAGTTTCAATAGTTTTCAGTGTATATATTTTTCACCTCTTCGGTTACTTTTATTCCTAGATATTTGATGTTTTTTGGTGCAATTGTAAATGGGATTGATTCCTTGATTTCTCTTTCTATTGCTTCATTATTGGTGTAAAAAATTACAACTGATTTTGTGCATTGATTTTATATCCTGCAACTTTGCTGAATTAATGGATCAATTCTAGCAGTTTTTGGTGGAATCTTTTGGATTTTCCATATAGAGTATCATGTCATCTGTGAAGAGTGAACGTTTGACTTCCTCCTTGCTAATTTGGATGCCTTTTATTCCTTTGTGTTGTCTGATTGCTGAGGCTAAGACTTCCAATATGATGTTGATAACAGTGGGAGAGTGGACATCCCTGTCATGTTCCTGACCTTAGGGAGAAAGCTCTGTTTTTTTCCCATTGAGGATGATATTCGCAGTGGGTCTTTCATATGTGGCTTTTATGATCTTGAGGTATGATCCTGCTATCCCTACTTTCTTGAGGATTTTTATCAAGAAAGGATGCTCTATTTTGTCAAATGCTTTCTCTGCATCTATTGAGAGGATCATTTAGTTCTTGCTTTTTTTGATATGATGTATCACACTGATTGTTTTGTGGATATTGAACCAACCCTGTATCCCAGGTATAAATCCCACTTGATCGTGGTGAATAATTTTTTTTAAAAATGTATTGTTGGATCTGGTTGGCTAGCATCTTGTTGAGGACTTTTGCATCCATGTTCATCAAGGATATTGGTCTCTCGTTCTCTTTTTTATTAGGATCTTTGTCTGGTTTTGGAATCAGGTAATGCTGACTTCATAGAATGAGTTTGGAAGTTTTCCTTCCATTTCCATTTTTTGGAACAGCCTCAAAGTAATAGATGTTAAATGTTTGGTAGAATTCCCCTGTAAAACCATCTGGCCCTGGACTCTTGATTTTTGGGAGATTTTTGGTTACAAATTTCATTTCTTTACTGGTTATAGGTCTGTTCAAATTATCTATTTCTTCTTGTTTCAGTTTTGGTAGTTTATATCTTTCTAGGAATTTGTCCATTTCATCCAGATTGCCCATTTTATTAGTGTATAATTGCTCATAATAGTCTCTTATTATTGTTTGTGTTTCTGCTGTGTTGGTTGTGATCTCTCCTTTTTCATTCTTGATTTTATTTATTTGGGTTCTTTCTTTTTTCTTTTTGACCAAACTGGCTAGGAGTTTATCAATTTTGTTAATTCCTTTCAAAGAACCAGCTCCTGGTTTCATTGATCTGTTCTACTGTTTTCTTTGTTTGTTTTTTGGTTTTAATAGCATGGATTTATGCTCTAATCTTTATTACTTCCTGTCTTCTGCTGTTTTAGGGTTTTATTTGCTGTACTTTTTCCTGCTCTTTAAGGTGTAAGTTTAGGTTGTGTATTTGAGACCTTTCTTCCTTCTTAAAGAAGGCCTGGATTGCTACATATTTCCCTCTTATGACTGCCTTTGCTGCAGCCCAGAGGTTTTGGGCTGTGGTGTTATCATTTTCATTGGCTTCTTTGTACTTTTTAAATTTCCTCCTTAACTTCTTGGTTAGCCTATTCATCCTTTAGTAGGATGTTCTTTAGTCTCCAAGTATTTGTTATCTTTCCAAATTTTTTCTTGTGGTTGATTTTGAGTTTCATAGCGTTTTGGTCTGAAAATATGCACGGTATGATCTCAATCTTTTTGTACTTGTTGAGGCTGATTTGCATCCCAGTATGTGATCTATTCTGGGGAATGTTCCATGTGCACTCAAGAAGAATGTGTATTCTGCTGCTTTAGGATGAAATGCTCTGACTATATCTGTTAAGTCTATCCAGTCCGGTGTGTCATTCAAAGCCATTGTTTCCTTGTAGATTTTCTGTTTAGATGATCTGTCCATTGCTGTAAGTGGGGTGTTGAAGTCCCCTGCTATTTTGATATTATTATCAATGAGTTTCTTTATGTTTGTAATTAATTGATTTATATATTTGGGTATTCCCACATTTGGAGCATAAATGTTAACAGCTGTTAGATCTTCTTGGTGGATAGACCACTTAGTTATGATATAATGCCCTCTTCACCTGTTGTTACAGTCTTTATTTTAACATCTAGATTGTCTGGTATAAGTATGGCTACTCTGGCTTTCTTTTGGTGACCATTAACATGATAGATGGTTCTCTATCCCCTTACTTTCAATATGGAGGTGCTTTAGGTCTAAAATAGGTCTGCACAACCTCCATCAAATGTCCTCCCATCAGGGGAGCCACCTCTCCCCATGTGGCCCAAGGACTCCCAGACCTCGCTGTCTGCTCCTGGAGGTTCACCCTTCCCACCAGAGCACCACCAGGTACCGAGCTGCAGAGTTTCAGACTCTGCACTCCCACTGTTTATAGAGTCTTAATGGAATTTAAACCCTCTCTTTTCTCCTTTCTCCTTTCTCCCATTTTTGTTCAGTCCCTTGTTGCTGTTTCCACTCTTTCTCTCTAGCTGTTTTTGGGGGTGTGGTGCTATTCCCATACTCTTCCCCCCATCTCCATCCTCTCTCTGCAAGCAAAAACATCTCCCTGCCCTCTGCAGCTTCTCTCTCCCCCAGTTCGTCTCTCCATGCCACGTACCTGCTGAGTGCTGTGGTTCAAGTTGTGCAGATTGCTGTGTTAATCCTCAGATCAGTTTTCTATGCAACATGGTTTGGTGTTGATATGGCTGCATTTCAGGGATGAGAGATGCAAAAAGACTTCCATGCCATTACACCACCTTGGCCTCCTCGAGAAAAGAGACTCTTAACCTCTGAGAGTGATAGAGACAGCAAAAGTGGCCACTAAATTTCCTGTGCTTCTCCTGTTTCCAGTGCCAAGGATTGAGCCAAGAGCCTGTCTGTCATAGGTTCTATGAGCAGTTGCTCAAAAGCCTTTCAGTAACTCAAAGAGTGGGGGTTTCATTACATGAAATAAAAATCTCTGACTAGAATAGCCACACAAAACAATAGTGCATAATAATTACTTGCTGTTAATAACTGCACAGAGAGTGCCCTTTTCCTTTCTCTCGTTCACTGTGGTGTACAATGCCCATGTGCTGCTCACATCCCCTTGAACCCCTTGAATTCCTTTTAACCTGATTCACTGTGCTTCGCTTCCAAGAGTCAGTCCCCATGACCTTTTTTTTTTTTTCTTGGAGGACTGCTCTCAGACCACTAGGACCCCCCTTAGACATGCATGCTTAAAGAACCAGAAGTGCTTGAATATTTGTGCCCTACCGGGTTTGATCTTTAACCAATGATTGATGGTGAAGGGAGTATAAAGTTCTGGCTCCCTTGGGTCACTTTCATATTAGGTTTCAAAAGTTGTGACTTCTCTTTTGCTAGCCTACTCTCTATTGCTTTCCCACCTTGAATGCTTCGATGAGACAGGCTGCCTTGTTGGAGAGGCATACATGGCAAGGAACTGAGGACTGCCTCTGGCCAACAGCCAGCATATAACTGAGGCCCTCGGTCCAACAACTTATATGAAACTGTGTGTCAACCTCCAATGAGTGAGTGTGGGGCTATATCCTTCTCAGGTGGACCTCTCACATGAGACCACAGACTCTGGGCCGACACCTTGCTTACAATTTTGTGATGGACCATGAAGCAGAGGACTCAGCCAAGCTGTGCCTGGACTCCTGACTCATGGAAACTGTGAGGTAATGAACGTATGTTGTTTTTTGATGCCAAGTGTTGGGGTAATTTTTTATGCAGCAATAGAGAGCTAATACACTGCTTTGCTTGGTTTCCTCCATTCCCTGTATCCCTCTCCCAATTCTCTCACCAGTTTGTCCAAGGAACTGTGTTGCTCTGTCAGCACAGAGCCCAACATGAGGCTCAATCTAATGAGCCCTGAGATCACAACCCAAGCCAAAATCAAGAGTCAGACACTTAACTGACTGAGCCACTCAGGTGTCCCTCCTCTTTAGCCTTCTTTTTACTAGGTAGTAACTACACTAGTAAGAAGTCTTTTTTGTTTTTTGTTTTTTATTTTTTACATAATCCCAGGGACATGGCATTAGGCTCTGCACTGAATATAGGGTCTGCTTAAGATTGCCTCTCTATTGTCACTCTTCCCCACTTGCTCACTCTCTCTAAAATATATTTTATTTTATTTTTTTATTTTATAGTTTATTGTCAAGTTGGTTTCCATATAACACCCAGTGTTCATCCCAACAAGTGCCCTTCTCCATGACCATCACCCCCTTCCCCTCTTCCCATCCCCATCAGCCCTCAGTTTGTTCTCAGTATTCAAGAGTCTCTCATGATTTACCTCCCTCCTTCTCCCCAACTATTTTTTCCCCTTCACCTCTCCCATGATCCTCTGTTAAGTTTCTCCTGTTCCAAATATGAGTGGAAACATATGGTATCTGTTCTTCTCTGCCTGACTTATTTCACTTAGCCTAATACCCTCAAATTCCATCCACGTTGCTACAAATGGCTAGCTTTTGTTCTTTTTCATTGCTATGCAGTATTCCATTGTATATATAAACCACATCTTCTTGATCCATTCATCAGTTGATGGACATTTAGGCTCTTTCCATGATTTGGCTATTGTTGAAAGTGCTGCTATGAACATTGGGGTACATGTGCTCCTATGCATCAGCACTCATGCATCCCTTGAGTAAATAAGATAGGATGGGATTCTAAAGTTAGATAACTCACCAGCTACATGGCAACAAGGACCATTACTGAAGTAGGTGGAATGCTATAGTATGGCATATTGAAGTAGGATGGCCTTACAAATACTAACACTTTGAACTGGGATGAATTGCGATGGGGATATAGATGGATGGGGATGTTCTTATTTATACACTATCTCTAGTATTTGAGAGATTTGAGAGAAATAGGACTTAAAAGACCATGGAAGAGTTGGTTGACTTTGGGTGCTTACCAATTCATTGTAGGGGGAGAATGACAAGTTCATGACCCAGACATATTATGGTGTGAAAATTTGAGGGCCTTTAATTCAGCAACCAGAGAGTAGGCTATATTTAAGATAAAGCTCAGGATCAGAGTGTAAGAGCAGCATAGCTTGAAAGAATAGTACATTAGCAGATTTTCTCTTGTGAAAATTGAGATTGTGATAGGGAAGGTGTGAGACCCTGAGATTTGGAATAAGGACAGTTGGATGCACTAGAGACCTTTTGGATCACTAGGTTCTCCCAAACTCTTCAGGCCTTTAGAAATGGACAGTTTCCTCTTGCTAGAGGACAGCATCACCTGCTTCTTGTCTGAAGATTGTGCAGTAGTTTCAACTGAAGCAGAAGCTGTGTAAAACATACTTGCTGTCTTCATCTGCCCCTACCTCCATTCCTGGCATTAGACTAATGATTTGGGCCAAGGAAGAGGTGGCCCTGCCAAAGGAGAAAGGAACTAAGCTGCTGAAACTGCCTAATAAATACCAGCACATTAGCCTGGGGATGGTTCCTGAGATTGATAGCCTAGGAGTGAGATTATAGAGTTAGATTAGGAGATAGTTTGTTACTATGAATATACTCTACTGGGATTCCGAATCTAACGTTCTTTTTTTTTTTTTTTAATATTTATTTATTTTGAGAGAGAGAGAGGACGCACACAACAGGGGAGGGGCAGAGAGAGATGGAAAGGGAATCCTAAACAGGGTCTATGCTGTTAGCACAGAGCCTGATGTCAGGCTCAAACTCCCAAACCATGAGATCATGACCTGAGACAAGATCGAGAGTTGGATGCTCAACTGACTGAGCCGTCCAGGTGCCCCTTAGAATCTAATGTTCTAGCAAGAGCTCCTGGAGCCAGTCTCCATATGCTCCTGGAAGCCTGAAAAAAGATGGCCCACATTAAAGGAGGTGGAAAGGCCAGAACTGCCCTGGCATAGTGTGGAGCAAGGAATCAATTCTTGGAGCAGTGAGCACATGTGCTAGTTAACAACTCTTAGCTTATCTCTTGGCTCCAAATTTACTTTTTTCCCCTGCTTTGCAATTTTGGAGATGGACTATGTAATCATCTCTCTTTTGCCATCTGGTACAACGTTAGGCTTTTGCAATAGAGGGTGTAGGAAGGATTCTGTACAGCATAGGGGAGGAAGGAGCTTCTCTTCCTGGTTTTGGTATGCTTTTTTCATTTTCTCTTTCCTCTGTTGGTGTGGCTGCTAAGAGTGGGCAGAGGCCCATTGGCTCTCACCCCCCTACAAGTCACTGTGGTAATCCAGCAGGCTGCTTGATGAGGACCAGCTCTACTGTTAAGGGTGGGAGGGTGACTGGTAATCAGAACGGCTTGGTCTAACAGGGTTCTCCCACAGAGGCCAAGTGATCATGGTGTAGTTATGAAAGAAAAGGGTGAGCATTCTACTAGAATACTGCTTCATGTATACAGCAGAAAACAGTGACAACAATAACAATAACTAAATGATTGCCAGATCTGATGGCCAACAACCTGATTTGAGTTGCCACAATGGAAAGTCATGAACATTTACTCATTTTCCAGATACAGACTCATTCCCTGGATTGAAGGGCAGCTAGGCCCTCTGGTGAAGGACTTTTCAATGTTGCCACAAGCATACACTGTGAATCTTACCCCAAGCCTTTCTTAATGGGACTGGTGGCCCTTTCCTAGAGTGACTGTGTACTGAGGAAAGATCAAAATTCAGACCTTTACCAGATACTGTCTATGAATTGATGCTAATTTCTGGGAAAGTAAAATATTACCAGGGCCTGGGAGTCAAAGCAGGGACTTACAGTGGTCAAGTGATCAATGGAAAATTAACTCTTCTAACTTATAAAGGCCACTATTAATCCATGGACCCTTCCTGTGGTTATCTGCCCAGTTTCTGAATACAGTATTGGAATATACACAGTTTGTAACTGGCAGAATACCTATACTGGCTCTATGGCCCATGGGAGAATGACCATTACAATAGGCAGAACTAAATAGAACCTTCTGGAAATTTCCCTCCCTACTAAGGTAGTCAACGAGAAGCAATACTGCATCTGTGGGTGAATTGTAGATATTATTGCCTCCATGAAAGATTTAAAAGATGTGGGGTTGGTGATCCCTAGCACATTCCCATTTAATGCATCTCTTTTGCTTGTGCAGCATTTGAATAGATCTTAGAGAAAATGAATAAGAATATTGTAGGGGCGCCTGGGTGGCTCAGTCAGTTAAGTGTCAAACTCTTGATTTCAGCTCAGGTCTTGATTTCATGGTTTGTGAGATTGAGCTCTGCTTGGGGTTCTCTCTCTCCTTCTTTGCCCTTTCCCCCTTACCTCCCCCTACCCCATGTGCATGCTTTCAAAACAGACAGACAGACAGACAGACAGACAAAACAAACAACAAATATTATAGTCTTAAACAAGGAGTGTCTCTGACTGAAATTTTTGCCTCCTCGAATATAGAATCTTTATTGGAGAAAATCAGCACAGCCCCTGACACTTGGTGTGCAGTTGTAGACCTAGTTAATGCTTTTCCCTTCATACCAATTTGTACAGACCACCAGAAGCAGTTTGCTTTGACCTGGAAAGGCCAACAATATACCATCATGTTTCCAGGCCCCCAGACAGGCAAACAATTCTTCACTATCTGGAATCCATGTATATCTTTTCCTTGGACACTTTACTTTTCACATAAAATGTATGACCTGGTGCACTGCCTAAAACTCTTCTCCTTGGGTTTGAGAGGAGGCGTGAGGATGCACCTATTAGAGTGGGCAAAAAATGTCAATCTTTTTTTTTTATTGCATGTAAATGCTCTTTAGAGAGCATGTGCTGCAGAAGAGACACTGGGTAACCAGGTTGTCAGGACTCATCCAGTAGATGTCAGTCAATTTTGTGCTTGGTTACCCGGTATTTGTTCAAGGGGGTCTACAAAAGGAGTAATCGTGGTGCCAGAGATGGAGGTTACACATGTGTTGGGTGCCCTTTCACTAGGGCTGATTCAGCTACTGTCACTGCTTGATATTTGTTCTGTCAGCAGCAGTGACTGGGTCTAAGTTCTCAATATAATAAATACGTTGAGGAGACCAATTGGATACTTGGTCACCAGTTGATTGTATCAGATACTTTTACCCTGGAAAGGGCAGCAATTTGTCTTAATTGGAATCAAGATGTATTCCAGGTGTGGATTTGCCTTTCCTGCCAGTTCCTTAGCCAGTACCTCCATCTAAAATCAGAGTGTCTGATTTACCACTATCTGAGGGCTCACTGAGTGTCTGGTGTACCAATAGGGATCCCACTAACACCCTAACCAAGGTACAATCATTTTATGTTAGGGAGGTACAGCAATGGGCAGATGATCACGGAGTCACCAATTTTACCATGCATTGCATAGTATGTTGGAGGTTAAAAAGCATTAGGGTGCTTCTTTGAAGGTGTGGCTAAAGTATTGCCTTGGAGATGGTAATCTATGAAATTGGAACACTTTTTCAAGGTGCAGTATTTCTTGTGAGTCAATGGCCATTATGTGGTTTTCTGTAGAGAATGAGTCTAGATTCCAAGGGATAGAAGAAAGAGCAGTCCTGCTCACCATCGATCTTCAGTGTCTGGCCTGGGGAATATATGCTTTTAGGCTCTGGAGTTCTATAGGTTTCTGGTTCCAAGACGGTGATATTTCCATCAGGGGTCTCAGTCAGGGTCCTTCTAAACCTAAAACTATGTTTGCATCTTAACATTTTATACTTCTCATGATATTTAATTAGCAGGTTAAGAATTTAGTCCTACTGGGGCTCCTGAGTGGCTCAGTTGGTTAAGCGTCTGATTTCATGGCTTGTGGGTTTGAGCCCCATGTCAGGCTCTGTGCTGACAGCTTGGAGCCTGGAGCCTGGTTTGGATTCTGTGTCTCCCTCTCTTTCTACCCCTCTCCTGCTTGTGCTCTCTATGTCTCCCCAAAATAAATAAACATTTAAAAAAATTTTTGAAAATGGAGTCATACTGGCAGAGGTAATTGACGTGATCATCTTTTATTATTTTTATTTATTTTATTTTATGTTTTTACCTGATCATCTTGAGGAGGGCATGTTTGCCACTCCATAATGAGAATTGGGAATAGTATATTTGGACTCAGGAGATCATGGGCATGTCTCTTGGTGCTTTTGTATAAAAGAAGGAATTATAGTCACTGTGACCTAACAGGAGTAAAGTAGCCATGGGATCAGACCCTTCAGAACTGAAGGTCTAGGTCACCCACCAGGTATGCAGCCTAGACCAGCAGTAGTGCTAAACACACAACTGCAGGGAGAAGGATCTAGAACTGGTGGCAGAGAGTTTGGAGCGTGTGCTGTCACTTACAGCTTTGGGACCAACTGCAGCACTAGAGACTATGGCTTGTTCTACTAACTTTCTTCTGTTAAGAGGATCATATTAATAAGATGAAACAAATAAGGATAATTTATAGAACTCATAGTTTTGGCATTCCTCCAGGTGCTTCACACTTGTTAACTCACCTAATCTTCACAAAACACTATGGAGTTGGAAGTATTATTATGATAGTTTTACAGATGAAGAAAATGAGACCTAAGTTGAAGTAACTAAGTGATCAAGAGTTGAAAAGGGTGTGAATGATAGAATAATTTCTGCATGGAATAATCAATTTTTAAAAATTTATTAATAAAAAGAATTTATTATTTGTTCCTTTGTTTCAAGATGGATTGGATGACTAACAGATTTGGTGGTGGGTGGGTGGACGCAAAGAAGACAGGTGTTCCAGGTGCCCCAGGAGGGAGGGATGGAATGAACAGGTACAGGCAGGAAGTAAACAGAGATGTATGCTGGGGGGGGGTAATAGATACATTATGAGTTTGGACAAAGGGTAAGAGTGATGATGGGGAAGAATGGGAGAAAAAATTTTATTTTATTTTATTTTGAGAGAGAGAGAGTGAGTAAACAAGTAGGGGAGGGGGAAGAGAGGGAGGAAGAGGGAGAGAGAGAATCTTAAGCTGGCCTCATGCTCAGTGCAGAGCCTGACATGGGGCTCAATCCCACGACCCTGGAATTATGACCTGAGCAGAAATCAAGAGCCGGATGCTCAACTGACTGAGCCACCCAGGTGCCCTGGGAGATAAAGTTTTAAAAGCAGAATTGGGTCATACTAGATAGAGTTCTGAAACCAAGTTTAAAACTTTGAATTTTATTCTGGCACAGGGAATGATTGAGGGTTTTTAAGGACATATGTGACATGATCAAAGCATTCTCTAGAAGAGTGGTTTCTAATGCCAGGTGGTAAGCTGATCTTGGTCTGGCTGCATAAGAATCGCTTAGGGACATTTAAATAATACAGATCCCTGGAACACATCTTGGGAATTCACCAAGCATATGTCTCTTTTAACTGTCTTTCCCTTTTTTCCTTCTCCATGACAGCCCGATTCTGTTCTACTTTAAAATGAAGATCCCCCTCTCTTGCTTCCTCACATTTATTTGTGACAGCAGCTAATTGTGATTCTGGCTCATGTACCTATTTGGCCTGAGTTTACTCAACTCAATTCTCAAATGTTTGGCAAACTCAGGTTCTTCCTTTTTGAGATCACATGAAGATCACTTTCTTCTCTTTGGAGTCAGAAAATAAATGGAATCCTTCTGATAATTTTTTAAAAGATAATTTTCAGAGTTCTTGCTTGCCTTCTCTTTTCAAAGCCAAGTAGTATCTGCCCTTTAATGGTTCCAGTTATGTCATGATGTCACACCTTCAGTGTTCTGTGGGGTTCTCATTTGCCTCTAATCCTCTTAGGCTGCAGCACTCAGAATGGCATGCAATACTCTAGATATTCTTTTGTTTTTTTTTTAAGATTTTATTTTTAAGCAATCTCTATACCCAATGTGGGGCTCAAAGCCACAACCCTGAGATCAAGAGTCGCCTGCTCTACCCGCTGAACCAGCCAGGTGCCCTAGTACTCGAGATATTCTGATCCACATAGTCTAGAGCAGGACCTCCACTTTCACCCAACTGGGCACTAGCTTTCGTAGCTCAGATGCAGTCATAGCTCAGCAGCCCATCCTGCTGCTGCTGCTTGTAAAGCTTGTGGCCGCTGAAGTCACTGAGACTTTTCCATTCTAGCTCTTTTCATATCTTTCATCAATTGTACATGCAGTTAGTTCCTAGAGATTTATTGAGAAACTGGACTCACTACTTTCACTAATTTATTATCCCATCTCACTTTCTCATGATGGGCAACTTGGTATAATATTGTGATTCCATGTTTTTCTCTCATTTTTTCTCTTTTTTAAAATGACGTAAACCAGTATTTGCTTTTATTAACTTATTTTTTAAGGTGCTAGGTTTGGTTTTATCCTTTAGTTTTTTCCCATAAGACTAAAAAGCAGATTGTTTTGTTTGTGTGTTTTGTCATCAGTTACAAAGATGGCCATGGATTTTTTTTTAGATAGGTGGATGTAGAAAATGTATTAAGAAAATTAAGATATAAGGCATATACCACAAAGTTCATTCTTTTAAAATATATAACCCAGTGGTTTTTAGTATATTTGTAAGGTTGTGAAATCATCACCATTAACTAATTCCAGAACATTTTCATTACCCCTAAAGAAACTGTACCACTTGGCAGTCACTCTGCATCCCCTTGTGCCCCAGTCCCATTTGGACCTCTGACTTTCTGCCATTACCTGTATGTAGAGATGTGAGCCTTGCCCTGTGAGAGCTGTCTAGCACATATTTTTTCCCTCCTAAACTGTACAGGGGGAGAATTTCAACATCTCATCTATTACACTGGATTGTTAGGAAGAGATGATAGAAAGGGGTTTTTGATCAAAAGGGGCTTTTGATTACCATCATCTCCCCAATCTGGGCTCTAGTTTCTTAAATATTCACGCTATTCTTTCCAGAAAATTTCACTGGAAATTCTTTAAATTTTCTTTAAAGAAAAAAAAAGAGCAAAATCGAAGTTGAGTATTTTTGCTTTCCATATCATCTGTTAACAACAGACTTACATTCTCCTTGTTTCTACTCTGAAGGAAACCTCAAAAACTATTTTTCCTCATTGTTCTTAGCATCACTTGTGTGTTCTGGGTTTTAGCTTTCCTGACACATTTCCCATTGATTTGTGCTAACTTTTGCATTTGATCTTGGTTATGGGTCTTGACAGCACCTGTGGTGTGTGTATCCTAAATCTGGGCCCACTGGGAGACTTTCTGTGTCACCACCTCAGTCCTTGCTTTCTCTTCTTCCCAGGAATAAGTTCTAGAACTTAGGTTAGAATTGTGTTTTTGAAAGCTCCATCCTTCCTGTGTCATCTTCTCTATGGAACTACGGACTGTGGCCCTGTCACTAAGTTTTTGTCCTGCCATGCAGCAAGAGGGCTTGCCTTGAACTGTACCAGCAGTCCCTTCTCTAATAGTAATCATTCCAGGATGACAAAATCCCATTGTTCCCCAAGGTTATTGTCACTTCCTCATCGCCGAGCATTCTCCCATGTTGGTCCAGAAGAGTAGTTTCCCTCAAAATAGTAGTTTCTTCCAACTCTGAGAGATCATACTGTCAGGCTGAATTTGTCAGATGCACTTTCACAAATGGACCAGGACATTGCCTTTATAGGACCTTTGTAGTATGTGATCATTTGTTCTTTTATAAACATTCATGAAGTACAACTTGCCGAAATCCACCTGAGAGCAGGGATGGAAGGAGAAAGCTTGTATCTTGAGCTGATGGAAAACAGCCTGTTTCCCTAGAAGATGATGCTGTTTGAAGCATCACTTTTTGGGAGTACACAGCTAATTTATCTGCTTTCTCGTGTAGATAGATGATTAGGTAGAATTCTGGCTCTACCGTAACTGTATGACTATGGGCAAATTACTTAATCTTTCTAAATTTTGGTTTCTTGGGCACCTGGGTGGCTCAGTCATTAAGCATTTGACTTCAGCTCAGGTCATGATCTCATGGTTTGTGAGTTTGAGTCCCACCCATATCGGGTGATCTTGAGCCCCACTTTGAGTGAACAAGAGCCCCACTTCTCCCTCTCTCTTCTTCCCTCCCTCTCCCCCAGGTCTTTCTCTCTCTCTCTCCCTCTGCCCCTCTTGAGATTCTCTCTTTCTCTCTCTCTCTCCTGCTTGCTCCTTGCAACCTCTCTTTCTCAAAAATATAAATTTTGGTTTTTTCATTTGGAAAGTAAGAATAAAAATACCTAGCTCATAGAATTTATCATGGATTAAAAATGGCTGCCAATGTTTTGGATACTCCTCCCATAAAGAGGTAGATGATATGTCTCTGCTCCTTAAATCTGTGCTCTTTGACTGCGTGGTCAATATAATATGGCAGAAGCAACAACATGCCTGATTCTGGCATAAGAGCATGGCATCTTCTACTTCCCCTTCCTAGGGGAACTTTCTTTAGATATCCTGAGCTATCATGTAAGAAGTCCACATACCCTGAGACCACTATGCTGGAGTCTCGGTATGGGATAATCTTAGCCAAACCTAACCTTTTGGCCATACCCAGTGATGTGACAGACATAGGAGTGAAGTCATCTTAGACCCTTCAGCCAGCTCATCTATGAGCTGAATCCCACCAAATGACTCAGTAACTGCAGTTGATGCCATGTGGGGCAAAGGAATTGTCCAAGTAAGCCTTGATAGGATTCTTGATCCACAGAATCAGGAGGTAAAATGATTGTTTTAAGCTATTCAGTATGCACCGATAGAAAACTACAACAGAATTTGATACCTGGAAGTGGCGTACTGCTCTAGTAAAATCCTAAAATACGTGGCTTTGAGACCGAGCAGTAGGTAGAAGCTGGGAACTATTGCTAAAGCTTGAAGGACAGGGAGAGCACTGCTGGTGATGAAGCCTGGAAGGACAGGGAGAAATTTGGTGGGTTGGAAAAAAACATGACTCTTGTGTAGTGGAGGAAAGCTTGACAATGCTGTTGTCTGAAATAACGTGGAAAATAGAACATAATCCTAAAAAACTGGTGGATTTGGTTAAAGAGATTTCCTGGCAGAATGTTGAAGTGTCAATTAGTTTTTTTGAGTCACTTAGGATAAGGTGTGGATAGAGAGACAAAAAATTAAATGAATAAAAGAGAGGAAATTTTGTGTCCAATGTTTAAGGAAATACAAGCAACCCAGGACTTAACGGCCTTAAAAATAAGCTCTGCTGCTCCAGTGGCATAAGGCTTTTCAAGTAAAGACTGACCTCAAGGTAAGATCATGTCACAGGTATGACTATAAGACTCTTTGTTAATATTCCAGAAAGATTTAAGAGCATGTCTGGAACTAGACAACAAGGCTTCTAAGTATCCCATAGTATTCTGATTCAGCCCATCTCAGAGATTTGGGGTATGGCTTTCATTTAATGGAGTGAATCCCAATAAGATCCATAGAAATCCCACAAAGTTTTTAAGAGAATTGAGTTGTTAGAAGCACCATCAATTTTGACTGAAAGGGATAAAGTAACTCAAAACAAAAAGAGCCCTTGGGGCTCTCAGATTTCAGTGGGCAAAAAACAGTTTAAGGAAGCTACTAAGTTACAACCATAAGCCAGTTTTTATGAAAAAGGAAAGGTGACTCAGAGAATGGAATCAAGAGGACCCCAGGGAACATGAGTAGACCCTAATCTAGGAACTGATGTCATTTGACCAAGTGCATTTCAGAATTATCATGGGCTGGTGAATGCAATATGCCTCTTGTTCTTTCCCTTTTTGAATGGGAATGTCTATAGCTGTTATTCAATGCCATTTTCAGTATTGTATATTGTGTGCATGTGTGTGTGTGGGGGGGGCTTGTCTCCTTACAGATCTTCATACGGAGAGGAACTGTACCTAAAGGGTCTCCTCCATACCTAGACCTGAGTTAGATGGTAATATCCCAGACTTTGAGCTGCCTGAGTCTTTGGGGGACCTTGGAGAGGAGTGAGTATATTCTGCACATGGGAAGAATATATATGATTTGTAACCAGAGGGCAATTTGTGGAGGGTTAAATATGGTAGCAAATTTTTTGATACTCCTTCCATCATGAGGTAAAATCTATGCCCCCGCTCCATGAATATGGTGGACTCTGTGACTGTCTAACAAAGAGAGGATGGCTGAACTGAGTTCGTGTCAATTTCCAGACTCAGCAGCTACCAGTTTTTGGATCAGTTTTTTTAGGAGTCCTGAGCTCCCCTGTAAGAAGTCCAAATACCCTGAAACCATCATGGAGAGACCATGTATAGGAATCCTTGTCACAGTTCCAGCTAAGTCAGACTTTTCAGCTCTCCCTGCCGTGGTGCCAGACATATGAGTGATCCTGTCTTGGACCTTCCAGATGAGCCCATATCATACCTGCAAACCACTGATTAACTTTAGTCCATGCCGTGTAGAGAAGAACCAACTGGCTGAGGCCTGGCTGAATGCCTGACCCATGACATCATGAGATATAATAATAAAATGATTGTTGTTTTAGAGATGTTAAGTATTGAGGTGGTTTGTAATTTGGCAAAGACAACTGGAACAGAGTTGTGAGGATGAAATGAGATTATAAAGCACTAAAGACAGTGCCTAGAACATATACTTAATACACGCTAGCTTTTATCAGTGTTCTTCTAATTCTCATTCTTCCTCAGAAACCATATCCTTTACACCAAGTACCATGTCCAGCATACATCTTTCAACAAGGATTTATTGAATGCCTAATCTGCACATACTTTGAGCTAGTTGCTGTCATATAGCTGTTTGATGGAACAGATCTTTGAAGACTGAGCTCAGGCTGTACATTCTTTAGGAAGCTGTTTGCAAATCACCCTCTCTGGCGTGGCAGCCCTCTCTGCAGTCTGTGTACTCGGTTTCGACTATATTAATCTGTATCGGTGGATGCCTTGCTGCCTAGGTGACCTATAGTTATTTCAGGTACCTGTAGCCAGTCTTCCCTGTTAAAGTGTCAACATCTTAAAGAGTGGGATCTTGAAATCACAGTCCTTTGTTTTTCCTCACAGGGCCTTTCGTAGGTCCAAGTGCCTGTTAATTGAATAATTTGGAATTTTCAACACAAGTTCCAGGAACTCTGGAGAAATCTTTGTGAATCTAAGGGGAAAAAAATCCTATCTATTGTGGAATTCCTGATTTATCTAGAGATGAATCCTTAAAGAAGACCATGGAGACCAGAGATCTGACCTTGAATATGCTCTTCATTTCATATATTCTCTGTGTTGTCCCCTTAGAACTGAGGCTTCTTGAGGATGGTAGAAACTTGTTTTTCAGTTCTTTTGTAAGTTGGTAGTAAATATTGTTTTGCCTGGCCCACCTGGGGCTTAGATGCTGTTAGAGTAGTGTAGATAACACCTTCACTATCTTTTCCTCACCTTTTTCTATCCAGCAGTGTACCAAGGGTTTGTTATTTTGCAATTGGGTGAGAAGGGAGGAACATTTTAAAAAGTTTAAAATTTTTGTTAGGGAAGTATAGTTGACACACTACGTTATATTAGTTTCAGGTGTACAACATAGTGATTCAACAATTTTATACATTACTCATTGCTCACCGTGTTAAGTGTAGTCACCATATAATGTTACTACAGTGTTTGGACTATATTCCTTATGCTGTACTTTCCATCCCCATGACTTATTTATTTTATAATTGGAAGTTTGTACCTCTTAATCCTCTACCTATTTTGCCCATTTCCCCACCCACCTGGCAAACACCAGTTTGTTCTCTATATTTATGAGTCTGTTTCTGGTTTTTTTTTTTTTGTTCATGTTTCGTTTTTAGATTCCACATATAAGTGGAGTCATATGGCATTTGTCTTTCTCTGTCTGACTTATTTCACTTAGCATAGTACACTCTAGAGGTGTGTATGTGTGTGTGTATACACTCTATGTGTATGTGTGTATATGTATGTATGTATGTATATATATATATATATACACACACTCTACATCCTTATCCATTCATCTATTAATGGACACTTGGGTTGCTTCCCAATTTAAAAATTTATCTTTTTAAAGTTTAAACTTAAATTTCTAAATTTTTAAATTTCTAAATTTTAATCTCCCTATAGTTAACATAAAACATTATATTAACTTCAGATTACAATATAGTGATTCAACAATTCTATACATTACTTAGTCCTCATCAAGATAAGTGTACTTTTAATCCCCTTCACTTATTTCACCCATGCCACCCACCCCCCACCTCCTTGCCTATAACTATCTGTTCTCTATCATTAGGAGTCTGTGTTTTGGGTTTGTCTCTTTATTTTTATTTGTTTATTTGTTGTGTTTTTTAATGTTTATTCTTGAGATAGAGAGAGAAAGAGAGACAAAGAGAGAGAGAGATATTTAGAGAGAGACAGAGAGACAGAAAGAGAAGGAGACACAGAATCCGAAGGGGGCTCCACGCTCTGAACCGTCAGCACAGAGCCCAATGCGGGACTCAAGCTCATGAACCAACCATGAGATCATGATCTGAGCTGAAATGGGATGCTTAACTGACTGAGCCACCTAGGCCCCCCTTTTTGTTTTGTTTTTTAAATTCAATACATGACTAAAATTATATGGTGTTTGACTTTTTCTGACTGACTTATTTTGCTTATGTTATACTCTCTAGATCCATCCATGTTGTTGCAAATGGCAAGATATAATTTTTTTATGTATTTAGGTACTCCATTGTTGGGTGCATAGACATTTATAGTTTTATATCCTTTTGTTGGATTGATTCTTTATCATTATGTAGTGTTTATCGTTGTCTCTTGCTATATTATTTGTTTTAAAGTCTATTTTGTCTGAAGGGCACCTGGGTGGCTCAGTTGGTTGAGGGTCCAACTCTTGATTTCAGCTCAGGTCATGACTCCAGGGTGGTAGGATCGAGCCCTGTGTTGGGCTTCATGCTGAGCATGGAGGCTGCTTAAGATTCTCTCTCTTCCTTTCTGCCCCTCTCCACTGCTTGTGTGTTCTCTCTTTAAAATAAAAAAAAAAAATAAAGGGCTGCTTGGGTGGCTCAGCCAGTTGAGCATCTTACTCTAGGTTTTGGCTCAGGTTGTGGTCTCACAGTTTGTGAATTTGAGCCCCATGTTGGGCTCCCTGCTGACAATGTGAAGCCTGCTTGGGATTCTCTCTCTCCCTCTCTCTACCCCTCACCCACTTGCTCTCTCTGTCTTTCTCTCTCAAAAATAAATAAACTTAAACATTTTTTTAAATGTAAATAAAAAAATAAGAACATAAAAAATATAAAATAAATAAAGTCTATTTTGTCTGGCAAAAGTATTGCTACCCTGGCACCTTTTTTCACCTTCCATTTGCATGGAATATCTTTCTACATCCCTTCACTTTTAGTTTGTATGTTTCTTTAGGTCTGAAATGAGTCTCAGTGAGTTTGGGTAGGCAGCATATAGATGGGTCTTGCTTTTTTATTCATTCAGTTACCCTATGTCTTTTGATTGCAGCATTTAGTCCATTTACATTTAAAGTGATTATTGGGGCACCAATGTGGCTCAATTAGTTGAGCATCTGACTTCAGCTCAGGTCATGATCTCCCTGTTCGAGTTCCATGTTGGGCTCTGTACTGATAGCTCATATCCTGGAGCCTGCTTCAGATTCTGTGTCTCTGGCTCTCTCTGCCCCTCTCCTGCTCGCACTTTGTCTTTTCTCTCTCAAAAATAAACTTAAAAAATTATTGATAGGTATGTACTTATTGTCATTTTATTAATTGTTTACTGGTTGTTTTGTAGTTCTTCTTTGTTTCTTTCTTCTTCACTTTCTGTCTTCCCTTGTGGTTTGATGGTTTTCTTTATAGTGTTATGCTTGGATTTCTTTCTCTTTATTTTTTTGTGAATCTATTATAGATTGTTGATTTATGGTAACCATGGGGTTTTATTTAACATCCTATGTGAATAGCAGGCTGTATTAGGTTGATGATCACTTAAGCCTTAACGCATCCTAAAAGCTGACAGTTTTTACTCCCCCTCCACATTTTATGTATATGATGTCATATATTGCATCTTTTAAATTTGTGTATCCCCTGATGAATTTTGTAGATATAATATACCTTACTACTTTTCTGTTTTAACCTCCAGACTGGCTTTATAAATGCTTAATCTACTACCTTTACCATATGTTGTTTATACCAGTGAAATTTTTCCTCCCCTAATTTTCTTATTTCTAGTTATAGATTTTCCTCTCTACTTAAAGAATTTCCTTTAACATTTTTCATAAGGCTAGTTTTGTGGTAATGAACTTTTTAAACTTTTGTTTGTCTGAGAAACTCTTTATCTCTCTTTCAATTCTGAATGATAATCTTGCTGGGTAGAGTATTCTTGGTTGTAGGTTTTTCCCTTTCAGCTCTTTGAATATATCAGACCGCTTTGAAAAGGGAGGATTTTCTTTTGATAATTTCATTTAATTAAAAAAATTTAATTTAAATTGTAATTAATATACTGTGCAATATTAGTTTCAGGAGTAGAATTCAGTGATTGATCACTTATATACAATACCCAGTGCTCATCACAACAAGTGCCCTCCTTAATACCCATCACCCCTCTAGTCCATCCCCCACCAACCACCCTCTGTCAATCTAAGAGTCTCTGTGGTTTGTTTCCCTCTCTTCTCTTTATCTCCTCTTCCCATATGTTCTTCTGTTTTGTTTCTTAAGTTTCACATGTGAGTAAAATCATATGGTATTTGTTTTTGTCTGATGATTGACTTATTTTGCTTAGCATAATACACTTAACTCCATATATGTCAGTGCAAATATATGGCAAGATTTCATTCTTTTTGATGGTTGTGTTCCATTGTGTGTGTGTGTGTGTGTGTGTGTGTGTGTGTGTGTGTGTGTTTATACCATATCTTCTCTATCCATTCATTGGTCAATGGACATTTGGGCTCTCTTTATAATTTGGCTATTGCTAATAATGCTGCTGTAAACATTGCGGTACATGTATCACTCTGAATCTGTATTTTGGTATCCTTTGGGTAACTATGTAATCGTGCAACTACTGGATCACAGGGCAGTTCTCTTTTTAGTTTTCTTGAGGAACCTCCATACTCTTCTCCAGAGTGGCTGCACCAGTTTGCATGTCGACCAACAGTGCGAGAGAGTTAGGGGAGAGATTTTTTATTGTACCAGGAATCAAGGGCACAGAAGAGGGAAGGAGTGGAATGGAGTTTTCCCTTTCAATATGTTTCAGTGCCTATGATTAGAGAAGTGAAGGCCTTAACCTGAGGGAGACTGTTAGAGTTTTGGGAAAATTTTATGTGAGTAAATGGAGCTGTCAAGAGAGACTTTACCAAACTCTGGGCACAAACAGAGCTGCTTCAGGTTCCAGGTGACAAAGTTTGGCAGAGTGTGGCAGGAAGCCATTCTTCTTGCCTCTTCCCAGAACCTAGAAATATTTTGACATCCTTCCTCTGGCTGAAAGCAAGTATCATCAGGTTTACGACACCATACTTTTCCAACATATAAAAAAAAATGGCACTTTGACGTCATGCTCTGTTGCATCATGGGACATTCAGGTCCAGCTTTTCTTAGGATGTAGTATCTTGTGACTCAGAAAATATGAGCTATTGTAAGTGGAACCTGAATTTTGATTAAGATCTTTCTTTTTTCCTATTAAAATGTATGATTAATTATACTTAACATAATTTTATATTATTTAGAACTGTTTATGGATTTCTATTTGAGATAGCTTGTTGGATGCAGGATGTTTTTTTAATCATTAAAGAATAGCCCATTTTTATTGAATGGACTCAGTTCCATTCCCACATGGGTGACTGCATTCGGGCATCTCAAAAGCGGGTACCAGTTTTTAATGGTGTGACTCGTAGAAGTGAGATCAGGTGATCTTATACCTGTATCAATATTCTGAATCTCACTACAGTGCTTTTTGGTGCCCAATAAATATGGCCAATGGGACATCTAAATGCTGTAATTTTGAAGGGCTAGATTTACCATAAAATCTAATGTTGTACATGTCAGTATTCTCATTCATGGAACTTTGGAGCAAGCTAGGGCAGGAACAGGAGTAGGCTACAGAAAAGTAACATTTTAGTTAAATCACACAGTTAGAAAATTGTAAGAAAATGCCCGTTGAACTTTCCCCATCATTAGAAAGAAAAATAAATAATGAAAAGTGACAATGAAGACACCAAGAGCTAATTTTCTATTTCAATTTGTCTTTCTGAATGGTGTCTTTTTGGTCTTTTATGAAGGATAAATTATATTTGAAATGAAATATTTTAAGTGGGTTATCTTTGGGGGTAGTTATTTTGTACACGTTTAAAGTGCATTTTACTTATTTGTAGGGGGTTGGGGTGGAAAGATGAATTCTGAAGAAATTGAGAGGAAAATAATTTCAGGAGGTAATGGATGAACTTGGTCTGGAAGATTAATCAGGGCAGTTCCAAGAGAGTGCCAAATGCATAACGGGAGTAGAACTAAATATCTGATTGTAATTAAAACTTTAGGTTTCTAATGGCTGCATGAAAGATATTTTAATAAACGTGAAATGCACTTTCTAAATGGCACGCTAACTTTTAATGACTTGGGTGTTTTGTTTGATTAGTAACCTGGACTGTTAAATTAAAGCCAACTGCAAGTGCATGATAAAATATTGATGGTTTCAGGCAAATGAATTGGGGGAGTTATGCTTGACAGATTTTTTGTATCATTAAGGATTTTAACTGGTGGAAAATATATATTGCTGGTGCTTAAAGATAGTTAAAGAGGATCTTCCTGTTTATATGACCTCGTTTTAATTTTACAGTAATAATAAGGGGGAAATCTGAATTATTCACAGATGGTTGGTCAAGAGAGGTCACTTAATTAAAAATGTTATTTTAATTACACCTGTTTCACATTCCTGGAACGGGAAATTAAATATTTTGAAGCATTTTATTATTTCTGTTTCACAGAGTACCTGGACTTTTGCTGGCTCCTGTGGAGGCCTGAGGTTGTTGTATGTGAGCTTTTACCCTTGTTAGCGGGGCGTTTTGCTTTAAGGATCAGGAACTTAAAAATAACTTTTCATCGATAGTTTTAGAAATAATACAAGAGGAAGATGTATATAATTGTTACACAAACACACACTGTAGTCTTGTATATGCAGGAAATTTGTAGAAAGATACATAAGAAAATACAAGGCATATTTACTTTTTAGGGATTGAGCTGGGATGTCAAAAGTGAAGGAGATTTAATTTCTTACTTTATTTGTTTTGGGAAATAGTGTATGTTTTGCACTGAGAATGCTTTTATTTTACAAAAGAAAAATGTCCTTTTGAAACTCAGCTTTCTTTTAACAATGCCATTGCTCCTTTGCAGGGAATTTTCCTGATTCTGTCAGAAGATATGGTTAACTTTAAGGAGTTTTTCTCATTGGATCAAGTTAGTTTCTTTCCTTTTCCTTCCAACATTTCATCCATCCTCAAAAACAGTGCTTAGTGACTCTTACTGCTTCTTACAGCCTAAGTAAAAGTAACTCTTTGGGGAAAAAAAAGGCCAGCATCATTCTTGAGTCTGATGGGACTTTAAAAAAGTGAAACTTTGAGAAGATGGAGTAATTTTGCAGAGGATGCGAGGACAGTGATTCAGGGTAGCCTACGTTCTGTGTGCCTAGATATTCCCTCACACAGCAGGAAAAGAAAACACTAGCGCTTCTCAGTTAAGGAGAGGCTTACAAAGTACTGGAAGGACATCTGGAGCAATAGCTGCTCTAACAAAACATTAAAAAAAATAGGGGTGCCTGGGTGGCTCAGTCGGTTAAGTGTCTGACTTCAGCTCAGGTCATGATCTCTGGTTCATGGGTTTGAGCCCTGCCTCCGGGTGCTGAGAGCTCAGAGCCTGCTTCAGATTCTGTGTCTCCTTCTCTCTGCCCCTCCCTATGTTCACGCTCTGCCCCCCCGCCTTGAAAAATAAACAAAACATTAAAAAAATTTAAAATAATCATTATATGCCTTACAAAAAAAGAGTTGCTCTTCCCCACAGTGCTGACCTTTGGGTACTTTAGCAGCATAGGTTGTTTGAGGTTGAAAAGACACAGGGAGATTCTTGAATAGTATTTGACACACGCACCTGCACACACCTGGTCCCATTGCTCAGTGATTGAGCCTCAAGGGAGGGAGGGATATAAGATTAACTCAAATTTTGCTATTATCGTTTTGTTCTGAGTTTGTAGTTTCAATACCTTTCTGGGCCTCTTAACTATGAAATGAAGATACTTACTCTATGTCAGAGTTGTTCAGACTAATAAACTAGTCCTCAATTACTATATTAAAATGTAGTAATTTTTTTTTGCTACTAAGAAATTGTAGCTGTTTGGATTTATTTTTGAGGTTTCAAATCTTCATATCAATTAATAGTGATCGTATTAATATACTTGAGTCCTCGTTACCTCATTTAATTTCTTCTGCAACCCGATGGAGTAGGCTGAGTTTTACAGATGAGGCAACTGTAGCTCAGGGAAGTTAAACAGCTTGTTAGTGAATGGCTGATGCAGGGATTAGAATTAAAGTACTAGTTAGTAGGTGATTTGGCTGCTCTGACAGAAACCTAAATAAAATAGCTTAAACAAGATAGAGGTTTATTCCTGTCTCATGCAGATTTGGGACTAAGAAGGTGTGCGTATGTATTTACACGATTATTACCATCGTAGGCTCCTTCTCTTTGGTTACTCTGCCATCTTCAATACGCAGCGTCACCTGATTCAGGATGGCGTGTCCAGGTGCCAGTGTCCCACTCACATTCCAATCAGTGATAGAGAAGAAAAAGAAGCAAGCCCAAGGCACGTTTTTTCCATGTAAGGGCATGACCTGAAATTCTCCCCCGCACTTCTGCTCCCACCCTATTGGGCAGAACTAGGTCACATGGCTAATCAGCTGGAAGGGAGTCTGCAGAAGAGGTCTTTATTTTGGGTAGTTATGTAGCTTTCTAAACGTTTTTTTCCCACGGAAGAAGGGGGAAGGGAATATTGGAAAATGTCTTCCTCACCCATTTTGAAAGTTTGCTGAATTTATGCTTAAGGTGAGCTTTGTTTTGCCAAAAAATACCAATATCATGAAAAACTTTTAATAAACAGAGCCACCTGGAAAGAGAAGTGAGCTGTCTTCACTAGAGTTTATTCACACAGACACTAGTGGACAAACACCGCTGTACACTGTGTAAGCATTTGGAACATGTGAACTGTATATTGTGCGAGTGTTAGATAAGCTTATGTTCTAATTCTGAGAGTGGAAATGAAAAGTTCTGAGAGTAGTTCAATTAAAATTGCTTAGTGTCTGTATCACATTTGCTGACCCCACAAACATACCCACGTACGAAATCATGAACAAATGCTTGAACTCTATTGTACATGAATGTTATTTATAGTTTTGTATCTAAATTTGAGCTTTCTAAAGTTATGTATCACATACTGAGCTTGGTGTCTCCCTCTCTTCATCTTAAACCAGGTTAACGTCCCTTTACTAAGAAAGCTACCCTCACTCTCTCTGGCTCCCCACTGGAAATTTTAACCTGTTTCTCCTCATTTATTCCTATCTCTATTGTGCCACCTATTACCAACATTGTGTAGCTTTTGCTCCTTCAACAGGTTCTTCAGTTTTTCATCCCTTCTCCCGTTGCTTCTGCTGTTCCCATAGGTCAGACTCTCATCTTTTCTTGTGTCTAGACTGCCAGGATGGTCCCCTCAGGCCTCTGCCAGCCTCCAGCCTGTGACCTCTGCAGTCTAGCTAATTCAATATAAAGTCATTAATATTCCATGGTTTTTAAATGCTTGTCTAAATGCTCAAGAACCCACGGGTTTTCCATCTGGCTCTGTCTTGCATATGCCTTTGAGTCAGACTGTGCCCGGACAGTGGTCAGGCCCCCACCCCTGCTCCACATGGTCTTACCCGGCTTATTTCCCTTCACATCCACCACGCACTATTTCTGTGCTCAGACATTTCTACTCTGTTCTGTCTTTCTTCATCTGACTTCTCTCTCTTGCTCCCTTCTACCGCCCCTTCTTTCTCTTTTTTCCTTTCTTTCATCACCAAGTAGTTTCTGAGTGCTTACCTTGGGTTAGTCTTTGGAAATTTAACTGTACAACAAGCAAAGACACAGTTCCTGCTCCCACTGAGCTTATGATCTAGATTAAAATTCCTTGTGTTGTTATGCTCCTTTATGAGCCTCTCTCTGAACCTGAGATTGTTTCATCTGCCTGAAAGTTATCCTTTTCCCTTCACCCCATCTAACTTGTTTTCATCATTTAAGGCCTGACTCAAGTTTTATTTTATCTTCAGGTATAATCTCTGAATGGTTCAATGCATTTCTATTCCTGAACACCCCTAGTACACAGTTACCACTGTATACTTTGGTTGCTAATTGTTGTGTCTCATGATATGCTAATGGTATTCTATTCTATTCTGGAGAGCAGGAAATATGTCATAGTCTTACCTATGTTAATATTTATATACATGTATAGCTGTATGTAGACCTCTGTTTCTGTGTGCAAAACACTTAGCACCCCAGATCTTTCAAGATTCCTTAATTGATAAAAGTAGAATTCTTTTAATTCAGGCTCCTATCCTTTTATAGATTTATATTTCTCTCTGGAGACAGGTATAATCCTTATTTATTCTCATACCACAAACAGTCTTTTCAGTGTTCACTAAAGGTTTCTCTAGCATCTAGATCCATTGTTCACATAACAAAATTCTGATGGCCTCATCATCATTGGTGAATGTCTGGAGAATGACCTAGGGATGCAGGATTGGGATGTATCTGCCTGAGCTTCACAGTAAAGCACACCTGGGGTCTGTGATCTCTCTTATAACACCAGCCCTGTGATCTTGCTTAGATCACACTAACTAGCCATGTGACCTTCTTAATCACATAACTAGCTTTGTGGTCTTGCTCAATCACACTGACTAGTTACATGATCTTGAGTATGTTTCTTTAAAAAAAATTTTTTTTTAAAGTTTATTCCTGGGGCGCCTGGGTGGCTCAGTCGGTTAGGCCTCCGACTTCGGCTCAGGTCAGATCTCGTGTTCGTGGGTTCGAGCCCCACGTCAGGCTCTGTGCTGACAGCTAGCTCAGAGCCTGGAGCCTGCTTCTGGTTCTGTGTCTCCTTCTCTCTCTGCCCCTCCCCCTCTCATGCTCTGTCTCTTCTCTATCAAAAATAAATAAAAAACATTAAAAAAAATTTAAAAAAAAGTTTATTCCTTTTTCAGAGACACAGAGAGACACTGTGAGTGTTGGAGGGGCAGAAATAGAGGGAGACTCAGAATCTGAAGCAGGCTCCAGGCTGTGACCTGTCAGCACAGAGCCCAATGTGGGGCTCAAACTCATGGGATGTGAGATATGACCTGAGCTGAAGTCAGACACTCAACTGACTGAGCCACCCAGTCGCCCCTGATTTTGAGTGCATTTCTAAATCTTTTTGAATCTCAGGGACTTGTTTTTGTTTTTGTTTATCTAGTGGGGATAAAGTGGTTATAATCATGGTTAAATGAGATAATATATAGAAAGTAATTGGTACAGTACCAGGCCCACAGTAAATTAAGAAAATAATAATGACATTTTTGGGGGGATTGCTAGCTAACTAGACTAACTAGGCTGAGTTACCAAGTGACTGTCTCCCAAACGCTGGTGTCATGCTATTTACCATTCAGATTTAGGCCTCAGCAAAGGACAAATTGCTATAGGTCATGGGTCTCTTGGAGTGCTGTGAGGGCTAAACCCACGAGTGCCAGAAGTTTAGTATAGTACACTTTTGTGCACATTTAGGATGCTTCAGACATGCTGATGGACCTTTAGAGACACTCAGTGTATGATATCTTGATTCGTGGTGTGGATGGTCAGATAGGGAGAGTTAGAGTAGAGAGGACAGACAGACTGCTCAGAGCCCTTCTTCCCACCTGCATCTAAATCCAGCTTCATTCTGGATTAGAGCGCAACCAGATCTGCTCTATGAGAAAGCGGCACATGGCCTTGTCTAAAGATTTTATGAATGGAAGTGAGGAATGGAGGAGAGCCAAAGACAGCAGCTGGCCTGTTCTCTCGGACCATGCAAGATCAAAACAGTCTTTTATGGACTAGGTTTCGGGTTTGTCTGGTACCCTGCAATAAGGATCCATGTTCTCCAGTGACATTTCCCACCCCCACCCCATCCCTGCTCTCCTTTATAAGCCCCGGGAGAGAGCGCTGCCCCCGCCCAGGGGGGCCCTCACAGTGCAGGCCGAGAGGAATGCCCCTCTGCTTGCCGCCCCCCAGAGACCTCCTGCCCAGCCAGGGAGGACATCGGCAGTTACAGAGAAAATAAAGGTATGTGCATGTGGCTCCGGACTCTGAATCGACCCTCAGTAGTGACAGGGATCACAGGAAATGAGAGTCTCCTGAGAGCCAGTTACAAGACTGCTGTGTGTGTCAAAATGCCACAGATCCATGGAGGGAGGCTGCATGTGGTCACACAGAAGTGTGGTTCTGAGATCAGGGCAGCCAGGCATCCATGGACGGCCCAAAGGCAGAGCAACACGAGTTGAATACAGCTGAAATGATGCAGGTTGGGGTTTGTTCTGAGTGATTAGCTTTTGCTCTTGCGGGGGCCCCCCAAATACCTTGAGAACAGATTTGTATTATAAAGGCTGAATGCACATTCCCAGGTTCCTTATTTCTTCCTTATGGGTACATTCGTACACCCTTTCTCTGACCTCTATCACTTTCTTCCTGGCTGGCCCCATCTACAGGCCCATTGGTGGATGAGCAAAGGAAGGGCAGCAGAGAGGAAGGGGGGGGAGAAGAGGGGGAAGCCACGTGGGTGTTTGCTGAGCTTGGACCCACCCCCACCCCCTGGAGGGCCACCTTTTCACAGCATCACACAGCAGCATCTTTGAAGCAGAAAAGAAATCCCACCCTTCCTTTGAGGTGCCTTTTGCAATATTGCTTTCCTCTGGCTGGTTGGATTAGTTAAAGTTTCATCAGCTTTTCTTAAAAAAATTTCCCTGTTGTCATATCATGAAAAGACAGGATATCTTTTGAAGGTGTTTGCCACCCTCAAGAAATAAGAAAAGAATCTGATCTGCTTTTATCCTGGAAACTTAAGTTTTCTTGCAAGCTTAAGTCAGTCAGATGATGTGTTTTGAAACAACCCCCCTACACTTATATTTTGTGGTGGTTCAGGTTTTATTAAAAGGAAAAAAAAAGAGCCCTCCACACTATTGTATGTTCTCAGTGTTCTTTGGGGTGTGAGGCTGGGCAGGTTTGTGGACCTGATAAATAGCACTTTCTAAAACCAACTCAAAACAGTGGCAGCCAGGATGAGATTATGAGGCCAAAACAGTAGGGGGCAGTCTGACACAATCTAACAGAGGTTGCCAGTCCAATAAAACATCAGAAACCAGGCTCTTTGAGGCAACAAAGGCCAAAATTGTGCTAAGAGCTGTAAATCTTGCATGCTAAATTCCTGTGTAAGAGACAGTCATGATTGTATCATAATTAAACATGCTACTAAAACATAAAGCCCTTACTGATAACTTCTCAGTGGCCTCATTTGGCGTGGAATGAACCAGAGGCTGGTCACCCATTTAGCAGTAATTGGAAAGATTTCTGATGTGTTCAGCACAGACCCATCTTTTGTGTATTGGAAACAACAAAAGAAAAGTAGGTCATCATCGGCATTGCCACGAAGCGCTCCCCAACCACCTTTGTTAATGTGTGACTCTGTTGGTGCTAAAGGTTGAGATTTGATGGTTGACTTCAGGATCTTATAACCTAGAAAGGCGGGGGAATAGAGAAGAGCACTAATTTCTAGGTACTGTATTCGTTTCTTAGGGCCACCATATCAAAGTACCACAAACGGAGTGGCTTTAAATAACAGATATTTATTCTCTCTGTTACATCCACAAGGACCCTATTTCAAAATAAGGTTACACTGTGAGATATGGGGGATTAGGGCTTCCACACAACTTTTTTTGGGGGGAGGAAGGGCACAATTCAACCCATAACAGGTATGTAGATGTTTTTGAGTCATTTGAACTCTGCTATACAATGTTTTACTGTATTATGGCATTTCCTAAACTGGGTCAATCAATTCAGTCTTTCCAGAAATTCGAGTCCTAGTTTAGGCTAATTCATTCATTCATTCTTTCTTAAATATAATTTATTGTCAAGTTGGCTAACATAAACATACAGTGTATATAGTGTGCTCTTGATTTTGGGGGTAGATTCCCGTGATTCATCACTTACATACAACACCCAGTGCTCATCCCAACAAGTGCCCTCCTTGATGCCCATCACCCATTTTCCTCTCTCCTCTGCCCACCCCTCCCATCAACCCTCAGTTTGTTCTCTGTCTTTAAGAGTCTCTTACAGTTTGCCTCCCTCCCTCTCTGTTTGTAACTATTTTTTTCCCTTTCCTTCCCTTATGGTCTTCTGTTAAGTTTTTCAAGTTCCACATATGAGTGAAAACATAAAATATCTGTCTCTTTCTGGCTGACTTATTTCACTTAGCATAATACCCTCCAGTTCCATCCACATTGCTGCAAATGGCAGGATTTCATTCTTTCTCATTGCCAAGTAGTATTCCATTGTATATATACACCACATCTTCTGTATCCATTCATCAGTTGATGGACATTTAGGCTCTTTCCAGAATTTGGCTATTGAAAGTGCTGCTATAAACATTGGGAGTATATGTGCCCCTATGAATCAGCACTCCTGTATCCTTTGGATAAATTCCTAGTAGTGCTATTGCTGGGTCATAGGGTAGTTGTATTTTTAATTTTTTGAGGAACCTCCATACTGTTCTCCAGAGAGGCTGCCCCAGTTTGAATTCCCATCAACAATGAAAGAGAGTTCCCATTTATCCACATCCTTGCCAACATATGTTGTTTCCTGAGTTGTAAATTTTAGCCACTCTGACTGGCGTGAGGTGGTATCTCAGTGTGGTTTTGATTTGTATTTCCCTGGTGATGAGTGATGTTGAGCATCTTTTCATGTGTCTCTTGGCCATCTGGATGTCCTCCTTAGAGAAGTGTCTGTTTATGTCTTCTGCCCATTTCTTCACTGGGTTATTTGTTTTTTGGGTGTGGAGTTTAGTGAGTTATTTATAGATTTTGCATACTAACACTTTAGCCGATATATATCATTTGCAAATACCTTTTCCCATTCCGTCAGTTGCTTAGGCTAATTCTTATGAAGGAGTAGAAATAGTATAAACATTTGTTCAGTGATTACTAAGTGCCTGGTGCTTTGCAAAAGTCATCTTCAGTTCAACCACTTCTTGCTGAGACCACTGCTACATACTTGTCCACAATAGCCCTTATCACCAGGGGGGACGGACCATTTCAATGTCCTATAAAACCTGGTCTTTCTGCTTTCAAACATGCCCCCTGTATTGGTTCTCCCTTGCTGCATGACAAGGTAGCCCAAAGCTTAGCTGCTTAAAACAACCAACAGTTATTATCTTAGGAAGGTCTCTGAGGCTCAGGAACCCAGCCATGGCTTAGCAGGGCCCTCACGGTCTCTCAAGAGGTTGCAATCAAAGGGTTGGCTGAGCTGCAGGCATTTCAAAACCACTGGGTACGAATCTGCTTCCAAGTTTGCTCACTTGGCTGTGAGAAGACCTCAGGTCCTCACTGGCTATTGGCTGTAGATGTCAGTCCTTGTCACAGGGACCTCTCCATAGGCCTTCTTTCAACACAGCAGCTGGCTTTCCCTAGGTGAGAGCTCTGAGAGGGAGAGCAAGTGAGAGAGGCCGAGTAAGAAGAAAGTCTAGGTCTTTTGTAACCTAATGAAAGTAGCCTAGCATTACGTTTACATTGTTGTACTCGTCAGAGGCAAGTAACTAGGCCCAGCCCGCATTCAAGAGGAGTGGAACCGCTCACTTCCTCTTGTGTATCTGTCTCTCCTTTACTCTCACAAAATTGTTATATCCACGCCCTTCTGATAGCAGATGTGTGGGTTTTTCACATATCAGACGATTCTATGACACCAGCTGGGGGTCCTACAGAGTAACTCCGTTCTGACACTACCTATAGGCGTACCTCACTTTACTGTGTTTTGCTTTTATTGCACTTTGCAGATACTGCTTGCTTTATTTTTTTAATTTTTAAAAAAATTTTATGGTTTTTACAGATTGAAGGTTGGTGGCAAACCTGTGCTAGCTGAGTCTATTAGCACCATTTTCCCAACAGTATTTGCTCACTTTGTGTCTCAGTGGCACACTTTGGTATTGCAATATTTCACACTTTTCATTATTATATTTTTATGATGATCTGTGATCAGTGATTATGACCCACTAAAAGCTCAGACGATGGTTAACACTTTTAGCAATATTTTTTTTTTACAATTTGTTTACTTTGAGAGAGCAAGTGTGTGCATGAGTGAGGGAATCTCAGGCAGGCTCCACGCTATTAGGACAGAGCCTGACATGGTTGGATCCCATGAACTGTGAGATCATGACCTGAACCCAAATCAAGAGTTGGACGCTTACCCAACTGATTCACCCAGGTGCCCCAGCACTATATACATATATATATATGCATATATATATATATATATATATATATATATTTTTTTTTTTTTTTTTTTTTTTTTTTTTTTTTTTGAGAGGGAGAGTGTAAGTGGGGCAGGGGCAGAGTCAGGCTCTGCACTGACAACCTGATAGCACCAAGCCTGATATGGGGCTTGTCCAAGCCATGAGATCTCAACCATGAGATCATGACCTGAGCCAAAGTTGAATGTGACAGAGCCACCCATGCACCTCATGTTTTTAAATTAAGGAATGTAAAAAAAAAAATTTTAAGGACATAATGCTATCACTCACTTAATAGGCTACAGTGTAGTGTAAACATAACTTTATATATACTGGGAAACCAAAATACCCATTTGACTCATTCTATTGTAATATTTGCTTCACTGCTGTGGTTTGAAACCAAAGCTACAATATCTCCAAGGTGTGCCTGTACCTGGAGATAGCTTCAGATCCCGCAGGTTAAGGGCTCAGTTTCACAGGACAAAACAACCATGTTTTCAGGAGCCCATTACAAAACCGGGTTGTTACCTGTGCTTCTGACCGAGTGGCTATAAATCAGAAGTTCCCACCACTCTCTTCTCTGGTTCAATTAATTTGCTAGAGCGGATCACAGAACTCAGGAAAGCGTTTATTTATTAGCCTGCTGGTTTATTAGAAAAGGCTGTAACTCAGGAGCTGCTGGGTGGAAGAGAAGCTGCGGCGGGGTACATACGAAGGGCCGCAGGGCCTCCATGTCCTCTCCACGGTGCCGACCTCCTGGCGCCTCCGCATGTTCCCAGCCCCAGATGTTCTCTGAGCTTCATCCTCTTGGGTTTTTATGGAGGCTTCATCACAGAGGCATGATTGATTTAAATCATTGGCCATTGATGATTGAATTCCATCTCAAGCCTCTCTTTCTGGACCTGAGGTGGGGCTGAAAGTTCCAACCCTCTAATCAAATTTGGTTCCCCTGGTAACCAGTTCCCATCCTTAGGTTACTTGACTTTTCTCTTAATCACCTTGTTGATGTAAACTGAGGTGTGGTTGGAAGGGGCTTGTTATAAATAACAAAAGATACTTTAATCACTCATCACTTAGGCGAGTCCAAGGGTATTAGGAGCTCTGTACAGAACACCAAGAAGACCAAAAGTATATTTATTAAATCACATATAATCACAATGTCCCCATACTCACATGAGGAGGCAGGAATTACTGGGAACCATTTTAGAGGCTGCCTGTAATATTCTCCTACATATTATTGGCTAAACATTTACCAGAGTGATCCAGTTAAAATGTAAATCAATCACAACTTGCTTCTGCTCAAAACCCTCCAATGGCTTCCTATCACTCTTAGGATCCAAAGTCCCTACCCAGGGCTAAGTGATTTGGCTATAGATTCCTCTCTGATCTCACCTCTTTCAACTTCCCTTCCTCCATTGTTTTACTTTAGCCCTGTGGCCTTTGCATTAATGTGCTGACCCCACTTTGCGACTTTGCCCTTGTTCCTCTGTGCCACCAGTCTTGGTTGAGGGGGCACTGGTGGTGCCGCAGACTTGGAAGGTGGTACTGAGAAGGAAAGTCGGTTTAAGCAGATTAAAAAGGGCCAGCTAGATGTCCGAGGCTGGATACTCCCCTTGCATGCTTTTGGCTTCTATAATCTGGCTTGGCCCTTAGGAACCAGAAGCTTGATGTATAGTCCCACCCAACCCGGAAGCACATATGTATAAAGGATTAGTAAAACCCAGCTGGGTGCTCAGCCTTGGAGGTGACTCCACAGGGCCAGCACCGACGCTGAAATGTTCTTTTCTGATTCCCTGAGTGCGTGTCGCTTGTTTCTTCCTGGGCGCTGAGTATTTGCTGTAACAAGCTTTCTAGGCTCTTGGAGGCAGAGGAGGAAAAGGAGTTCTACCATGGTTTCTGGAGGTTTCACAGAGGAATCTGGAGGTGATGAGTGTCAGTAGAACAATCAGACACAGTGGATGAGGTGGGCCCTGGCTTTGACATCAGCATGCAGAAGCCGCAGAGCCAAGAAGGAAGCACCGATTATCAAACCTCTGAGGGGCCTCCCAAGAGCTTGAGACCTCCCAAGGTCAGCACCACTACAGCTCTCCAAAGGCACTGCTATGGCTGGGACCGCAGGATGATGGCTCTGACAGTCTGAAGTCCGTGTGTCCGTCTCTGAGCACACACACAAATATTCCCTCGGGTCCAGGAGAGGCAGGGAATGGAAGAGCCCCGGTGTGAGTGGCCACTGACCCAGGAGGAACTGCTCAGGGAGGTCAAGATTACAGAGGAGCCCAACTTACCTTCATCAGAGATGACATATTGTAGCCAAACTAACAGGAGCTGGTAGTTTGCTCTGATGAGGGAGCATATGGCAAGCTGACACCCTGCAGACTGCCCCCAGGAGGGATATTGTGACATTCCTCAGGCACTCCTGGTGGCCCTGTGAACAAACGAAAGGGGAAAACAAATGGTTAACTGGTAAAGATCATAGTCATCCAAGACTGAGTCTCCATCAGTTTTCAAATATCTTAGTAAACTACAAGAAACATGCAATCTTATCAATAGCCTAATCTCCAGAAACCTAAAGCCCCCTCACCACCCTCCCCTCCATAGTGATATGGGGAACAGAGACAATAAGGAAATGGCAGGTAAAATTAAATTTCCTTATAGCCTGCAGCCCATTGACAAATACTTTAGGAAAATATAGAGTATAACATTTCCGGAGGAACTCCCTACTGTCTTAATGTTAATGCTTTGCTAGGGGGGAAAATAACCTTATCTTGACAATAGCTAGGCCTTCGTAGGTAATCTGTGAGTCTTTACTATATAAAAATCTCTTTAGAAACGTCTTGACTTTATCTCCCCCAACTCCATAGTATATAACCAGTCACTCTTCACAACCTCAGTGCAGCTCTTTCTGCTCACAGGTCCTATCCCCTTGCTTTAGTAAAATCACCTTTTTACACCAAAGATGTCTCAAGAATTCTTTCTTGGCCACTGGCTCTGGATCCCACCATCACTCTGAAACCCTGTAAGCCCCTTGGTGAGTTACAGGGAGAGACCACACCAGCTGGAGTTGTCACACAAATGAAACCTTATTTGCAACAAATAAGGAGACCATGGGGAGTAACTTTCAAAGCCATGACTCCTCAAGCAAGGGTGAGTAAGTTTTTTAATTTAGAGTTTAGGGTGAATATTCAGAAAATATTCAGGGAGATTTTTCACTGTGGTAAAGGCTGGTGTAATGTTGCACAGGCGTACTTAGAAAACATGTCTATAAATGCAATCTTATATTAAGGAAGCTTGAGTATGGGACAAAGACAAGGGGCTATGGGCCTGCGCTCAGAGCCAGTATAAACTGGGTGGAGTTTTGGATTCCTTATCTCGGGTAAGGAATGCAGGGTCTTGCTTACTTTTGAAATAGCACCACTGATTTCTTGTCTCTGATATCCTATTTCCTGGCCTGGTGGAGACTTAGTTTTTGCATTCCCCTTTTCCCCTTAAAGTCCTTAACTACTGTGGTTTTTGCATTTCTTTGTAATTCTGACACCTCCCAGAAAGTTCTTTAGGAAGTGTGTTTGGGCAAGGAGGGCACAGATCACCAGGAAATACCTGGAGGCCTAAAATGACTTCTCTTGTGTCACAAAAGCTAAGTCATCTTTTTCTGGGGACCCCTAACTCTTTCTGCTTCCAGCTCGGGGCTGCCAGAAAGAAGCAGGTTTGCAGGAAGTTCCCAGGGTACATAATCACTCATCATTCGGTGACAGTGCACCTGGTTGGGGAGCTGGGCCCCAAGGCAGAGAATGTCAATGTAGAAGCACTTTTTCCTTCTTCCACTATTTCAGCCTTGACCCTGGGCTGGAACTGAGTCTGTCTTCCACACTTCTCACTGCTCATGTAATTTCATCACCTTTAGTGAGGATATGACATTTGAAGAATGGGTCCCTAAGGGTAGTCCCCCAAAGTCCCTGTTGTGAAGGACCCATTGCCCAGCCTTGTGCTGGTGTAACAGAACCAGCATGAATTTATTCCTTCGTTGAGTCACAGAAACTACACCAGGCGAGTTGTCGCACAAAGAAAATTATGTGCAGCAAATGAAGGGATCGATCACGGGGAATGGCTTCCAAAGCCATGACTCCCTGATAGAGGGTGAATGGGTACCTTTTGTTTAGGGTTAGGATGAACATTTATTTATTATTAATTGATTTTTTACTTAGAGAGGTGGGGAAGGGAGCAGAGAGAGAAAGAATCTCAATTCACATTCAGCACAGAGCCAATGCAGGGCTCCATCCCAGCATGGGATCCTGACCTGAGTGGAAATCTAGAATGAGACACTCAACCCACTGAGCCACCCTGGTGCCCCTAGTATAAATATTTAGATAGGGAAGCCATGTCACGGAATGCAGAGGTGGTGTAAGTTCATGCAGGCGCCTGAAAGAAACATGCATATACTCATATTGTATAGGTTATGTAAGTGAGGCTGAGGTTCCTCCATGGGCGGAGATTTTAGTATTATAATGAGGTAAAAGCAATTGCAGGTCATTCCAGGGGTCACTTCATGGTCCATCTGCAGAGCTGTGAGTCAGAGGTTTAACTCAAATAGGTCTGGGTGGTCTGGGCCGGCTGCAGGTCTTGTCAGGGCGATAACTATCACCTGAGGCGTGGTTTTGGGTTCCATTAGACTGAGTTAAGAGGCCAGCCAGAAAGAAGAGTTTAAGGAAAAATGTAAGACAGAGGTTTGTGAGTACAAGCAGGTGGGGAGTCAAGGTCAAGTCTTGGGGTCTGGCTGATGACACTGGGAACCTGTTAAAGAGACGTAGCTTGTGCCCCTGCTTGAGACTTCAAGATCATCCTTGAGGTCTGCAAGAAATCTGTCCCTGTCCACATACAGCTGCCCACCCACTACCATGGCCCTGGTCCCTGGGCCATCACCTCCTGAGCCCCCCCCTCCTCCAGCCTCGTACCAGAACACTGTCGTCAAATGAAGAGATGTCTAGTCCTGAGAAATCTCTTTCCTGTCTTGATTTTGGGGCTCTTGGCATACTCCCTTCTTTACCTGCTTCTTTGTTATCTGATCTTTGCCCAACCCCTTTTCTGTATTTTCCCCTGTCTTTTCCTGCTAGTTTCTGCTGGCTTTATTTGTGTTTTTTAATCTAAGAAAATAAAATGCCTTGTTATGCCTGCCTCTCTCTTTTTCTTTTTCTTGCTTAGTCTCTCTTACTTGTTTACTATTGAGCTCTTACCCCATACAGAAGACTATTTCAAGCTGATAGAAAGTCTTTCAGAGAGTGATTCTTTTTTGTAGGGAGAGGTTCACTTGTTCACTTATATGTAATTAGTTTGCATATATGGATATCTAGAAATTAAAGGAATGTACTTTATTTCTTAGAGCAGTTTTAGGTTTAAGAGAATTGAATGTAAGTGCAGAGTTTCCATATATTCCCGTATACCACCAGCAGTTTCTCATATTCTTACCATCTTGCATTGGTGTGGTTCATCTGTTATAACTGATGAGCCAATGTTAATACACTATTAGCTGAAGTCTGAAATTTACAGTAGGGGTCACTCTTTGTATTGTATAGTTCTATAGGTTTTGCCAAATGCTAATGACATGTGTCTAGCATTATAGTATCATACAGAATAGTTTCATTACTCTAAAAATCACCTGTTATCTACCTATTCACCACTACCGTCCTCCTCCCAACCTCTGGCAACAACTGATCTTTTTATTGTCTCTAAATACTACCTTTTCCAGAATGTTATATATTGGAATCATGATTTTCAATGACTTCTTTCACTTAGGAAGATGCATTTAAGTTTTCTATATGTTATTTTGCAGTGTGATGACTCCTATCATTTTATCACTGAAATAATATCCCCTTGAATAGATGTGCCACAGTTTGTTTATCCATTTACCCATTGAAGGACATCTTGGTTACTTCCAATATTGAGGAATTATGAGTAAAGCTGATATAAACATTTATGTGAGTTTTTCTTTAAGATTTTAATTTTTAAGTAATCTCTGTATCCAGTATGGGTCTCAAATTTATAATCCCGAGATCAAGATTCATATGCACTATTGACGGAGCCAGTCAGGTGCCCCTGTGTGCAGGTTTTTGGGGGCATAAGAATATAAAGTGTTCAGGGCGCCTGGGTGGCTCAGTCGGTTAAGCATCCAACTCTTGGTTTCAGCTCAGGTCATTATCTCAGGTTTATGAGATCAAGCCCACGTCTGGCTCCAGGCTGGGGCCTGCTTCAGATTCTCTCTCTTCTTCTCCCTCTGCCCCTCCCCCTCACTCAAACACACCTCAATTTTGGTGGCGGTTACACAACCATATGTATTTGTCAACACTCATGGTACTGCATACCTGAAAATAGTGAATTTTACTATACAGAAAGTATATTTCAATAAGCCTACCTTTTAAAAAAAGTTAATTATGACCTCTCCACAACCAAATAATATTTGCAAAAAATTTTAACACTTGTGTAGAAAGTTAGGTAAATGAATCAGGTTTTTAAAAAAAGGCTATACCTAAAATAATAGAAATATTAATTCTTGTTGTCTTGGGGTGGTGGGATCATTGGTGTTATATTTATTGTTTATCTTTATTTTTGTTATGTTCTCTCTAATAAACACATCATACTTTAGCTATAAGAATAATAAATATTTCTACTAAAATATTTATGTAAAATTGAACATATGGTTCAATTTTTGAGGATGTGAAAATGCACAGAAAAAAAACTGGAGAGAATACTAAAATAGCAAAAATGATTTTAACTTTGGATATTATTTTTCCTTGCTTTTATACACTGATCAGATTTAAAAAACTTAAAATTAAAAAAATTAAATTTCTACATTAATCCTCTACTACATTTATAATCATAAAAATACCCCACAAAACTTGAGGTGCTTTTATATACCTGATAGGTAAAGAATTCACTTTGTTTTCCAGCTGGCTAATTCTGCTAATTCTTTTGAAGTATAGGAGAAACATGATTGCTAGACGTGGGAGAGATGGGAGAGATGGCTCATCTAGAAGCTGTAGGACAGGTTGCTTGCTAATTTGGCAAGGCATTCCCGGAGGTCATTTCCCCCCAGATACTACTGATGACGGATGTCAGTTATCAGAGAGGAGTTGGGCGCCCTCCTCCAAAGGCTGCCGTTGGGTTTCATCTCAACTCGGCTTTGCTATCGCAGCATGGCCAGGGCGCTGTGTGTTGGCAGCATTTTCTGTTCTGGCGACCAAGAGGCAACAAGTCACGGGGACTAATTGAGACCCTGCAGCTCCTAAGGGGCAAGATGGGATTCTCTCATCCCTTGCTTTTTCTTTCTTGTCCTCCCTCCTTGCCTTCTCCCGGTAGGGAGGAGATCTTTGGCAAGACAAAGAAAGGGAGACGACAGAGATTTTGTTGCAATAATGCTGCGAGGAGTAAGGCTGTGAGCCGGGGGAGATTCCACATACCCCTTCATGCTGGAAGTTCTCCTTCCCCTTGGCCACGAGAGGCCTCCACCGGTCCCCTGAGTCCAAGAAACCCTTGACTGGAGAGAAAAACCCTTCTTGGCAGAGACCCTTTATATGGCTTATTCAAGTCACTAAGCTGGTTCTGCATATTTGTTCCACATAAAGATGTGTAATAGCATGTTGTTTGAAGCTCCCAGGAAGAGTGGGAAGCTGAAACACTGCTGTGTGTGTATTCTTTTTTTCTTGCCTCCAGATTTTAGTAAACAGCAGAGCCTTACTTAAAATGTTGAGTCTGTGGTTTTTATTTACTCAGTATAGTGTTTTCCAAATTGTGGTACGGGTACCACTGGGATGATTTCAGGCGGCACACGGATGAACATTTTTTATTTTAGTACTGATGTGTTTAATTAGTGAAAAACATAACCAGCATAACAAAACACACAATTTTGTGGGTATTATTGCATATGCAGCCTCATAAAGTTTTAAAAAGTGAGAAATACTAATAGAACACTCAGGCAGTCAGAAGGTAAGGATTGTAATTGAAGTCCGTGCAACGCAGGGCTATTGGGTGTGGCCAATATTAGCAAGAGAGAGGTCTGTTTGCTTTATTGATATTCTATTCTTTTTTTTTTTTTTTTTTTTTACAACAGAGAGAGAGAGAGGGAGAGGGAAAGCGCTTGCACTCCTGCACAGGTGCGTGGGGAAGTGGGGCAGAGGCAGAGAGCGAATCTTAAGCAGGCTCTACACTCATTGCTGAGCTTGATCTCACAGCCCAGAATCATGACCTGAGCTGATATCAACAGTTGGATACTCATCCGACTGAGTCACCCAGGAGCCCCTGTAGCTATTTTATTCTGAAGAATATCTAATATTTACTATAAAAGATCTAGAGCTCCTGGGTAGCTTAGTCAGTTAAGTGTCTGACTCTTGATTTCAGCTCAAGTCATGATCTCACAGTTGGTGAGTTTGAGCCCTCCTCTGTGCTGACATCAGGGAGCCTGCTTGGGATTCTGTCTCTCCCTCTGTCTCTCTCTCTCTGCCCCACTCCTGCATGCATGTCTGCATGTGTGATTGTGCACGCACACTCTCTCTCAAAAATAAATAAATACGCAACAACAACAACAAAGGTCTAAAGTTTCCTCATGAGCCAACGCTCCTTACCTGGATAGAGTCAGAAGCTCCACTCATGGTTTTAGTTTTCATTAAGTTGGAGCTGGGGCCCTGGGGCAGAACTGAGAGGTGGGAAAGACTGAGGGAGTCCAACTAGGAAGAGAAGAGGGGTGGAGACCAGAGAGAGAGACGGATCCCTTGCAACCCAAGGTGGATGCTGAATAAATTTACAGGTAACATGATGGAGTGGTAATTTGTGGTACCATCTGTTCTCCATGTGGGAGAGAGATTAGTAACAGGAGTACATTCTGTTAATAGGCTAAACCTATAGCGAGCTGTGGGTAACTGGAGTTCAATCCCAGTGGGGACCCTTTCAGGTATTAATTACATAGAAGAGCTGTACCTTGCAGCTGTGGGAGAGCAGAGAAGGGGACCCAAAGAAAGTGGGGCAATAAGAGAATGTGCTACAATATCTCATTCTAGTACCTCAACCCAAAATCTCTAGATAGGTCCTCTTCCTCCTGTGTCCTGTGGTCCTGTGTCTACACCTATTTCATATTGTGGTGCAAATATACAATGCTGTACGATGTGGACACTAAGCAGCAATATGTATGCAAACTTTGTGTTGGAAAAAGATATTAACCATATGTTAAGGAAAAAAAGCAGTTAATAAAACTGTGTGTAAAGTATAATCCCATTTTTTTGTGTGTGAAGAAAATGCATTTATGTACGTAGAAAAAAATCTGGAAGGAGGTACATAAACATGTTTATGATGACTATCACTTGGTAATGGGATTGTGGACGATTTTATTTTTCTTCACTAATTTTCAAAATAATGAACATGTATTGTGTAATTTTTTTAAAGATCAAAAAGTTTTCCCTTTGTTCACTTACACGTATGTCCTCAAAGGAATCTTCTGTATAATTCTGGTAATCTGGGTTTATTTACGTTATGTTCCTTGTATGGGGCACAGGCCAGAGTTAGGGTTTCCAGCTGCCTATGGGAAAGGGGTTAAGCCCTGATGGTTTCTCGGTCAAACAGAATTATTCTATTCAGTATTTTTTGAGAATATGGGCAACTTAAAAAATATAAATTTTCAACAATATCAGAATTGTAAAATTCTGTAGAAATACGTAGAATATATACATACATAACATATTTTCAGTTTAGGTATTTGTTGATGATTAAACATGTGTCTTCTAATAAACATCTGCTATTCAGTTTAATTAAACAAATCTTTCATGCAGCCCCTTTTACCACTACTGGTGCGGACAATATTTTTGCAATGCTTTAAAATTATTTTCCGGGGGTGCCTGGGTGGCTCAGTCAATTAAGCATCTGACTTCGGATCAGGTCATGATCTCATAGTTCGTGGGTTCCAGCCCCATGTCAGGCTCTGTGCTGACAGCTTGGAGCCTGGAATCTGCCTCGAATTCTGTATCTCCCTCTCTTTGTCTCTGCCTTTTCCCACCTCAAGCTCTGTCTCTCTCTCTGTCTCAAAAATAAATAAACATTAAAAAAATAAATAAAAAATTAAAAACTAAAATTATTTTCCATTAATAAAATGAACATTGACAGAGAATTCTATTGTATTAGGTATTAGCTCTTAGCAAGCCAACTTCACCTACACAAAAAACTGAGTTATCAAATAATAATTTAGATTTCCAGTAATTATCAGTATTGAAACTAATATGCAATTATGACCAAATCATATGGCCAGAGGGGATCAGATAACATGAACCCCAGAAATAAATCCACTCAATAAATATATATGAAACACTAACAGTGCGTGTAATGGAAAGTTATCAGGGCTGAATCAGGACTAGCTGATTTCTAACCCCAGCTCTCTCAGAATGGCCATGGGACTTTGGCAAGTTGCCTGATCTCTCTGGGTCTCTGTTTTCTTGTTTGGAAAATTAAATGCGTTTATTATGTGTAGAGTTTTGTGCTGGACACTCTGAATATCTCCAAAAATGCTTTCAAGGAAGTTACAGTATAGAAGGAGTAATGACAAATATGCAATTATTTACAAAACAAAGGCAGCCTGTGGCTCTAGCTCAAGGCAAGTGGTTGTTAAAGGCAGAAAATGGGAAATCAGCTGGGTTCTATCCCTCCCCTGACACGTGCCAGCAGGGAGACCTGTGTAAGCCATATAACATTACCTCGTAAAGCCTCAGGTTTCTAATCTATACATTGGGAACGCCTCATAGGGTAGCTGTGGAGAGTTAGTAAGCTAATGTATTCATAAACAGCACAGAGGTGGGCTCATTGCAGATGTTAATAAATATTGGCTATTATTATTATTGTTTTTTCTACCAATTGGGATAATTATGGTGAGATGAAAATTTAAACTGTTTTTTGGAAATTGGGCTAAATGTTTTTAAAAAATTAAAACAACTTTAAAGGTACCATTAGCAATAATACATATTCATTGCACACAAATAAGGATAAAATAATAGATAAAGTCAAATAATAAAAAATACATGTGGGGTACCTGTGTGGCTTTGTTGGTTAGGCATCTGACTCTTGATTTTGGCTCAGGTCGTTATCTCACAGTTCATGGGTTTGAGCCCTGTGTCAGGCTCTGTGCCCAGCATGGGATTCTTTTTCTCTGTCTGTCCCTCTCCTGTTTGTGCGCGCGCTCTCTCTCTCTCTCTCAAAATAAATAAACATTAAAAAAATTTAAAAAAGGCTCACTTGCTCTCAGCATGGATCTACCATGCCGATAGAGCAAGCAGGGGAGGGGCAGAGTGTGGGAGAGAGAGAATCCTAAGCAGGCTCCCCACTGCCAGCACAGAGCCCCATGCAGAGCTCAAATCACGAATAGTGAGATCATGACCTGAGCTGAAATCAACAGTCACCCAAGCATGGAGAAAGCAGTGAAATAAAATTTGAAGGCAGGTTTTGAAATGCCATTCTCAGTAAAATAAACTGAGGAGAGATGATCAAGATCTGAGAGGTAAGAAGAGGAGCAAGAAAGAAAAAGATTGTCTAAGAATACCCAAGAATCCTCTACTAGATGCTCCTTGCGCTCTGCCGCGCGGCCGCCTGAGCGACTTCACCCTCTGCCGGACTACACCAAGAAACAAGCCAAAGTGTGCAAGAAGGAGAGCCCCAAATATTGCAGAGTAGGGAAATAAAATACTCACAGGCACAACAAGAGAAACTGAGAGATATCACTAAGAGAATAATTCCTGAAACGGCAGGCCCTGGACAGTCAATAAGCCTCCTTTAACAGAGAAATACTAATAGGGGCACAGAGTCCAACGAGCTTTCTAAAGGTGACAAGAGACAGAAAACTAGCAAAAATGACAAAACGAAGAAACTCTCCCCTGAAGAACTTCCAGGGGGAAGTCACAGCCACAGAACTGCTCAAGGCAGATCTAGACAACATATCAGATCAAGAATTTAAAAAGCTGGTCATAAGATTAATCGCTGGGGTCGAGAAAAGCATCAAAGAAT